>VWZN01022351.1:319-52293 GCA_013396955.1 Regulus satrapa | reverse complement strand
GAGTGCGCTGAGGCGCGCTCCCGTCGCGCTCCCGTCGGCCGCGCCGAGCGCGCTGCGGCAGCTCCGCTCCGTGCCTCACATGCCAAACGGGGCCGGGCCGGGCCGCGCTCCGCTGCATCCCCGCCGGCAGCGCCGGGAACCGCGGCGTGCGGAAGGGCTGGAACCGAAGTTTTCCCGACGCCGAACTTGAGCCGGTAATGGTTTTGTGATGCCGAGGCAGACTGCTCTTCGTGGAAGGTGTTCACCCACCAGATTCAGATGGGTTAAACTGGTGACATCAGTCAAGTGCCAAAGCTTAAAGCGTAGAAATTAACGCATTTCAGCCGCTGAAAAATCATTAACTCTGCTTTTTCAACCTTCCTGAATGTGGAATCTCCTCTGTGTTTGAAGGGTCTTTTGGTAGCACCTTGGGTTTAGATTTCTTTTTGGTTTTTTTTTTATTGTTGTTTTGCCTTGGGATTATTTTGCAGGTTAAAAAAATTAATCAACACCAGTTGCTTTAAATGGTTAATAACATATCGGAATACTGATTTGGTCAGGTAGAAGTTGTATTGCAGATGACAGGTCCTTCTTAACCAATGTATGAAGCACAAGCTGCAAGTTTAAAATCTGAAGTAAAACTTGCATAATATTTCCATGTCTTCACTGGAAATAATGTATGTTTAAAAACTCTGCCCAGGAAAGACAAAACCTACACCACAGGGTGACTCTTGGTTTGCATATGTGTCACATTCTCCTAATAATAAATAAACAAGTAAACTAATGAATGAATCTATATTTTTTAAAGTTTTGGTAATGCTGGTGGCATGTATGAGAGATCCTGGTTTCTCATAGGTGAATTGAGGTCAGATTTTATATCTCAGTATATTTTGCTTCTTTAAGACAGACTGTTCTACCCTGTGAGAAAGGGAAAAATCAGAGAAGAAAGGAGATCCAAGAAAAACATTCCATGTATTTTTGAGGACTTAATATGGAGTGCTGAGTGTCCCATATGCTGTAGTTGATTTGTGTATCATAATGACACTCAAAAGCATCTTCTTAAAAATAGAGCCAGAGCCATTATTGAAATTTGAGATACTTTGTGCATTTTTATAAACTGCTAGAACAATCCTCGAGGTGCAATTCAGGATGTAATGTATTTTAAAGCAAAAGCTCTAGCTCCTCCCATTGTTGCTTATCATCTTGAATGTTATCTTTCAACTTTACCTCCTGTTCTGCAGTAAATAGTTAATTACGGTCATATTTCTGTGTTTTAAAAAGTCATAACATGTATTTTACAGAAAGTATAGGTAGGAAATAATCTAAACATCCTGGATATTCTAATCCTATTTCTGCAATCCAGGGATTTACATGGCTTCATATTTTTAGCAAAATTTGACAGTATTGGATGAAATAGCTTTGGGTCCAGGCTGTCATCTCCTGTCAACCCAGCAACGTGCTTCTGCACTGGTATTGGGCTTTCTTTCTGTTCCACTTTCCTTCTCCCACTCTGTCATTCACTGAAAATGTTAATGTTGTTATACAGAAAATGTCCCTCTAATTTTGCTGTTAACCTTGGAACTTTCAATGGTATGTGTATTGGTTTAGTTAGTTCTTTTTAATTACTGGAAAGTTTAAAGGGAAATATTATCAACATATGTAAAAACATATTTAGGCTTTTTTTTTTCATCTAAATCAGCATTTGCATTCCATTTCTGTGGGACCAACTGGAACAAAAGTAGTCCAGTGGAGCCACGAACCTCTTTTCAGATACGAGCTCCAGGGCATCTGTCTTTGATCAGCACTGCATGTTACAAGAAGTTGTTGCCATATGAAAGGAGAAAAGGGAGGTTTTGTTTTGCCGTTCTCCCTGTCAAAAATATTTATAGTTTTTATTTCTTCTCTGCAGAGATTCTGAAGGACCTGGATGATTACTATGAAAAATTTAAACGGGAGACAGATGCTGTGCAGAAGAGGAGAATGTTGCATTGCATACAGAGAGCCTTGATTCGAAGTCAGGAACTGGGGGATGAGAAGATCCAGATCGTCAGTCAGATGGTGGAGCTCGTTGAGAACAGAACAAGGCAAGTGGACAGCCACGTGGAACTGTTTGAGACTTGTCAAGAGACTAATGACACCACTGGAAACAGCGGGAAAGCCAGCCAGGATAAGTCCAAGAATGAGACAATCGCACAGGCTGAAAAGCCCAACAACAAGAGATCGAGGAGGCAGAGGAATAATGAGAATCGAGAAAATGCCTCAAATAATCATGATCACGATGACATCACCTCAGGAACACCAAAGGAGAAGAAAGCAAAAACATCCAAGAAGAAGAAACGATCCAAGGCTAAAGCAGAGCGGGAAGCTTCTCCCCCTGACCTTCCTATTGACCCTAATGAGCCAACATATTGCTTGTGCAACCAGGTCTCCTATGGAGAAATGATAGGATGTGATAATGATGAGTGCCCCATTGAATGGTTTCACTTCTCTTGTGTGGGACTCAACCATAAACCAAAGGGCAAATGGTACTGCCCCAAGTGTAGAGGAGAAAACGAGAAAACTATGGACAAGGCATTGGAGAAATCTAAAAAAGAAAGGGCATACAACAGGTAGTTTGTAGACTTTTCATAGTGAAGAAAAAAACCCACCAAACCAGTGTATTTATTGTCAGTGTCACCTTTATTGAGGTGAAAGGATTGTAAAATGTATATTTTTAAAGGAGGTTTAAAACTGAATCATTCCTGTTACAGGGACGGCAATAAGAAATTCTGGTTTTTATTTGGTAAGCTGTAACAAGAATGTGGTCTGTGGACCAATGTATTCCAAAAGTAAAATTATAAGAATATTTGGGTGTTTCTTAAAAGATAAACTAATAATTTTCTTTATTTCTTTTCTTCTTTTTTTTCTTTTTTTTTTTTTTTTTTTTTTTTTTTGGTGGACCCCTCCCCATTAAAATTTTTANTTTTTTTTTTTTTTTTGATGCTGGTAGCACACTACCCATTAAAATTTTGACAAATATCTCTGAAATGTAATTTTTTTTTCTTTAATGAAAAATGTTATTTACCTTTTGAGCAAAATTGTTAAATAGTTTAACCACCTGGCTGTATCTGAATAAAGCTCCAGTACATTGCAAATGTAACTTATTTTGGTGATAAGCAAGATCAAACAAAAGGAGGGTAAAATTTGGTTCCTGCTACAAAGTGTCAGTATAACAGTTCAATAGCAAATGTTTAAATATGCTTAGAGGATTATTTTTTAAAGCAAAAAGTTAATGGTTAAATTTTAAACAACAAATATTTTATATGCTGGCCAGGTACCACAAAGGCCATTTTAAAATGATTGAATATGTTTTATATTTAACCGGGAAGTGGTTTAGTAATGAGACATACCATAAATGAAGCTTTATACTGTCACAGATAGTGGTGTAGCAATCCTTAATTTGTTTAAGTTGTATAAATGTACATTTTAAGTGGAGTTGCACTTACTGTATTATACTTGGAAATGCAGCCAAATGCCATTGTGTAACCAATGTGCATTTCCTGCTGTAGGTATGAAAATTGTACAGATGTGATATTAAGAAATAAATGAAATGACTTTGCCAGTTTGCTTCTTTAGCAGTCTTGTTTAATGATCATTCATATACCTAAAAAGCCCAAAAAATTAATCTTTAACCTGAACAGCTCCAGCAAGTTGCTGCTGGGAAGCCTGAAACTGTTGTAGTGGTAACCAAATTACAGTTCTGATAATGAATCGTCACAGAGTGTAGGACCAGCATTTAACTTTTCATCCAAATCTTCTCATTCTGTGCTTGCAGTCACTCCCAGACCCAGACATTTATCTGAAAATCAGTAGTGCAGAGCTAATCTTGCTCAGTTGTTTTAGTGCTTTTTTCGCTGCGGGTATAAACGACTCCATGTTTGTTACTGGGATCTTTGGCGTTTTGGCATTTTCAAAGCATCACTGCAGCCATTCCAGGGCAGGCCTTTTTATTCTTTGTGGTCACTCCATACAAAAACTTGCTATGACCCAGGGGCCATGCCAGGAATCCAGTGCTCTGTCCCTTGGATGGACAGTGAAGCTTGGTCAGGCTGTTTCCTTCACCGGCGTGGCTGGAGGGGCCGACATTCCGGCTGAGCAGATTTCATCTCCCTGTCATCCCGGGAGCCTTCACCCAGGTGAGAAGGGAACAGGGCCACCAGTAGGAAGGCCATGGAAGTGAAGGCTGTGGAATCCAATCAAAATCAGGCAAAAGACTTGCATAAGGAGATGGGAGCCTGGAGTTGGTTTTTTTTAAGGACACAGCCTTCTCCGTGTGTAATGGTGGTGTTTTGTTTCCTGAGCAGTGAAACCGTACCACTGAGATGACACTTTTCCTCCAGTTTATTCCAGAAGATTCTTCTGTAGGAAGTAAGGTTTTGGATCTAGCCAAACACAAGAAGGGATTCAGTGTTTTCTAAAGATGCACTGACAGGCCCCAAAAGGCACGGCATCACCTTGCATGGACATTCCCTGCCAGACAGACATGTCTACAGTGACAATTAGTCCTGTTTTACTTCTAAATAGGTGCACTAAGTATGTGCATCTGCATTCATGTTTCCAGTCCCTACAGACTGTCATGTTACACTGAGCCACCTGTGCCCAGGGCACGTGCCTGCTCCGAATCGGTCTCCTGCTCCCGAGGTGACTTAGGGTTGGTATGTAATTTTTCTGCTCTCTTACCCTTCCTTCTCCTTTTGTCTTTTCTCTAAAGCCTTCGGGTTTTCCATTCTTCCTACACGCTTACCGGTCTTTTCCTGCTGCTCTCTCCCTCCACCTGCTGTTGCTGTGGCTGATGCTGATGGTTCTGGTCTTTTCTGCCTCGGCTGTTCTGTCGTTCTCCCACCAGGCTATGCTGAGAACATCAATACTTAGCAGCAGGACTGTATTAGCAAAACCCCAGTGAAACTTTATATAGGAACTAGTGCAGACAAGGTTTCAAACCAGACCTTTTCCACAAAATGTCTAAATTGATTCTGCGGCATATTTTGAATGTGAAAAGCCAGAAGGAAACAACAAATACGCAAAAGAGCCTGGTATAAATGTTCAGCTATAGATGGATCAGTAGAGCCATATTTATACTGCCCTGGAAAAAAAATATTTCCTGCTGCTGAAGGCTGGCCGTGGTCTCCCATTTTTCAATCTTTTCCCTGAAGACAGCTGCTAATCTCTAAAGCAGCTTGGAGTTACGGCCCTTTCCACATTTTTTCCCAGGCTTGTGTTACCTTCCCAGCTCACCCTGTTACAGGCTGCGTGCAACACTGTTCTGCTCCTCGGCCCTGAGTGGCTGGCACGGGACAGCCTGAGAGGTCTGGTTTCAGACGATGGGCACGATTAGTTGGATGCAAGGGACTCTGCAGTGGCACTCAGCTCCTTGTTGATGGCAGTGGAGCCATCTTGTGTTATACTGACACACTGCCAGGTGCTGCGGACTGTGCAAACTGTGTCCCGGCTTTGATACTTTGTCTAAAATGCTGTCTTAGTTATTCACAGTGCATTTAATGGCTACCACAAAGTTCCATCTTTTGAGCCAATTTTTGATATTTCTGCGTGACGGATTGACTATTTTGCAATCTTCCTTATTTTGCCCAGCAGAGTGATTTGGGGAGACCTTCTGCCTGGTTTGAGAAAACATGTGACTCTCTTGGAGACCCTTTCCCACTGAGACTGCCAACAAATCGTTTGAGTGAGAGGGAGGCTCTTCTAGGAGCTGAGCTAAAGCTTCATCTCCATTTCCCACGGGTTAGTAAGCAGCTTGCAGGTGTTGTGAGGAAGTCACACCAGCAGGAGTCACGAAGTTCTCAAACTTCTCACTGAAACCCTTCAGACAGCTGTAATTGCTGCTCTCGCGTTTGCTAGGGGTAGCAGGTATGTCTGTACTGTGTTGCTGAACCCTTGAGCTGATGAGTAGCTCCTTCCAGCTACTGAAAAGCACCAGCTCAACACTCAAGTCAAGGGAGCTGACAAGCAGACCTTGCTCCTGAATCCTCAGCACTAGATTTGTTGTGCAGCAGGGCAGCTGGCAATGCAGAACTGGTGCTGGAGGCACGAGCTGGCAACTAAAAGGCATCAGTCAGGGAGCCCTTTGGGTGCTCTGTCAGCTCCAATTGCAAAACGTTCCCAGCAAGTTAGGGAGAGAGCGAGAGAGCCACTGCAAGTCTGAGCCAGCAGAGCAGAGCATCAGTTTCGACAATTATACCATCTGAAAGCATCCCCATCAAGCAGAACTACTGTCTCCATTGAGCATCAACAGCCTTGACCATGCATATCATTAGGTTCAAATAGGTTTCTTACTAATTAAGCACAGTTTGCTGATAACCTGTATCCTAAATTCTTGGAGCGTGCAGAATAAATACAATTGAATTGGACTGCTCCACTGTTCTAATTTTTCATAGGGTATTTTATTTAATCTTTTAAATTGTAATAACAATGAGAGGGATAAAAGCACTGTAAACTGTTTCAAAGAATAAAAAAATCTGTAAGACAAATGCTTCAAAACAATATATTTGTAGTGAATTCTATTGTTTTCATTAGATTTATCATCATTCTCATGGCCTATTTGCTATATGTACATACCCCCCATGTGCAGGAATTGCTCAAGAGACCTAATAATTTCTGAGTATGAAAAGTAGTGTGAGCATCAATAGAGTAATGTGAGTACAGAAACATCAAAAAATAGTCAAATTAATAATGATCCATGTGGTTTCCTACCTTCCCAACTGTTACTGAAGTCCCAGATTCAACAAGCAGGATGAGTGATACAGTAAGGAAGAGCAACAGAGAAAATGCAGTATGTATAGGAAGTGCTGTAAACAGTATTGAGGTTTTCTCCCAGGTTTAGGATTACATTTTCAAGATTAGTTTTCCCACTAAGCATTTGTTTTTGTTAGTAGCTGGAAAAAAAAAAAAAAATTAAAGGAATCTCTGTCCTGTCTCACAGCAGAAAAGCTGCATTAGTGGCCAGGACAGCTGGGGGGGGCTGGTGTCATTCCCCACTTGCAGCCAGGATTCCCAGGTTAAATTATTCCTTCGGTTTACTTTATAAACACCTTGCCAGTGGTGGGAGGAGGGGAAAGGGGGGTGATACCAAACTTTTTAAACCAGGTACCTGTGTTTAAATTTCCAGCTCTTACTTGAGAATTGTGGGTTAACTTTGTGGCTTAAGATCCCGCATGTGCTGTGCTTTGGGAGCTAGAAAGGAGCTGATAACACTCCAGAGTTTTGGCTGCTGCTGAGCAGCGCTGGCACAGCCTCAGTGCTGTTTCTCCAACATTCTGCCCCCACATCAGTAGGCTGGCAGTGGGCAAGGTCTTGGGAGGGGACACAGCAAGGCCAGCTGACCCAAACTGACCAAAGGAATATTCCCTACCGTATGACGTCTGCTCAGATACAAAAGCTAGGAAAAGGAAGAGGAAGTGGGGTACATTTGTTACTGGCAATGTTTGTCTTCCAGAGCAACTGCTACGTGTCCTGAAGCTCTGCTTCCCAGGGAGTGGCCGGACATCACTTGCTGATGGGAAGTAGGGAATAAAATCTTTGGGTTTTTTCCTCTGCTTGTGCATGTGCAACCCTTCGCTTTTGCTTTGCTGACCTGCCTTATCTCAACCTACAAGTTGTCTTCCATTTTACTTTTCTCTCCCCTGTCCAGCTGAGAAGGGGAAGTGATAGAGTGGCTTGGTGGGCACCCAGCCAGCCAGGGTCAACCCACCACAGACCTTTTTGGTGCCTGATGTGGGGTGAGACAACTACACCCATTTTTATATATTGCATGCTACAGCAGTATTAGTTACCCAGTAGCGAGCTCCTGTGCAGTTTGTCAGCTGCACTGCTTATCTCCTTATTTTGCTGAGCTTGGGAACATGTTAATACAAACAATGGTTCTGTGCTTTTCCCTGGCATTGATGGCCTTGTTGTGCTGGGGGAGCTATCTTGTAGAGACAATGAGGGAATACATCTCTCTCTTCCTACCCGGAATTGATGTGGATGCTTTTATTATGCAGGCTCCTGCAGTCGTTGTTCAACCTTACACGGTCTGTTTAATTAGTACTGTAAGCATATCATGGGGTTTGTGGAATCTGATGTCACGGTGGTGTAGGAGAAAACAAATTTTAAGTGAGGTGATACCAAAATGTTCCCTGAAGAAGTCAGTTCTCGGGTGGCAGGGTGTGTGGAAGGATTTGGGCAGGTTCCTAGGGCGGTTATCACCTCCCATTGCCTGGGAGTTTACACCTGAGCAGGTAATGAACCCTGAGAAACTGACCCATCAGCTGATAGAGGGGTGCCTTGCCCAACCCAATGAAAACCAGCAGCTTCTCGCCCTGTGCTGGGGCCTGGCCTGTGCCTACCGAGCCATACTTCAGTGCTCTCTGAGGGCTGTGACTGAGGCAGAGACCCAAACTGTGTTTGAGGACTTGATGGTTGAGGTAGAAATCCAGACCACAACAACTACTGCAACTGTCCCTGAAAGGGAAAAGAAAAGGTGGACAAGGAGAGCTACAAGTCTTTATCATCAATTAGAAAGGGAGGAAGAAGAAGAAAAAAAGAAAGAAGAGGAAGAAGAAGAAGAAGAAGAAGAAAAAGATAAGGAAGAAAAAGAAGAAAAAGATAAGGAAGAAAAAGAAGGAAAAGAAAAGGAAAAAAAAGAAGAAAAAAAAGAGAAAGGAGAAAAAGAGAAAGAAAGGGAAGAAGAAAAAGAGGAAGAAAGAGAAGAAGGCAAAGAAAAAGAAGAAGAAGAATCAGGAAAGGAGGGGTCTGATCAAGAAACCAGTCCTTCAACAAATAAATCAAAGAAAGGAGTGAAAGAATTCAAACAGGAAACAGAAATTACCCAGTCTCTGACATCATCAGAACTTCAAGACTTACAGAAAGATTACAGCCGCCAGCCAGGTGAGCGGATTCCTGCCTGGCTGCTTCGATGCTGGGATTGTGGGGCTGATGGTCACCTACTGGAAGGTAGGGAAGCCCAACAGCTGGGATCCCTTGCTAGAGATAGGGGAATTGAAAGAGGAATTGGAAAAGAGACAGCAATTTGCAGCCTCTGGAGACGACTCCTCTCAAGTGTGAAGGCACGACATCCATTTAAGGAAGATCTTGTGAACTCCCCAGGAAAGTGGACCACTGCAGATGAAGGTATCCAGTACCTGAGAGAATTAGCAGTGCTGGAAGTCATTTATAGTGATCTAAAAAATGACACCATCTCTAAAGATCCAGAGGATGTCCCTTGCACAATGGCCATGTGGAGGAAGGTAATTCAAAGTGCCCCTCCATCATATTCTAACAGTTTGGCAGCAATGTATTACCCAGAAATGGAGACACCAACTGTAGAGAGAGCATCTTTTTGGCTCAAAAACTTAGAAGAAACTCTCTGTACCTCCTCATCCCTGCAGGCCAGCACCTCAGCTGTCAAGGGTAGTCCAAGAAATCAGTCTTCTCCTGCCCTGATCAGAGGAAAAGAGAGACTCAGACGTATGACACGTGGTGCACTGTGGTTCTTTCTGTGTGATCAGGGGGAAGACATGAGGAAGTGGGATAGTGAACCCACCTTTAAACTGGAAGCCCGTGCCTGTGAACTGAGAGAGAAGAGAGCTGAGAAAGAAGAGAGCTGCGAGAGGAGAGAGAAGAAGGGACCATCCAACAAAGCTGTCAGTGTAGTTTCTGCAGACACAAGACAGCAATCAGCAACCTCCCACACATAGAAGAACTGACATTGCCTCTTTTGATCCTGGCCAGGGGACTTCTGGTTTGGCACTGCAAAAGTCAGACAGTGAATGCTCTAACCAGGAAAAAGAACAGAAGGTCCCTTCCTTCTGCCAGGAGTAGGAAAGGGATGTATTGGATTTGATAGCCTGGCACATCAGACCCACAGAAGTACCTAAGGCTTTGGTAGATACCTGTGCATAGTGTATGCATGTGCTGTTGCCATTGGGGTACAGGGGCTCAAAACCCATCTGGATCTCTGGATTGACAAGAGAATGCCAAGAGTAGTCTGTTTTGGAGGCTTTGAAGGGAGCTTAACTGGGGAAAAACGGGAAAAGTGCCCCATTGTGACTGGCCCAGAGGCCCCTTGAATCCTTGAAATTGACTGTCTCAGGAGAAGGTACTTCAAGGACCTAAAGAGGTACCAGTGGCTTTTTGGTGTAGCTGCTGTGAACACAGAGAAGATCAAGCAGCTATGCACCCTGCCTGGCCCCTTAGAACATCCCTCCCTGGTAGGATTGCTGCAAGGTGAAGAGCAGCAGGTGCCAGTTGCTACCGAGACAGGGCATTGGCAGCACTATCACACCATCCGAGATTCCCTGGCTCCCATGCATGAGCTGGTTCATCAACTGGAGAGCCAAGGAGTAGTCAGCAAGATTCACTCACCTTGTAACAGTCCCATATGGCCAGCGCAAAAGTCTGATGGAGAATGGAGGTTAGCACAGGCTATTGTGGCCTAAATGAAGTCACAGTGCTCCTGAGTGCTGCTGAATCAGACGTGTTAGAATTGTGATGTGGAGAGGGTCAAATAAATCTGTAATTGACTGTCCCAGGGGGTGGAAACACAGATCTTTCATGGGTGTATCATATCTCTTATCACCCACAAGCCTCTGGAAAGATTGGGAGGTATAATGGACTGCTGAAGATTATGTTGAAAGTTGTTGGGCAATGGGGCATGGAAGCACTGGGATGCAAATTTAGCAGAAGCCACTTGGCTGGTGAACACTAGGGGATCTGCTAACCGCCCTGGTCCTGCCCAAGCTGGGAGGAGATAAACTCCCTGTACTACACATAGGGAAGTAGCTGGGGGAGTCAGCGAGGATTTCTCTTCCCATGGGAAAAGGCAAACCCATTTGTGGGATTGTCTTTGCCCAAGGACCAGGTGTACTTGGTGGGTAATGTGGAAGGAAAGGGGAACCTGGTGTGTGCCTCAAGGAGATTTGACCTTGGGGGAAAAAATAATCTGTGGTGTGAGTTTTATGTTGCAGGAATTAAAGTAGCAGGAGTGACATGAACTGGTGAAGACTGAATTCTGCGGGGAGCGAGGCAAGTGTGACGAAAACCCAAGCCAGGCTGGTGTCAGTGCCCAGTGATCAAATGTGCTGCTTCTCCTGTCCTGAGCACCCATCCTGATGGAATGGAATCCATGGACTGTCTCTGAACATCTGGAGGGGCAGAGGGAGCCCACGGACTGGGAAAATGATATATATCTGTGGAAGGACTGGGAATATTAATGAAAATGTATGGATCTCTATGTTTGGTTATAAAGGTGGTTTAAGGATGTAATTTAAGCTGTAAGTGCTGGTAGAAAGGGATTTCAGTAATGAGAAGTAAATACAGTGGAATCGTTAGAAGATGAGATTATGTGGGATCTGAGTATGACACTAGTGGTATGGAATAAGGGATGGGGATTGTGTTTGGTCTGTCTGGGGTGGAGTTTGTTTTCCCCGTTACACTGGGGGCTAGACAGGAGCTGATAACACTCCAGAGTTTTGGCTGCTGCTGAGCAGCGCTGGCACAGCCCCAGTGCTGTCTCTCCAGCATTCTGCCCCCACATCAGTAGGCTGGCAGTGGGCAGTGAGACACAGCAAGGCCAGCTGAACTGAATTAACAAAAGAAATATTCCATACCATATGATGTCTACTCAGATACAAAAACTAAGAAAAGGAGAAGGAAGAGAGGAGCATTTGTTATTGGCAACATTTGTCATCCAGAGTAACTGATACATCTGGCTGAAGCTCTGCTTCCCAGGGAGTGGCTGGACATCACTTAATGATGGGAAGTAGAGAATAAAATCTTTGGGGTTTCTGCATTTGCTTGTGTGTGCACAGCCTTTTATTTGGTTTTAGTAAACTGCATTATCTCAACCTACGAGTTGTTTTCCATTTTATTTTCTCTTCCCTGCTCAGCTGAGAAGTGAGAAGTGATAGAGTGGCTTGGTGGGCACATGGCATCCAGCCAAGGTCAGCCCCTTACACACCCTTGAGAAGATCTGCTGGTTCTGCTGTCCTCTCCAATACCTTGGTAGTTCAGGATAACCATTTTTGAAGACCTTGCATGCTGTGCATGTAATCACAGTAGATGACTACTACAGATATTGCAGTAATAAAGGGTAAAAAATTAATCTCACCCAGATGGATGACACTTTGCAGAAGTCAAAATTCTTTTCAGTTGTTGGGGTGAAAATCTAACTTTCATCCAAATTTTAGGAAACCTGTGATGTGCCTGTGCTCTGAGACCATCCCCTTCAAAAAATGTTTCAAGGCAGTTCCTCCATGTAGCCATATGGACAGTAACATTAATTTTAAAGGTGCTTTAAGTGGTTGCTTTTATTTTCCATAGTTTACTTTAATAAGTCAGCCAACTTCTGTGGCCAGCAGCTGAGACTGAGGGCTGGAGCACACAGCGGGGGATCTGCAGAGGATGCAGGCAGTAGGTGACTTCATGGTGGTGGCACATCCAACAGCTGTCCAACACTGACGCTGGCTGGTCTGGACCTGAACTTCTGCTTGTGTCTCTTGCTCTGGGGAGTGGATCCTGATGAAAAGAATATGGACTTGTCTCTTGCATTTGGCTTGATGACAAACCTAAAAGGTTAATATATCCCAGGCTCACAGCTCAGCATTATGGAAAAATAAAAAACAAAACCCAAAACCAAAAAACAACCCCAAAAAGTTTAAAATAAACTTGGATCCATTAAGTGAATAATGCAAAACTTGGGTAAGACAGTTAGAGTCACCTTTATGCTCTCACTTTCTGGAAGAATTCATGCAATTTAAATACCCTCAGTGGTACACAGCCTGAATTCCCTCATCATACAATACACTTCGATAGTTGAATTTTTTTCCACAATAAATCGAACTTGGAAGGAAAAAAAAAGGTATTAAGTGATAAGGATTAGAAATACAAGTGAATTGTGCATTTATTATTCACCTGCATACAGAAAGGAATGTTTTGCAATGTTAATTAAAAGATATATATCAGGGGACTTTTCTTCCTGCTAGCCTCCTCTCTCCTTGAGATTTGTGTGGTTGCATCTGAAATAAAATGCTCTGTTCTCATAATAGCTTCTTCAGTCTTATGACTTTGAGAAGAGACAATTTAGCAAGAGCCTTATCTGTAAAAGATGAATTGTTAGATTCATGTTCCACACAGTGATTTTATTCAACAATGAAAAGATTAAGGGTAATTCTTTCAGGGAAGTCCCCTGAGTTTGAGTGCTTTCGTTTGTAGGTGTCTCTGGAGGACATTGGAAATAGAAGGAAGTAAAGGTAACATGTCTTAAACTTTAATCAAGTCTAATCTATGGTCAGAGTTACTTTAAAACTTTGATCATGATCCTATAATTTTGGCATAGTGTTGCTGCAGAAGAGTAATATGATTTCTGGGATGCCCTGATTTTTCATTTCCATGCCCTAGGAGGGTTTTATTTATTTTATGTTTTGTCTCAGTTTCTCAGTTTTTTGTCTGCTGACCCTATTCTGCTTGGATTGGAGACAGCTTCGAGAAGACAAAAGTAGTATTTTTAAATTAAAATTACTGAAACTGCTCTCCACCTTTGTTATCCACAGTATTTTTTTTTTTCCCTGGGAATGTAGAAAACATGGTGAGACCTCCTTTATGATAAGCCCTTAGAATCAGCACAAAGGAACTTTTACAAAAGGGAGAGAGTTGTAAAGAGTGGAAGTAAGGTTACAATACTGAGGTAAACAGTGGGACTTTGCTTTCAAAAGTAATCCTCCCTGGGCTATAATTGATTTAAAGGAATTCTATCTAAATGGGCCCATGGGAAATAGAGGTTCAAATTTCCAAAAAAAAGATAAACACAAATTATGTGACACTCCTACCAGCTTTGATGAAAGGACTGGAGGCTGTGATGTGTCAGGGCAGTAGTGACATTTTGCAAAGCCAGAATTGTGTCATGCTGTACAATTCTGTACAGAATACAGAAGAACTGTTAGAAGTGGGTTTCCAGGGTTTCCTACCATCTGTAGTTGTTATCTTATGGAAGGCACTGCTGGCCAGAAGCTAGCACTCATGTCCATGAAGATTTCAAGGGAAGCCTAAGAACCTTCATTGTTCATGTCAGAGGCCAAGGGTTGTCTTATTGTGTCTGATAGAGCAGAAACAGACAAAATTATATTTAACAACTCACTGTGAAAGCCACAGTTAAGCAAGATTCTCAAAAAAGCACAAATACTGACTTCCATGAATAAACTGTTCATATTTTCCATAGGTGACTGAGGCGAAGGTCAGACACTTTTATTTCTGGAAATATTAAGTGAAGAGATCTGTTATCCAGTGCTATTTGTGATAAAAGATGAAAACAAAGGAACTTCCACAGGACAAGTTGAAAAGGTTTGTACCAAAGATCAGAGAGAACAGGTGTATCCTTATTTGTACAACTGATGTAATATTATTTTAACAGTTTCATCTATCTTTAGGAGGGTTCACTGCCCCCTTCTTTCTAACACAGGGATTTTTACACCAATTTCTTGGTTGAAATAAGAACTAGAGCCACAGACTCAGATATGCTATCAGTGTGGATGGCTGCTTTCTATGCTGGACCTTCACCTGTGTCTTTTTTGGACAGCAGAGACTTCCTCCAGCAAAAATACAGGTAAAGCATCTCTGCTCTGTAGCAAGCAGCTTCTGGAGGTTGTTTCATTAGTACCTTGAAAATCCTGGTCAACAAAGTTTCTGTTTCTGGGATCTCTATTTTCATGGAAACCACTTAGGACACATCCTCATGCTAGGTAGACAGACAAGGTTACACACACTTTTTTTTTTTTTGACTCTTTGTGTGTGGGTGTGTGTTTCAGAAGGGTGTAGTAGACAAAATGAGTGGATGTGCTTCATTTTCTGCAATATACTGAATGAACTTTTGTAAGCTTATCTTTCTCCTTACCTGTCAATTGCTTCTGGTGGACATTCCGTGGTAGTGGATGCACGCTGTGAATTGGCATCTTCTGTTCATGCTTGCAGCACAAGGTGAGAGTAGAATCAGAGCCACTCCTCCTTGTCCTTCACTGCTGAACTTGGACAGGCTTTAGGGGACAGGGTGGGGTTTCTGCAGTAGGAGCAGAAAGGATTTTTATAGGACAGGAATTCCCAGCTGGAGGAGAATTTCCCTTCAAAGGGACGTGAGCATCCTTCCACCTTTCCACTCCCCCCTAATAATTTTAGGTAAGCTGTGATGATCAAAAAGGTGGCCACAGGAGAGATGTGAAAGGACTTCACATAAATTATGCCAGGTGTGATGACCTTTTGTATGTAGCAGCATGTGAAAAAGGTTGGTATATAAGATACTCTTCTAAAGAACCAGAAGCAAAATTTGGGGAATGACTGGGAAATCAACTTTTTTCAGTCTCTGAGATAATCAGGGAGCCCATTTTCTGAGCTTCATGATGAAGAATGAGAGCCCTCAGTGCAGCTTTACACAGGCAAATCATACCTGCCCAGCCTGTTTGCCTTCTCTGATAAAATGACCACAACTGTGAATGTAGGAAGAGCACTGGATCTCATTTACTTCAGCTTTAATGATGTGGGTGCAGTTCTTGTAAACTTTAGCGAGGCTTTTAAATGTTGTCTCCCATAATATTAATGCATCTAAATTTGGAATTTGTAGTCTGGATGGGTGGGGATCTAGATGGGTAAGCAGCTCTTTGGATGGCTGGGCTCAGAGGATCGTGGTTAATGGGTCATATACCTTCTTCCTGGGAGCTGATCATGAGTGGAGTACTGAAGGCCTGTCCTGTGACCTGTCCTGTTTGACACCATCCCCCTGGAGGAAGGGATGAAGAACCCTTTACCTTGATGCTGTTGCCAGTGTCACCGAGCTGGGATGATGGCACCATCCAGAGGGACCCGGACAGGCCGGCGTGGGCGTCGCGCAGGAGCCTCGTGCATTTCAACAAGGAGAGCTGGATCCATGCAGCTCTCTCTCCTCCCCGCAGAGAAACACCTCCTAACTCTTATTTCAGAGATAAGAGTCCATTGAAGCACTGGAGACAGTTTGTTTTTTCATCCATAGGTATCAGCACCATAAAGAAAAAGCAAATAAGCAGAGTGTGATCCTATTGGCCCATGCTTAAATGATCCCGATGCAAGTTTACAGCTCTGCAAACTGTCTTCTTTGTATGTTTTTTTTTTTTCTTGGACAAAGATATTCCATGGTGGTTTCTGTCAAAGAGAAATGGATGAAAATATAACATCAGCTTTTCTAAATATTTTCCGTAATTGGGATGAAGGAGAAGGGAATCCCTGGATTATGTAATTTTTTATGTAATTATTCGTGTTTTAGTTTTGCTGTGCCTCAGGCAAGTTCACAGCTTCCCACATCTTGTTTATGATAAACTTTAGACACATTTAAAACTTGACAACTATTTTAAGCTGCTGTATTTTTATTACTACTTCAGCACCTGAAAGTGAACAGAGCTGTTTGAAATGCTCGCAGGGATAACAAGAAGTTTCATGCTGGAACACTACTTCTGAGTTTCTCAAATAAGCTTTTTCTGAGTTTAGCCATTGTCTTAGATTGCAATGCAAGATATAACCAAAAATATGTATTCTATTACCATCTGTTAAAACCAGGTGGGGCAGTGCTCATTATCTCTTCCATGACCCATTCTCCCTCCAGGAAGATATCTTCAGTTAATGGGCCATCTAGTCTCATTCCATGACTGATAAAAATTACATCATCCCATTGTGAGATGCTCCACCCAGGGGGAAGAGCCAAGCCTTCCTACCTGGATATAACCTGAAATTTGGGACACCATTTTTCAACATTTTCCCACTGGACTCCCAGAGGAAGACCAGACCCTTCTACACCATTGCTGCACCTTTGTTGGAGGAGTGCACCTGTCTAGAGGATCACTGCTTTGACAGAATCACATCTGGCACTGCAGGAGGACTGCAGCCACCATTTAATGGGACTGCTACCAGCACCCTGACTGACAGGGTGTCAGGTTGTATTTTGACTCGGTCAGTGTTTTTGTACTACTATTATTTTAGTATTCCTATTAAATTGTAGTTTGTTTTTTGTTTGGCTGTTTTTTAAAAAAAATACTTGTAAAGAACTGTTATTCCTATCCTCATGTCTTTGCCTGAGAGGCCCTTAATTTCAAAATTATAATAATTCAGAAGGAAAGGGTTTACATTTTTCATTTCAAGGGAGGCTCCTGCCTTTCTTAGCAAACACCTTTATCTTTTCAAACCAAGACAGTCATCCATATAACAGGAGCAACATGGAAATTGTCTGGTGTTGGAGTGGTGTTTTCATTATTGCAATTTTCTTTCTATACATTTTGTAACTCAGGAAACAGGTAATATCCAGTGAAGATAGCATATTTATCGGAAAGGAAGGTGAAATTCTTCATGAAAAGGGTGAGAGAAAACAGCCTAGAATTGCACATAGGCCTATATTGTGGGTTGTGAGCTGATGCCTCTGCCACCTTGTCCTCTGTGCAAGGTGTGAACTCCCAGCCTGGAATGGCTGTGCTTGCTGCCACTGTGATATCTAGAGGGGTGGCCACAGCAGCACTACCACACCTACCCCAACTACAGTCACGTTACAGGCTCTGGGAAGAAATTAAACTTTTCCAGTGGAGCTGAACCTGGTCCAAGAGACATCTATGGGATGTCACTTGCTTAAGTGCAGAAGGCTGCTTGTCCTGGGACCTGGGCATGAGAGACTCAGGCACTGGGGATGTATGTCCACATTTGTGTTCCAACGTGAAGCTGGGGAGAGGGTCCTGTGCAGCAGGTTTATTTAGGCACACAGTCACATCTGGGACTGTTTTGGGAAACAGTCCTCAGCAGCAGCAAAGTGTTGCTGGATATATTGTCTCAATTTTTCTTTAGGAGGCCAGAAGACAAGTGCAAGTGTCTGGAAAAATGACTGAGCAGGAGAAGAGCCCTTTAATCCTGTTGCAAAAGTAGCAGCTTTGAGCCCTGTGGAGGGTTGCCATGAGACAAGGATGGAATGAGCAAGTCCCTGTCCCTTTGTGTGCCCTGGAAGGACACGGGGCAGGGTGCTCCAGAGGACCATGGGGTCATGTCCAGCCCTAGAGAACATGCAGGTCTTCAAGAAATGTTTTTTCTTGTGGTAGTGTGCCTGTGAAGCCACAGTTTATTAGGTTTGCTGTAATTTATCTGCTTTATGCTGATAGAGAGATGTTTCTGCAACTTTTGAGTTTATTTAGCCCAAAGCAAGACCAGCCAGCTCTCTTGTGTATACTGGAAGCCTACTGTAAGAATCAAGAGTGAAGATGAACATAAATGAGCCCAAAGAATAGGTGCTGCTGTAGAAGACTGGGAATTGGGACTAAACTGTCATTCACATGCACAAGCACAATTCTTACTGATTTCATATCTCACATCTCTCCTGTCTACACGCACAGCGTCTTGTCACCATGTCCTTGCCAACCTTTTCACTTTCTGTGACTAAATTTGCTATCAAATGAATTCCTACAGCTTTCACCCAACCCACTTGGAATTTCGATTATATTTTAAGCAGAAGTCTTGTTTTCAAAAGGTTCAGTACAACTGGGAATTAGTTTTGTTGTATTAGCAGGCCTTGATTTTTTACAGTGCAAATATTGCCGGGCTTTTCTGAGATTGGACACATTAAATTGCTCCTTATGATTCCCTCTGTCATCATGAAATGTCTTGTTCACAATACCTGGGTAAGTGCAGATTTGCTGATCATATCATGGGGAAAATAAAATAAATTTGCTAAACAGACCAACAAGGAAAATAAATTGGTGTCTGTAAGCTGAAATTGTTCATTAAAATGTTAAAAATATCAAAGTAATATGATAGTAGCACTTAAAATGTGACTCTTTAAAAAAGGACAGAAGCCTTGATTGAAATCAATGTGGATAGAGACCTTGAGACACTCATGCCAAAACAAATCTCTGCTCCTGTGTCCTGTCACCCACTCGAGCAAAGACCTGCTTGCGTTCACCTGCCTTACATCAGGTTCACTTCCAGTATCAGCATCAACACCTCCCCAGTTATCACTGTCTTGTGATCCAAGACCTAAATTTCCACCATGAAAGACCAGACACCCAACCTGAGCCCTGCTGCTCGAGCAATCCCACACCCTTTCCCACGATGCCATCCAGAGGGGAGAGGGTAGCTACTCTTCCTCTGCAGCTTGCAGACCAAGGCAGACCTCTGCCCAAAGCAGAATTGCCTGCAGTCTGTCCTGCACCCATGGAAGTCCCTATTCATGATCAAAGAGAGTCTGGAGACACCTGAAAGGAAAAGCTTTTGGCCTCCCCCAGTCCCTTCCCATGGGGCCAGGGCCACCCACGCTCTGCTTTGCAGGAGCCAAATGAGTCAGCCTACGTGAGGCACGGTGAGTTCGAGCCCTGAAAGAAAATTACACATTTTTCTTGCCACTTCCCCAGCAGACCTTGTGTTTATTTTGCAGACGATGAGCCGATCCTTTTAGCAGGAGAGTGAAGGAATGGCATCAGGAGCTAGGGTAGTAACACTAGCATTGTCTCTCCTCCACATTGTGCAGGAATGAGATCTACAAGGGTTATGTCACACTCAGCCTCAGGGAAGACATGGAAGAAAAGAGACAGCTAGCAGCTAGTGGCAGAGAAAGAGAAGGAAAGAAAGGGAGATTAAAAAGAGGTCTCTGAGAGTGGAAAGTTGATGCTGGGACACTGGTGTCATGTGGGATCTCTGCAACTTGGGATAACCATTGATCCAAATGAGTACAGATACTGACTGGAGCCTGGTTCAGCTGGGCAGTGCAACTGGTAAGCTGTTTAATTGCAGGCCAGCTTTCCATGATGTAGTTGTTGGCTACAGAAATTTTTTGTACACAGTTTGTTTGTTTTGTTTTGGTTTGGGGTTTTTTCTTGGTTTTTTTGTTTTGTTGTTGTTGTTGTTGGTTGGTTGGTTTTTTGTCTGAAGTAGGTATTAATTAGGTTTTTTCTCTCTTAGAAATACGCAAATCAGCAAACATGCAGTATTAGAAGGGGGGTACTTTAATGGAGTGTGAATAGGCTGAGGTTTGAACAACCAGGACCCCCTTTGAATCCTGATGTTCTCAGTCCATCATTGCTCAAGCAGCTTCTCACAAACTCTTCTTGATTTCTCGATTTTTGCGCTCCTAGAAGAAAAGTGCTGGGAAAATAAAATTTAAGAAATAACAGCAGTTTTAGAACAAATTAAATCCACATTTTTGAAAGAGTTGAAAAATATTAATACCTGCTTTTAAAGACCAACAAATTGTTACTTGAGAATTTCCGTGTGGTCTGCAAAAATAAGTTTATCGCACCATCCCTGCGTAAAAGTGAAGGCTGAAGGAGACAGGAGCTATTGATGTGTTCAAGTGGCAGAAGCATGGATGGAACAAGGTGGGGACTTGTAGCATGTTCTGAGGAGGACAGAGCAGAAGGTGACATTTTGGCAGCCAGTATATCTTTAAATGGTGCTGTGGTGACTATTTCCCTTTATCTTGAGTTTTGGCTAAATTTTAACTCTATTTTTTTATTATTTAAACCACTGTTTAGCAAGAAGGACACTTATGGGAAGGGGTGGCTGGCAATCCTAGGAAGCAATGCCCTGTCCCCTCAGTCTGGGGACAGTTTCTCTGTGCACCTTGCCCAACCTTCCCTGTACAGGCAGCCACCACCTGCCCTCCTCACGTGGCTGTGGCCAGGCTTTCCTGCAAGAAATGATGCTGCAGCAGGAGGCACCTGGGAGAAACCATACACTGCTGGGCTCTGGGTCTTGGGTTATTTGTCATCTTGCCTGAAGCCTGAGCTTCCAATCCCTACTTGGACACCTCCGTAGCTTCACTGTTTCTTCTGCTCCTGTGAAGCCTTTGATTTGCCTCAGTTCTCAGGAAAGTGGCTAAATTAAAATGGATTCTGTAAATTGCATGGATAATATACAGCTTTAGTGACATGGCCTGAAGCTTTTATTGGTAACT
Source organism: Regulus satrapa (assembly GCA_013396955.1). Classification (NCBI taxonomy): domain Eukaryota; kingdom Metazoa; phylum Chordata; class Aves; order Passeriformes; family Regulidae; genus Regulus; species Regulus satrapa. Next base: position 31,346 of record VWZN01022351.1, on the reverse strand, counting down.
GTTATATCTTGCTGAAAAGTCTTTTTTGCACCCAATTCCCCCCCACTAGGTTATGGAGAGGTTATTGCCGATGCAATAATTTTCTCATACGCTTGTTTGTGATTTTGTTCTTTCAGCTCACAGGAGAGAGAAAATCACTGTCCACAAACAGCTTTCAGAGCCAGGTGCCCAGCTTGAAAGTGTGATGCAATTTTGGTATGGGAAGAGTGTGAAGCAGGAATTTCTGCATGAAATTTCCCCATTTGTGCTGTGTAGAATTCATAGCCTGAGGGGTTTCCCTTGACATTACCTTTAATCAGTGAAAATCTTTCAACTGCTTGCTTTCTGCCTTAGCAGCACATGGGCAGGTGCAAACAGTGAGCACTAGGTGCAATCCTGCTGTTTGCTCATGCTGAGGAGGATGACAGAGCCTGATTTCTGCTTCCACCTCAGCTTACTTCTTGTATCTGACCACACTGGGGCCACTGCCAATGGCAGTAAAAATTAAAAAAAAAATAGCACTGTCAGTTCAAGGTATAGATGCTTCCCAGTTCTTATATGGTAGAATAATGTAAAAAATACCTTTGCCTGGAGATCTACATTTTCAAGAATGGCTACAAGCTTTGCAGGATGGCGAGACCAGAGCTGTGTGTCTCAGAGCTGGGATCACACCTGCTAACAACCAAAGCAGCACAAGCCTCTGCTCACATTTAAAGTTCTTGTACTATATCAAAAGACATCCAGAAATTTTGCCAGGTGTCTCTGAGTTGTGCCAAAGCTGCCAGTGACTTCACTGGACCCAGTCATGTGGTCCACCTTGCACCTCCTTGGTGGACTTCAGCTCAACCTTCATGATTTTGTAGTCCTTCTTTTGTTGCTCAGTTTGTTGAGCACTGCCATCCTTCCAGCGGGACAGTCCTGGGAACTTAACAACTACATTTGCTTTGGACACTTGGTGAAGAGGGTCTGTGTGTGTGTGTGGGTGTGTGTGTGTGTGTGCTCAGGGAAGGAGGGAAACCATGCCCTTAAGGATGGCATGTCAGATGCTTCCTTGAATTGCAAATTGCAATACTATGTAATGCTTATTAATGTTCTAGGTACAAAAAAAATAAACTGACTAACCCATTCATCCATTCTCAGATGAAAAGCTACTCATTTGGACTGGCCTCATTTTCTTTGTCTGCAGCTCTCTGATCGCATCCTATTTAATTTCCTCTTCCATCGAGACGCCACACATCCAAATGTGAGTGTTGTTACCATGTTCTGCCTAATTAGCTATAATTGTCCTTGTTGAGGGAGGCTGAATTCAGAGAAGTCCAGTAAAAACTGATTATTTCCCCCTTCCCCCACCATTAGCCTTGACTATCAGGCTGGTTTTTGTTGTTACAGTGCTAAACACAGCTGGTAGAATTTCCATAGCTCAAAGGCCATCAGCAGGGACAACCAGCATGGAAAGCATCTGGCATCTTCTGAAGGAAGACGAAGGCAGACTTGGGCACCATCCTCCAGCTGGAGGCAGCCAGCTGAGACCTTGGACCAAAGCTTATTTTATGGTGTACTCTTTCCAGAGGGGGTGCTATGGCATTTTATTTGCAGTACCTGAAGGGCTGCACTGCCCACCTGTGGGAAACCATGTCAGCGGGAATTTGAGGAGCCTCCAGACAAGAAGGTACCTGGGCTGGGTCTTCTTACAGCTGTTGCTTTCACGTGGAATTTATTTGCACTGATATATTCCTTACTTGGTTTCTCAATTGTTGCCCTCCCTGAAAATACTTTTTGCAGAGGTTTACACCCCGGCCTTGATGGAGCGTTCTCTGTACCTATGCAACCAGTCCTCCTGATGAGGGAGTAGCTCATTCCAGGCTGGCATGCAGCTGCTGACCCTGCAGGTGGACACACCGTGGATTTTTCACCTTGGATCCCACTGGTTGATAGCCAGGCATCCTACTGAAAGATGTTTTCTTGCAGAAACAGCACATGGTCTGATGAATAACTGCATCGTTCAACCTTATGTATCCAAAGTGTGATTGTGCCCTGGGTTGAGGCTGCAGCTGATCCAGCTCTGGGTGGATCTAGTGCTGCTCCTCAGGAAGCAGCTGAAGCCAGTGTCCCCCACTCCATGCTCTCAGGCACATGGTGTGGCTCTTCATGCCGTCCTGTGTAAGGACAGGAATTAGACTCGATGATCCTTGCGGGCCCCTTCCAGCTCAGGATATTCTATGATTCCGTGATTCACTTCTGAGGCTTTGGACACTTAAGAAATGTTGGACTTAAGGGGCAAGGCAGCAGCAGCTCTGCTGGATGTGCAAGGCAATGATACGCATGCAGGCTGAGGGTCACATTGTAAGGGCTTTTCCTGGGATTCAATGAGGCTTTGTAAATGAACCATAGAGAAAAATGGCTGTAATTTTTCAGAGCTCACTGTATATAAAGATGACATTTATCCAGAGAAGAACTGTTTCCACAGCATACAGACATCTGGAATACACTGTTAGATTGATCCCTTGTAGCTGAAAATTGCCATTACTGTTCAATTGCACACAGACATCTTAAATTATTAATAGAATTCCTGCCTGAGGGTAAACATTGTAGATTCACATTCTGAGATTTTCTAAGAGCTCTTTGATTGCTCACAACTAGGGCTGTTAAATACAGTTATTTGCTTTATACATCTTAAATGGATCAATATCAATGGAAGAAATATCAGGGGGATGGAGAATGAGAGTAAAGGAGTAGGGGTAAAGCTACCATCAGTATCCCTTGTGTTTTAAGGGATTTTTAAATATGGCTTGAGATTTTGTCCCTTTATTTCCATGGAGCAGTTTGGGAACCAGCCCCAGACCTTTACGCTGCCCCTTTTAGTCCTGGATGCCTTGTGGGTTATTTTCTGGGATACCAAAAACCTGCAGTTTATGAAGGGGGAAGGAGAAGACCACATTGCCCTTGCAGCTGTCCTAGGAAGTGCCACCAGCTCTTGATCACCCAGAGAACTCATCTTTGTGCTTTCCGTTCCTTAAGGGAGGTTATCTTTTTACTTCTGGATATGAATGGCTTCTTTCTAAAGACACACCACTAGAGATGGCACACAGGGCTTGCTTGAATCTGCTCTTTGTATGCTGCACCTTCATTGAGCACCTGTGTCCACTACAATTGTTCTTTCTACTCCTGCCCCCTTGCCAGCTTCTTAAAGCCGACTGCCACAGAAGAAAAGTCAGGCTGAGATGGAAGAAGCTGCTTTGCCTCCTTTCCAGGTTGCTGTTTGTGCTATTCCTCCTTTTGCAGCTGTCTTGGAGTAAGGTTTCCTAAGACAGCCTGAGCCAACAGAACAGCTCACTGCTGCCAGAAGGGGTGGTTCCCATCCCAGGCCCTGGCCAAAGCTCCTACCACCACGTCTGTCAGGGATGGCATGCACCAGGCTCCTCTCTGAGCCAAAGCAGTGGCCAGCTTTTCTCATTTTTGTAGGTGAATGGGAACAGGAGAGGGTCTAAGAAGGTGCTAGCCATGCAAGGAAGGTGGTGGGGTAGTAGGGACAGCAGCAGCAGAAGTGGGACCCAGTCCCTTTTCTCAGCCGTGGGCAGGCTCAGCTGGGCACCCAGCTTCAGCTGCAAGCAGCAGCTCAGCTTTCCTTCTGCAAGTGCTTCCCAGCTGCTCTCCAGGCAGAAGGGAAGAGCCCTCAGGTTGGGGCAGGCACAGGCTGTGTGCTGTGTGAGCCTGCCAGGTGTCCCTGCTCACAGGAGACATGCAAGGGAGAATTTCAAGCCCTCCCTTTTGGCAGAATGGTGATATTTGCTATTATAAATTCAGTCATACAAAAAGAGGAAAGCTTCTCCAGGCAAGACTGGCACATAAGCAGAGTGCTCAACCTTTGAAAAATACTTATCCTGTGTCCGGATTCTGAAGTATGTTTCATTTTAATTCTTGTAAGCAAAATAACTTCTTCTTCAGGAAAAAGAGAGACCAACCCAGCTATTTTCTGTTTAATTCAGCCTAAACCTGTGAAGACGCGGGCATACCCTTTCTTATACCAAGATTCATCCTCACTGGATTAATCTATTTTCTATCTATTTCATTTCTATCCTGTTCAGCCTACACATTTCTTCATACAGTCTTGCTGCCCTCTGACTTCCCAACAATGTCAGAAAACTTCAGCACTGGAGTGAGGAAAATGATGATTCAGTATGCCCTGTAGGAAAAAGAGAAACGATTCTTCTCATGCTGTGGGAGAACTGTAGTTATATTTGATGCCCCATTTGCCAGAAACAATATCTTAATACAAGTGTGTTTCACAATATGTTAATCTTAAATCAAGCATGTAATTATTAAGACTGATGTAACACACCTAGAATCACAGCATGGTAATTAGTCTTTACAGTGCCATTAGCTTAGAGCATTTTAAAATGAATGGTGACATTCAGAGGTATCATAGGATATGTTCACAATCCCCGAACGGTGAATCAGATCATTTCATTCATCCCAATGTCAGCAAACATGTGGTCTGCTATTATATACGCAAATGTATTTGGGGTTTGAAAATGAGAATTAATTAACAAGATATTTGGGTCTGGAAAGATTGGATGGAGTTTCAAAGCTAGCATTTGAACCACATATTAACTGGATTCTGTGTCACTTTCCAGTGTGACCCACACTCGGTGAACAAACACAGTGTAAGGCACAGAGGTAAGCAAACAAACAAAAAAATTAAAACCTCCCCAACAGCAACAAAATTGCTTGTGATTGAATGACCTCTTAAAAAACTTTTAGGAGGGAAAATATCACAGTGGCAAAGCATGAGCATTCCAAATTCCCCAGGAAGCAAAAGCATAAGGGATATTGCTACTACAACATGTTTCTGAAGACTGAAAACTCAAATCTGATCCCTGAAGACATATTTAGCTAGACTTGACATTCAGGCCCAGAAGGCTATGCCAAGTCATTTGAAAGTCCAGAACTTCGTTTTTAGCCGGCTGTTCCTTCATTACAAATGCACAAATGCCATTTAAAGCTGACCTAGAAAGAATTACATGGCACTAATATTGCAACATGAACCCACCTTCAGGAGATGTTGCACAGCTCTGATTTTCTCTAATGCATTCTAGTAGTAAAGCTGAGGTTCAGAAGGGCCAGTGCAGTAATTTATTGGCACTTGGAGTGCAAAAGCTATCTGACATAAGGCAGGAAAATCCAAAGCTGTGGTATTTCAGCCATCTACCAGAGCTTCGGAAAAAACTACCCCAAATCCCTCAAAGTTCTTGAGCACTTGTCCATAGTGTGGATAACAAGGTCAGCAAGGTCAGGCTAATAACCATCATCAAATCAGAGGTATTGCAAACACTTTTCAGATGTGTCCATATCCTTCAGTGGTGTAAATCAACCTGATCAGAGTCAAGGAGGTAATAAATGGTCCCCTTAAATCCCAGAACCCTCCCTTGCGAGTCACTTTGAGCACTTGGCATTTGCCAGGGCATTTGCCAGGCCGCCAAGGTCTCTTTGCTAGGCAATGCCTGAGCAGAGGAATTTGTGGGTGAAGCCACTGCACACGCAGGTTTGGGCATTAAAATCTCCCATTTCATGAGCCCTCCGCTTATTTATCACTCACTGAGCATTGAACATACTCTTCTCAGCTGTGGAAAAGCTGCAGATTTTTGCCAAAGGTGTTGCTAGAGAAAATATTTCTCCTTTAGCTATCACTTGATATTACTAGCTCATACAGTTGCCAGATGACTTCTGACAGAAACATCTCTGTGCCTGGCATCCTCCAACACATGTGCTGAACTGCATGCACTGTTAGTTTGTCCCAAGGCATCCTGTTCAGCAGTTTCCTGTTTCTGTAAGGAGCCTCACCACCTCCTGGCTTTCTTTGAGATCACTTTATTGCTAGACAAGACTCAGAATGGAAATAAACCAGGTTTATTTGATCAAAGTAAAGTGTTAAAAAAGTGTAAAGTGCTAGCCTGCTTACAAAAGACCATACCTGCTGCTCATCCTTGTTTTAGCTGTTCTTTTCTCTTTAACTCCCTGCTTGGCACGACTTTACTTCAAAAAAATTAATTTCAGCAAGGGATCCTTTTCTTGACTTTTTTCTTCCTCCTTGCATGTGGACATTTTATGTTTGCTCTTGAAGTGCCAAAGCATGTGGCTTTACAAAAGTAGAGTACCTCCATGTTGTGTTGATATATTGGCACTAATGAAGTATCTTTTAAATGTGAGCTGTTTGAGTAGAGAGTCCTTGATCTCCAGTTTTTCCTCATCTATTTACCCCTTCTCTCAAGTGTCAAGCAATTTGCAACCAGCAGCTAACTTCCTAACATTTTACAAATCACACATACAGAAGGAGCCCTGGGGGACGGCACTTTTTTGTCTTCTCAGAGAAGATAGGAACCCTTTCGTGAGCTGCATGAAAATCTGCCACTTACAGAGTCAAAAACGCCTGACTCTGACACACTTCTATTTGTGTAATTCATGTGGTGCCCTCAGTACCTGCAGGGGCTGCACATGACTGTGGAATCACAGATGTCTGACCCAACAGGCCAAGTGCCAGGGGATTCTCTGGCAGAGCACTGGCATTTAAGTTTTGTGAGAGAAGCACACTAAGCACACTTCAGGAGAAAGCTGAAAAACTAATAGTCACCAACACAATAAGCCTCACCGTTTCATTTCAGCTTTTTTGTCACTGGCCTGATCTCGATCTCCCTTGGCAATTGTTTCAGAATTCTCTTTCTGAAATTGGTGCAATAACAGGCTAGTGAAGACCTAACTGGTGGGTTGCATTAATCCAGCCTTGACCTTTAAAATTCAATGCTAACGTGGTTTGAGGCTAGTGAGCAAAACCAGTCAAACTGTTTTTTTATTTAAAGGGATTTTTGTCTCTCTTGTACAGTAATCATTCCTACTAAAGTAATAAAAATTGAAGAATCTGCAGACCTCTGTCTAATATTGAGTACCGAGTTCAGAATTAAGTTCTGTAGTCCTTAGATTAGGCCGTAGGAGAAAGAACAGGCAAAAAACCCAAGTAGTGGGCAAGCTGGTCTGTCTCTGCTGTGACAAACACAGGGTTAACAGCAATTCCCTTACTCACTTGGTGCCTTCATCCAAGTGGAGATTGGCTCAAGAATCCCACATACTTCAAGTTTTCTCCCAGCTCTGGACATGCAAGGCCAGGGATGGGCCCCAGGCAGCTTTTCTGCCACCAGCCAGGTCCAGGAGTGGGCAGTGTGTTGTTTTCTGGATGGGGATGCTGTATTTGCTGGGGGCTGGAAACATCTGGAGGTCTTGCCCAGTAGACAGCTGCTGTCTATGCCCTGTGGTGAGAGAAGAACCGTGTCCTGCATGTCCTGCATGAAGAAGCAAGGGGCTCTCCCTTTATCCTGACAGCCCAGGAGGTGAATGAGGGAGGTGGGCTTGCAGGAGAGTCCCTTTAGTGGGTAATGCCTTCTTCAGGTTCTACCCCATCTCAGACCAGGCTGCCCTTGGAGCAATGACACTGTGAAGCCGTGGCAAGCATTCCTGAGCAGTCCTCTCCCAGGTCCCCTCTCAGCTCTCTCTCGTGCTTTTCATAGGTCACAGCTGGAGCAAGGATGGGGCTCTGACTGATCTTGTGTGTGCACAAACACGAACTTCTGAGGCGTGTGTGCACTCACAGAGCACACAGTGCAGCTCTGGAATCGATGCATGGCCCTCCCTCATGGAAATCCCTTTGGGGTTTCATGGCAGAAGAGTGGCAAGGCCACCACAGGTTATTGGGTCTGACAGTGTAGAGGTCTGGTGGCTCTAATGAGGATGGCTTCATCTCCAGCATTCCCAATTTTCTGTCTCCCTTGACTGCCCCAGTCCTCCTTCTCTGCTTATAAAGAGGAATCACTTGTCAGGCTGGTGACCCACAGGGTGACCATCACACAGTCCTAGCCCATGTCAGTGAGCAGCTGTCTGCTGTCCACTTCAGGCTTTCAGGACTTTTCCAAGTGTCTTCTCCTGATAGTTTTCCACTAAAACATGCACCTTCTCCCTGTTAAGAGAGTCTCTCCAGGTGTAAAAGCATTTCTCAAATGTTACAGTAAAAGGCATACAGGTGACACATTTACACCAGGAACTTCATTTCAGGAAGATTGTGGAAAAATTCTGGATTTGCTCCAGGCATTTATTCTTCCTCTTCCCTAAGAAAGCGGTAACCCTAAGTGCTTGCAAGGAGGCATGTAGTGAGACTGGCTGTGGTGCCTGCCAGCACAGAACCGGGCAGCCCAGAGTCTCCACAGAGGAGCAGTTTGAATGCTCCTCCTCTCTCAGGGATGAGACTGTTTCTCCTGGCAGGCCCAGTGAGCAGGAGCCTTCCCCTTCTCCGCTGCGATAAGCGTGTGGCAGCGCAGCCTGGAGCTCACTCAAGCACAGCTTTCTTAAAGGAGGCTTTGTCCTGCCTGAAGGGAGACACCCAGGTCTCCTCCTGCCAGGGTTGCTCTAATGTGATACCACTTATCTACCCTGGTAAAAGTGACTTTGCACTAAATACTTGTTTAGAGCCTGCATTATCTGAGAAAGGCCATTTCCGTGTAGCTTCTAAGAGCTGATGCACATTTTAGGTTATGGGCACCCTTCTGGTGGAGACTGACCATTCTCTGAAAAGTCAGTTCAGGCCAGAGGACAGTGCTGGCCTTTGGTTCCTCCCCAGATCACTTTATCCAAGGTCTTTGAAGAAACACGGATGCAGAAAAGCTTTAACAGTAGCTGTAGAAGTAGGGATATAAAAGTAGAGATAAATAAGCAGCTGCAGGGAGGATATGGGCCAAAGTCTGAGAGGAATTTATGTTGGACCTGCATTATTCAAAATACTTGTAAGTGATGTAGGAAGAAAAGAAATACATCATGAGGTGGGAGGGTTTGTTGGTCAGAGAATCATAGGATTGTTTAGGTTGGAAAAGACCTCTCAGATCTTTGAGCCCACCTGTTCAACAGCATGCCACGTCCACCACTAAACCATGACCCTAAGGCCACATCTGCAAAATTATCTCAAGGTGTCTGAACTGTGAGCAGCTGCAGAGAGTTGCAGAAGATCTCACGGTACAAATTAACTGGAAATAAAGGCAGAGGTAAAAGCTGGGGCTACAGCATTCACCACGGGTCATATAAGGAAAACAATCTTAACTGTATACACACAAGTACTGTTGCACTATTTCCTCTGAATACATAAGAAATATCTGGTAGTGCTTTGAGAACCACTTCAGTGCTAAGGAGTAAAGAGACACGATAATTACTAGGAAAATAAGGGTGCACAAAACAGCATGCATCATTACACTGTAAATTTATGATGCATCCTCTATTCATACACTGTCATCTCATCTCAAAAGGTTATCATGGAAATGGAAAAGAGGTACAGGAAATAACAAGAATGTGCTGTATAAATCCACTTCAAAAAAGTACTGAACAGAATGTGATTCTTCTGCTGGGGAAACAGATGATTGAGGAGAAATATGATGTAGCTCTACAAAATTGTGTGCTGCATAAGAAAATTTATTCACTGCTTCTCACAGAACTGTGGGTCACCAAATGAAACCACCAGAGACAGAAAATGAAAAGGAGCACTTTTTCATGAAAATTGAATTTTCATAAAATACTGATTTTTTTGGAGCTTATTGGCAAGTGATGTAGTAGCCAAAATTATGAGCAGGTTCAAAAGTAATGAGACAAACTGATGGAGAGGAGGCAGTCAAGGGATATGGGAACCAGTTTCTGACTGGGGCAGTGAGCTGGGCAGGAGCTGGTGGCAAAGAAGGGCAGCAGCATCTGGAGCTGCAGGAGCACAATGAGGAGCTCGGGGCAGTGCTCCCATGCCCAGAACTCATTGTCAGAGCACATCTGGGCAGAGCCCCTTTGGTGCAGAAAGACACTGATAACTGGAGAGAGTTCACCCCTGCAGTGCTCAGGGCTGCAGCCTGGCCCCTGAGCAGGGGCTGGGGCTGGTCCAGCCTTGGGGACACCTGACAGACACCCTGAGGCCTGTGGGGAGGAGAGGGAGAGGAGGCAGCCAAGCCCTCGGCGGCAGGAGCTGAAATGAGAGGGCCTCAGGCTGGGCACTGAAACCTTTTCCATGAGGACAGGCAGGTCCTGCACAGGGAGGCTGGGCAGGCTCCATCCCTGGGGGATTATGAATGCTGGCTGGGCAAAGCCCTCAGCAGCCTGGTCTGACCTCACTGCTGGCCCTGCCTGCAGCAGGAGGCACCTCCTGTGGTCCCTTCCAGCCTGAATTTCCCTGTGATCCTATCCTCTTATCCTCTGATTCTCTAATTCTAATTCCTTTAGGGAGAAATTTTCAGAGGTCAGAAAATATATGGGGAGGAATATTATAGTGAATAAGATCACCCCTGATTTGAACTCAAAGCATCTGTTTATTTTTGATGTGTTCTTACAATGAAATAAATGTAGACAGTAAGAAAAAAAGTAAATTTTATAAAAAGTGGAGCACAGTTCTGGGGATAGCAGAGCATGTGAATAGAAACCCTGAAGCCTGAGAGTGACCTGAGCCTTATGACAGTATAAAACTGTAACTGCAGTTGATTCATGTCTACCCTGAGGAGCTATTTCAAGGAAGAGAAAGTAGTTGAAGGCATCCACTCTGTCTTGTACATCTTCAGCTGGTTCCTTTTGCAAGTTCCTATTACTCAGCCAATCAATCACTCCTGCCCTGTGGCTGCAGAGGTGTCAATGAAAGACTTCAGTACCCTGCACAGTCCTGAATGCACTCAGTGGTGTGTCAGGCAGAGGAAAAAACACGCTCAGACCTATGTCCCTAGGGTGAGTTTGTAGGTTTTGTGGTTGAGAAGACCTAGCACAGGTGTTTCCCAGAGTGACTTGAGCTACTGCATCTGTAGTGCAGAAAACACAGATTTTCACCTAATTTCACACAAGGCCATTTTTCACCTAATTTCAGCCCATGTTTTGATACTGAGTGAATTCCTGAAAGACTTGTGAGTGGAAACGACAGTGAAAGAGGGGCTGGTCTCTTGGAGGTCCCAGGGTGATATTTCATGAATGTCTATGGTGCGGGGAGGGCGCAACTCCCCATGGTGCAGAACAGAGGCTTATTGGCAAGTGATGTGGGAATAGTGTGAGAGACATTCCCAACCATCACTTGGTTACAGACAAATCTCTATGCTGTTCAGCAATGTCTATCCTCTTTTTATCTACATATCTTTTTAGCTTTTTATAACAAGGACAAACCAGCTCCTCCATCAAGTGCTAGAGAGATGCTGTCAAATGTTGCTTTTCTCATGCAATGCAACTTAGTGAGACAGTTGTGTGTTCATGAGTAATGTCATGATGATGCACATTCATTTTGTCCTCAGGCACAAGTGGGCTTTCCCCAGCAGAGCAGAAGACCTTGGTGACATTGAGTCTGAAATCTAGACCTAGCAGCGCCATCACAGAATCAGAGTCACAGAATGGGTCAGGGTAGAAGGGATCACAGTGGTCATCTGGTCCAACCTCCCTGCTCAGGAGGGATCATCCCAGAGCACAGGGCACAGGACGGTGTCCAGGCAGTTCTTGAATATCTCTGGTGAGGGACACTCCACACCCTCTCTGAGCAACCTGTTCCAATGCATGGTCACCCACACAGTGAGGAAATTCTTCCTCATGTTCAGGGGAGCTTCCTGTGCCTCAGTTTTTGCCCCTTGCCTCTTGTGCCATTGCTTGGCACTGCCGAGCAGAGCCTGGCTCCACTCTCTTGGCACCCCCACTTCAGACAGTGACAGAGATTGACACGGTCTCCTCTCAGGTGTCTCTTCTCAAGGCCGAACAGGCCCAGCTCCCGCAGCCTTTCCCCATACGAGAGACACTCCTGTCCCTTAGCCACCTCTGTAGCCCTCCACTGGACCCAATCCAGGAGCCCCACGTCTCCTTTGTGCTGAAGGAGCCCAGACTGGGACACCACTGTATCTAAATCAATGCTTTGTTCCACTTTGTAGAAGAGCTGAGGGGCAGGCTTAGAGCATAGTGTTTTTCTGTCCCTGAACAGCAATGTCTGATTTCCTAGGGCAAGACATCTCACTTTCAAATTAATCGATTTAGATGTTTCCAAAGTTTGATACTACAAATCAAGCAAGAAATTAATTTCAGAGTGCAGGAGCCCTGTACTTTCTTTCTCTCTCAAATCAGTTCCAAATGCTTCACTCAACAAGTGAAGCACTCACAAGTGAAGCTTCTTTTCAATTACAGTTCTCCAGTGGTAGCAAATAAATTTATTTCAAACACACACTTTTCTCTTCTTTTCAATTACAGTATCCTCTCAAGTAATTTAATTTCTTTCAAGTCTTCAATTCACATCCCACTTTCTCTCCAGCAAACGTATACACCTGGTAACAGAAATGCATCCCAAGCTCTATTTTTCATGGAGGTTTTAGAAGGTGTTTTTTCTTTTTTTTTCCCATTACCTCTGAATTGGCAAAAGCAGTTGAGCAAGAGATATTCACTCATAACACAGAAAACTGCACAAGTGGGCTTTTGTTTGGGCCTTTGGTTCCAGCCCTAGTCCAGCCACAGGAGGGGAATGCAGTGGTGAGTGTCAGAGTTCAAAACCTTATTTCGATAAAAATTTATTCCTTGTAGTTTACAGAAGTAGCTGGTGTGATAGTGAAGCCCAGGAAGGCCTCACCATTAGCTGCTGCAGGCTGATGTTTGTCTCCATCTTGTCTTCACCGAGTAAGAGAAGAAGTGGAGGAGGACAGGGCTTATGAGGCACATGAGGTATGGGCAGAAGGGGGAAGGAGCTGGAGGTCAATGACTCCCTTGGAGCTGAGGCTGGGATGATCAGTACAGCATCTGTTTGCTCTAGGAGGGGTGTAATGAAAGCCTGGAGGACAAGGCAATCTGCCAGTATGTGCACTCTATCCCTCCTGAGAATAAACACAGGTGACCATTTGGCTGCAGTGTTCCACATGTCCAACACTATATATTCAAAAGGGGAAAGGCGGTGAAAAATGCACATAAATTCATTACAACAAGCCCTAATTTAAACTGTTCACATGACAGTAAGGGGTTCGGGGAGTGAGGTGGTGCATGGTCCTCACTTAGCATAGCAGAGATATGTGGTTGGACTCTGGGATATTTTTTAATTCAGCCAGTTGAGTCAGTAGCTTACTGAACAGCAGGAATATTTCTCTGGTGCTTTACTACAGCCACCTGTCAGAGGATGGGTAGAGCAGTCAGTAATCCACAGAGATCCCCAAGGAGCTTTCTGCTGCCTTTGTTCGCTTAATCACGGCAGCGAGTAACGATGATTCAGGCTTTCCTGAGAGGGATGTGAAAGTGAGAGACAGCTCTCCTGAGTCAGCTCTCCTGAGCTCCAGTGATCTGATCTCGACAGCTTGCCCGGGGGGACTGAGGTGCTGTGGTGCTTTTGCCATTCTCACCCGCTCCATCCCCTGGCAGGATCGCTCCCCCCATGGCACGGGGCAGGTCGACCTCAGTGCCTGTGCTGGAAAGCCACTACCAGCTCCTGATGGCCATGGGAAGCAGATGTTCACACTTGCTCTCATTCTGGACATTAAAATAGAGAGCACGTTTCTGTCTCTAGACTCCTCAGCTAATAGTGGTTTATTTCTCTCTGGATTTGGCTTTTATTGTGCAACCCAGTTGACACCCGCTGTTTTTATTTATTGAGTCGGTATTTGATGAGAGTCTGTCTTTTTTTTCCTTTTCTTTCTTTCTTATTTTTAATTTTTTTGTTGTTGTTGTTTTGGGTTTTGCTTCTTTGTTTGTTGCTTGTGTTTTTATTGATAATTTCTCTCCCCATTTCACTGTGGTTTCAGTTCATTCAATAACTTCCTAGTTCTATAGCTCTCACCCGGGATCTGGCACAGTACTCAGTCTGCCTCTTTGCCCATACAGTACCATTTCTTTCCTCACAAAGGCTTGTTTTCCTAACATCTAAATTGTGCAGAGAGGCCCATATGTTTCCATAGCCCATGTGCTCTAAAGCATAGCAAACCACTATTTAGAAAGAGTGCTCTGCAGTCCCCTGTGCAAGCCAAAACACACTCCTTGGCACAAAGCCACTCCCGTTTACAGAACAAAGCAGTCTCAGGGATAACGTTCTCAAGAGGGCACCAGACCTGATGTGCACAGCAGAAATAAAGGTGCAACCAGAGACCAACTCAGCCAGTACACTCAACATGCAATAATCTGCATGATAGAAACCTCCCACATTTTAAATGCTACACAAGGCACACGCTGAGCTCCCCTTCCTGCAATGTGCAATGATTAAACTCCTTCAGAGGTTTTGAAGTTCCTCCACCCATTTGGAGCAGAACAGGGATCGTGTAGGAGTACACAAAATATTTGCTGGGGCTTCATTTAATACCTTGCCCACTTTGCTTTTGTCCTTTCCCATTTTTGTTCTGTGACAAATGTCTGTTCTCCCAATTTATTTGCCTCACAATTTGAGAGGGGTCTTTGTTTCCGCTGTGCCAGCACACCTCCTTAAAAGCCTTGGTAGTGGAAATTATGGGAGTGACTGGAGCTTGCTTTTGATCTGCCACAAAAAAAACCACCCACTCTCTCCTGGCAGTTGTGGCTTCAGCTGAATAAGGGAATTGCCCCTTGCTAGCAGCCCCAGGCAGGGTGGGGAAACCTCTGCTTGCTGCAAGCAGCAGTGACAAAGGAACTGTGCTGCATATTGCTTGGAAGAGCCAGTGGGTTCAGGCACTGCATGGGGATTCCTACACATTTGTGTTGTCTGAAGTCAAAAGGGGGTCTTAAAATGAAATCTGAGGCAAAGAAAAATTTTTTCAGACTGACATATTACAGGAGCAGGATGTGGAGAAAGACTGTTCTTAAATGTATAATAAATCAAACTTTTCTTGCACATGATCACAGTGGGACAATCTGCAGCTACAATCTCTAGTGTTCAGAGTATTTGATATTTTCAAATAGGTTCCTATGGGGGAACACAAAGGAGTAGGGGAGAAAAGACAAGATCTCGGTGTTACTGCCACTCCATGTTGGAGCTGCTGTTTTTGAACCTCTCTCAGGATGAAAAGAGGCAATCAGACTCACGTTTGCTGTCTTCAGTGTCACGCTACCCATCTGACCTCTCCAAGAGGTCACCTCTGCATAACTTGGTTCTTCCACTCTGCAAATTGAGTCCAAGGGATGATCTTATTCTCCAGTCTCTGGATTCAGCAGGATTATTCCCTCAGCTGTTCTGCCTTTTACTATTGGGGTCATGGCAGGCTTAGCCTCAGGCAGACAACCAAAGACCTAATAAACAGGGCTTGTTATTTTGGGCTTGGTGCCACGCTAACCTGGTTACAGAGCATCCAGCTGGCACACATCTGGCTGGGGCTGTGCAGTGCTGGTCAGAGCAGCTCACCAACAGCTTGAGAGTACAGGACTGCTGCAGCCAAAGTGCCCACCAAGTCTGTGCCTGTCCCAGCAGGGGAGGCTTGGCACCAGCCACTGGGAGGGAGAGGGATCTGCCAGGGGGGAGGGCCATGCTGCCACTGCTGCCTTCCTTCCCTATGGAACGTTTCACCCTCCAGCCCTTTGGCCCTGCAGGCCACGTGGCAGGTCCAGCACAACTCCGCCCTGCTGATGGGCAGGGGCTGCCCATGTTGGGAAAGGTGGCTCTGCAGGCACCTGGAAAATGTGAAGGTGGGTGCTGCCCCTGCAGTTCAGACCCTTGTTCCTTTTCACACCAGCATGGATTACAGTGATTCTTCAGCTCCAAAAGAGCAGTTGGAATGCCTCCTGTAATTTGCCATCTACCAGACAGGAGCGCTGCCCCTGTGGATGGAGGCAGCACTGCTCATGTAGAGAACTGCTGTGTGTTCAAAAAAGGGGTGATCAACAATGCTGTACTTGATTACTGTCAGCAGTGACAAGCTGTACTTACAGGATGATGCTCCGAGATGAAGAGTGAAGATCTATCCAGCAAGTGGTGACAGTTTGACTGAAACAGTGTCCAACCCATCAGCTAATGGAAAAAATCTCTGTGATTTATCAATACTAGATTTTCAGCTGAAAATGCAGATTTGAAATATTAATTATGAATATAGTCCAATAAATAAATCACTAGGCATTTTATTAAATGTACTGTATATTAAAAAATCTTAAGGATTTTACACTTCCTAGAACTTGTAGATTCTCAGGTTGGATATCTTACAGTAGGAAGAATTGCTTGATCTCAGGAACTACCATTCAATTAAGTGCTTTTCTACATCATGCATATACTTTTTGCAGGCATTAGGAAGTTAGGGGTTGCCACAGGAAAGCACAAGTACCTTGGGTGTCACTGAGCTGCCAGCTAGCACTTACAAACACTGCTTGACTTTTCAGTAACATCAAAAGGAGAACTCTACTAATATGTGGTATTTCCTCTCCAGGAAGATTACATCCTACCTTTGTAGCAAAAGAATCTCAGACAAACTTATTTTTCTCCTTTAACCTACCGTTTTTGCTGACAAGAAGAAATATAATTAAGACTGTGCAACTTAATTTTGTGTTCGGCTTCAAGCACTTGGTTATTTCCCCTGTGGAACACTGCTCAGATTAGTGATTGAGCCAAGGGAAATGGTCTTCAGTGTCAAATGTGTGTCTTCCCTGATTGCACTCCAGACAGTTGAGCCTAATTCCTGCTCATTTGGAAATGGTTATCAAGTCCTGTATGTGCAGCTCCATCTCAAGGAAAAAAAGAGAAGTTACTCATCAACACTTAGGCTTTCTGGTGAGAGAGGTGATGCCCAGCTTTTATTCTCATACCACAGGTAATATTCATTATGCTTTTTGTGGGGTGGGGTATGATTTTGAGAGTGGTAAAGCTTTTAAACTGGATATTAATAATGCTCATAAACAGTGAAGTAGATGGCTCTTTTATAAATTATTGCACTGTATTAAAAAAAAAATTAAAGCCAGATATGCTTTAAAAATAAACCATCTGCCTTAAACCAGAGTTCTTTTGATCCTTGCCTGTGAACAACCAGGCACCAATGAGACAGGAAACTCTGGGAAAGGAAGCAGAGGTGTGAAATGTCTGGGAGTCATTAAGCAGTGCAGCAGAAATGTAGTTAGTTACCAGTTGCCAGGAATAGTAAATCCTGCTTACACAAGACTCTTTTTTTTTTTTTTTCCTTTTCCCTGATTCAGCTGGGTCGGTTCTGTGAATCTGCGTTCCCCAGTCCTGCAGCAGCAGCAAAATAGGATCTTCCCAGGGTACCATTTTTCACTCCTGCCTCTAATGCTCCAGCCTAACTGCTGCACAGCACTGTCCAGCCAAGGAAAATGCCCCTTTGATTCCTTTTTTTCCTTGTAGGACATCCACAAAACTGCTCCATCCCCAGGTTACCTGACCCCAAACATGACATCCACCCTGAAACATCAAGAAATTTATTTTAGCTGCACCTCGACAGGAAGACATACTTGGGATTTAGGGGCAAATAACAAAAAAAAAAAAAAACCAAAAAAGCAAAAAACCCAAAAAACCAAAAAACCCCCCACAAACAAACAAACAAAAAAAATCACCCAACCAACCAACCACCCAACCAACCAACACCCCCCATAAAACCCACAAAACACTCCAAACCCAAAAATAATCCCTTATTAGAGAAGTTTTTTTTGTCAGAAAGGCCCCTAAAACCACAATGAAAGAACATTTCACTGGACTAGTAAGCAGACTGGAGAAAACGTACTGAGGTTTGAACACGTGGGTGGGAAGACTGCAGCATGTGTCACACCTAATGGCCAGCAAGGGAGGAAGGGTCCAGCTCCCTCACCTGCATCCCCAGATCAGGGGACATAGAGGGTGGTGCTGTGGTAGCAAGGAAACACAAAGAGGGCAGTTCTGTGCTGGGGAAGGCGGGAGACACTTGTCACTGACTGGGGGAAAGTGGCAGTACACAAAAAACAGGCGGAGACGTGTGCAAGGCTGCAGTTCACAAAGTGTGTGTGACTGGCAGCAGCTGTACTGTAGGTTGGCTCTAGAGTGTGGGACAGCAAGGAATCCTTTTCCATCTAGGCATGTTTTGTGCTCAGAACTTATTTCCATGGATTGTAAGGCAGCTCTTCTGGATGTATTCCATCTGCAATCAGAATGGCAGGAGCTCCATAGTGATTTGTAACTTGGATATAAAGAGGAAGGTGTGGTTCAGTTTCAGGCTGCAGAAGGACAATAGTTTGTTAATGTAGTAAAATGCACTGTATTACAGTGTATTTTTACAGAACCAGAGCAAGGATCAGGATTTGACCAGTAAGATGCAAGACCAGCAATCAGGAAAAGTTCACAGGGTGTGAAAGTATTTGCAACTGCTCTTGAAGCCAAGCAGTATTTCATCTTAATCTAATACATATCTCAAATGAAAGCCTTCTTTCATCACTGTTAGAAGTTTAGACTACATTTGGAATCGGGGGAATGTTAAAAATATTAAGGACAGTAACTACGTAAGAAGTAGTGTAACACTTCACTCTTCCCTCTTCCAATGTTGCTAATTTTAACTACTCAGTTAGAAATATTCTGTATCAAAATACTGCTTGAATCTGTACTGACTCATATTTCTGCCAAAACTCTGCAAACCGTTTTGGAAAACAGAATAGGAAAGGAGCTACATTTAGGGGGAATTAGGGCAAAAACATCTGCTTTAAAAAAATAAACTGAATTCTCACACAAAATTGAGAGTCAAAGAGGTTATGAGAAAGATGGTGAGAATAACAAGTTAGTGAATTCCGTATGACATTCACAGTGGTGCTATCAAGTTACATCTGGCAGATGGAAAGAAAACTTTGCTTTTGGACAGCCATTTCCAGAAGCAAGGTAAGAGTAAGACAAAGCAACACCTAAAAAAAATGTTTGATGCAAGTCTTGAAAATTTGAGACTCGGACAAAATGCCCAAGAATGAACAGTTCCTACAATACTACTGCCCTTGTCAGGCAAAGAGCTTGTGAGACTTTACCTCCAGGTGATTAAAACTCAGCAGTCTCTTCAGGAACTGTAAAGCACAGCTTCATTCACTGCTGTCAGCAGAATCTGAGACTTGGTAACTCAGGCCTGAGGAGGGCTTGTGAGCTCTGACAGGCTTCTTGGACTACCTCAGCTGGTCTAGCACAGCAACCCCAGCAAGTCTTCTGTATTTTAACTTAACAGCAATAGTTACATGTACCTGGCCTCTGCAGGAGGTTTGGAAGTAGATGATTTTAAAGCTCATTTCTAACCCAGGCCATCCTATGATTCTGTGATCTGGAAAGACACAGCTGTACCCAGCAGAAATCATTCTGTGCTTCACAATTCTTTACCTACCAGTTCAGCACAGGATCTGCTGGCTCATTACTTTTATAATTTATTGTTCACATGTATCTCAAATTACAAGACAAACTGAAACCCAGAAAATTCCAAGTAAGCATGAGAACTTTTTTTTTTTTTCCCCTGTGTGTGTGGCATGGGCTCACAACAGCAGCATACACTTGGGTATGTATTCACCAACCTCAACCATGCTGGGATTCTGTGATCCCCCATTTCATGTTTTATTGAAAATTTATGGGATAATTTAAAAACAAGACTTCAGACGGCCTTTGCAGTAAGTGTCTCAAAGAACACCTGCAAAAATCCTGTCTTTGAATTGTTATCTTTATTTGATGTTTTAAAATTGATACAGCTCAGCTCTTGCCTGAGTCACAATCTGTCAGAGTTCAACGTTTGCAACATTTAACTGTAGATGAAGACACCTGGGGGACACACACAGTGCACCTACATCACATGGTCCTCACTGGTCTTCTCCATGTAATCCTAATGTAACGATTGGCTTCAATCCTGACAAGAGATACAGACCTTGGAATTTGTCTCTCTATCAGCACACGGCTGAACACACAGGCACAGAAGTGCTTTTTAAAATAAAGCTCTAAGTTCTCCCTTTGAATATGAAGTACAATGTCTTCCAAGGTATTTTTAGGTGAAAACGTGTGAAAAGCAAGTGAATGAAAACCGAATGTACACATATTTTAAAATTCTTGTCTTATGAACAGAGTATAAATCTTACCATGCTAAAATTATGTACCTAAATTACACCCTCATATACCCAAAGCAAGCTCTCTAGGGATCAGTGTACAGGCATGGAGGTAAGATGGCAGTGCTTATTATGAGTTGCTTTGATTTATTTGAAGAAGTACACGAAAGCATGTAAAGCAAACTTGGCTATTACTGAGATACCCAAACCCAAATGCTACAGCAAATGAGAGTCACTGTCTCATGTCAGAACAATGGCAATGACATGTGCTCCCCTGGGCACTACACCAGCAAATTAAACCATCTAAAAACAGGGCCCAGGTGCAGTTGTCCAAGCACAACCATGTGGTTAATGTGCACGCCAGAGTAGCTGATCTCAGGTGACACTCAGCTTTCACCAATGGTCCTCTTTTTTTTTTTTGTCTCCAGAAGGCACTGAGGAATTTTGCTGGTCTGCAAAAGAATTGGTCAATTTTCCTGTTTAAAATACCCTCAATCTGAATAATCTGAATACGCTGTGAACATCTTGTGCCTAGTGAACCACGTAGAGTGCAAAGGCTATTTCAAACACTGACTTCTCTGCAGTGAGTAGCATTTTGCTTAAAAATGCTTGGATGAGACTATTTTTTAAAATTTATTCCCAGACAGGCAATATTTTAACCCAGTATTTTTTTAAGCTGATAGAACCTGTCATACACCAGCTATCCAGTTGGTATTTCTGTAATTCAATCAATGACAACCTGTTGGGCTGTTCCCATTTGGTTTCATATACTGACAAAAAGAAATTCCACAGCAGCACTGAGAAAGCTTATGAGAATTGTGACTTATAAACTATTCAACACTTTCTCAACTCGTTAAAATAATAACATCTAAACAAAATATTCAGATACAATGTAATGTTTATTTTTTTAAAATCCAATTTGTAAAGGTCCCTTTTTAAACAAAACAAGAGCAAAAAAATCAACACAATTCAGAGGGCTTATTTCATTTACCATATTCTTCCCCACTCTTCACTTATAACACAAGCAGCAACTTATAGTATTAGTGCTCATATAGTGCACTTATATGAATTTCGATTTGTGTATTAAGCATTAAATACAATGTATTTTCAGTGAGCATAGCCCAAAGAGTACACAAGGTTACATTTTCAAAGCATATGTTGAAAAAAAAAAAAGACAACAAATGTATATCCAAGACAGTCAAACTCAAATATTTTGACTTGGCAAATTCTCTAACGAGTAACAGCAATTTTAAACTGTGTACGAAGCAGAACAGTGCCAACATGCCTCCAGTCTGTGAGCTATGGTAAAACATCAAGCACACGTACAAAGGAGAGAAGCCAAAGAAACCCAACACAGAGCTAACCCGAGGCACACCCCACTGCGACCGAACAAAGGCAGCCCACTTTCCCACTCTGTAATGCAAAGAGCCCAACAACAACAGAAAGCACTTCTACGCTACAGAAAGTGAAACAGCAACTTCTTCCAAATTTGTCTCCGCATTGTTCAACAACTCGTTCGAAAAATTTAAAGATGAACATCTAATTATACCAAACAAATGTACAAACTATTAAGTCAGAGAAGCTCCAGAAGATTGCCACTTTCAACCTTGCATAGTGAGAGCTGGCATTGATATTGCTACCATAGCTTCAGCAGAAGATACGGAAAAGAAACATCTTTACCTCTAAGTGATGCACGTATGTAGCATTTTCTTCACAAAATTCAGTTAAACATTGTTTTAATAAAAGGGAAAACAGCTCTAAAAAGGGATAGTGTTCACAAGCTTAGAAAAAAAATAAAATACAAAACCAGAACATTCCGTAATAAAAAAAATTAAAACAATAAACATTCCATCATGACAGCACCTATTTTATCACTAAATAAGCCCCATACATGCAACAAACTACAACTATTATGTATAAGGCCGTCAAATTAAAGGTTTACCTTTCATATAAACAAAGTGTAAAAATAGCAACAAGTTGCGATCTTCAAATTTAATGCTATGCGAGGATTCTGTCCCCCCCAGTTTCATTTGGTAGCAATTTCAACATGTGTTGGATATAAACGTCACTCATCTAGGAACCGTGGTACAAATACATTGTGCCTAGGACAGTATTGTCGTATCTTTGTTCGACCTTGACAGAATTGGAATGCTCAACAACACTACTGAGTTCAGGGATGCTCTCAGCAGTATCCCCAAAACCATGGTAGTGTCCATAGTGCAAAGTGTCTCCAGGGTCTTCCACCCATGAGGGCCGGTTAGAAACACAGCTACTGGGGCTTCCGTTCAGGTGGAGGGATCCACACATGTCGGTGGAATTACTCATGGCTTTTTCCGGTTCCTCGGTGCCGTTACTGGTATGAAGTCGATGCCTACTGGGAGAAGTGACTCCAGGAATTACTCCGTTAGGTGCTAACGCTAAGCACTCCTCACGCCTGGCATCCATCCCACTGAGCTGCTGTGCGGCGGTGAAATCCAAATGTCCATTGATGGCACATCCATTTGTCAGTGCATTCAATATGGAGCTACTGCTATTCATATCTGCATTAAGAAATACACCTGTCACCAACAATTAAGAATAAATCGAAATACATCAAAACGTCTCCACTATACTTCACTTACTTAAAAATGTTTCCATACACAGCTTTGAAAAGAAATCTATCCTTTCTTTATAACAATGTAAGTAGGTCCAAGTAATGAGATATGACCAGTAAGTTTGTGGCATGGATTCTTACGTTGAAAATGCAACTATCTATCCACATTTGTTTTAAAAATATGCCTATATTAACCTTTGCAAAGACAATGTGAGCTTCTCAGTTTGTTTGTTTTTTTTTTAATTTAACTGTATGAAATAAGTACTGCAGACCACATTCTGGGCAGTGTTTTCAAGGGTGGAATAAAAGTTATCTTTCCACCTTAACTGTAATGTCCTCTTGAGATGGAAGATTATGTACATACAAGAGCTGAGTATCTGTGAGAGGGTGAAGAGCGGTTTATTTTCCATTTTTCAGCTGTAATTTAACTGTGGCTTTTTTTTCCTTTTTAGTTGTAACTCTCACAGTACAGCGTGCCCTGAGGTAAGTCAAATAAAGAAATGTTACATCAGGGTGCTAATATAAAATGTTTCCAAGTTCCTTTATTCGGAAAGCACTTCAATGTACCTATCAGCTTGCTAGATAACATACTGGGCAGGTTTATATTTAATGGTACGTTTATAATAGCATGTGTACAATTCACATGCAAAATGCCATACAATAGCAACAGCAGAGTGCACAGAAGACTAAAAAGTAGTAGAAGGAAACAAAATTCTCAAAATGTGCATGCAAAAAAATCACTGACAATTGTTTTGAAACAATTTCCACTTTGAAGTTAGCAATTAGTACAATAGGTTTTGTTTCCATGAACAGATTTCATCAGTCAGTTTGAAATGCATGTTTTTTGCAGTGGTACTCAAAAGTACTAGCACAAAAAATGCATGCTATATTCTGCCTTTAAAATATAATTTATGTCTATAATGTTAAGATGAGCGAGGCAAACATAACAACTACAGAGCTATGTGGTGACATTTAAAGATTTTATATTCTGTGATTATCCTTGGATACATGCACATATGTTTATGTCTCCACGAATGCATAAACCCATGTGCAAAACAGGATTGCATTTATGGCGTGGATGCAAATCAATTCAGTTAATTTAGTCTGTTGGCAACTTCCCACGTTTGTAAAACACGGGGCTCCCATTTAAGTGACACATAATGAGTACCACTGTCTGACAAGGAAGAATCTGGAGTTTTGGTTCTCTCTCCGTTTTTCGCGTGGCTATTATTTGAAGTACGAATTACAACGCTGATACTTCACAGACACCAATATGTTACACAAGAAATGTGTCAAATTTGCAACTCCCTGGATGTACTAACTGGAGTTTCCTGTTTAGTCCCTACATCAGTTAAAATAACCACATCGGCTGAACTCACTAACTACGAATTTTCATTAGGAGTGGAAAAAAAGCCCCACAAACCCATGAAGACCTCAAAGTTAACACCTGAGTGATGAAAACGCACAGAAGGAGTTTCATTTAGTGTTTATTAACTGAAAAGTGCAATTTTAACTGTTTAAAAGTAAACCCTTATAGGCTGTTTTTGCCAAATCAAATTCAATAAATCTGGCATTTCTATTAGCTAAGATGCAAAAGTAGGTAATGAATAGTTGTAGTGATAATTATAGAATGTTACTATTGGTTAAAAATGAGCACCTCCAGTGATACAGTAATAGAGTAAATTTATGAAAGAAAGCGATTTTACCATAAATAAGAACACTTAGTAATTATCACTGGAAAATAGCATAGTCTACTTTTAAAGTACTTATTATATATATGTATATATATTTATTCCTAATATATTAAAATATCTATTATTTATCATTCCCTTTTTTGAACTGGATCTTTGTGGTACAAAGCATAAACATATTTCTGGCAGACAAAAAAATTGATAAATAGGAAATTAATTTCTGAATGTAATAATGCACTATTGTAGTAGCTCCATTTCTTAACCTACAAAGTGCAAAAAAGGCTGACCCAAGACAGTTTTAATCAAACTCTATATGCATCCTGTTACCAAAAGCATCTTCATTAAGCAGCCCTTAATAATCTAGAGTGTTAATATTGACCAATCTTAGTAACATTTTTGACTGTTTCATGACGATTGGTACAAAACACAAGATCTGTTTTCCCAGGTACACAAGTTCCAAATAGCAGATTAAAACTGTGATGTCTGGTCTTCTATTTACATTAAAAACCCCGCAGCAGGATCGTGCACTTATGTCACTGTGCCTGAGCAAGTTCCGAATGCAGGGTGTATGTCTAGACTATTCTCTATAGTATTTATTGTAGTATTTTGAATATAGCTCTGCCACAACATGTTCTTTTCAAAGCTAGGATATGCTTCCCTATCAAGTCTTCTTACTATCTACTCAATCCAAATGAAATAATTTAACTTATTTCTTAATTTCCTTTAACTCAAAAGTATAGCAACTAGAAGCAAGGCACAATGTAATACAAGCCTCAGGTTAAAAGTGAAACAGCCATCGTGGACTTCTGTTTACCTGAAATATTAAGGAAATACTAATAAACCTTCTCTTTCACCATTACAATACATTGGATGAAACAGCTGATTTTTGATAACTATTAAACCCCCAATATAATGGGTGTTACAGCAATACAATAGTTTTCAAGACTCCAGACAACAATGTGCAAAAATAAAGGACTAAATTTTATACTTAAAAATAAAACGCATATTGATTCTTGCAACGACAAGGAGTTTGCATTGCAGAAACAGTGTATATTTCAATTTCTTTTGGTCCAACAGAAGTACTCTCCTGTTGTTTGGTGTCTTCAACCATTTGAATGTTGTTGTAGTTAACAGGAAACTGTCCACTCCCACCTGATACAACAGCAAACTCTCTATCAACGTGCATATTGTCAGCATCATCCTCAGCTCCTCCATTCAGCATTGGTATTAAGCCATCAAAGCTGTAACCTGACAAAAAAAAGTCATGTTTAGTCATTAAGTGACCACTTGAAAACTCAGCCAACAAAAAGGTGAGTGCTTTGATTACTAAAGGAAAACTGAAAATTACCAGGGTACCGATTAAGACTTTTCATCTACATATTAAAGTTACTAGTCTGATGTACAAGAAGTTGAATGAAATTTAAGTTACTCATATTTAGGCTTTACAGGAGATGCGCCCAACTCGTATTTGTCTACTGTCAGTTTAGACTGCTCCTTTATTCCTCCCGAGGGCCAGGTTCTAGTAACCCACCCTTATCCACACCAGACTGCTCCAGGGACCTCTTCAAGAGCTGAATAAGCAGAACTGTCTTCTGAGAGAAGCTGCCAAGTGCTTAGACTGCTGGGGGAATGCTTTAATAAGCAGGATGGGCCTGACTTCACTACTACCTCTTGCATCCACCCAGAGCACTGCTCCACTCCTATCCTAGCAGGCCCTGCCCTGCTCTCACTGACAATAACAGAGCTTTCCACACATACTGCACAGTCTTAATACTATTATTAATGAAGTCTGCTTATGTATTAAGATTGTCTTAGTTATTATTAATAATGTTTGCTTTGGCAGACTGCAATTCAGCTCCCATTACCTTGGGCACAACCAGAATTGTCATAAACTACTAATTTCTAAATAACCTTAGGCCCTGAAGTGCTCCAGGGCCAAAGAGATCACTGAGAGTTTAAATGACATCGGGACCCTTGGATAGCACGCTTCAAATTACCCTAAACCAGGAAGGGAAGAGGGGTTTGTTTGTTATCTAGAGGAATCTCTAAGTGCAGCTTCACGTTGGCCAATTCCAGGGTCCAGTTCCAGGAATGCCCTCCAGCACACCTCACACAGAGCACCCAAAGCATCTGTGCTGAGGCTCGTGACACCGAGACACTGGCTGTAAGCAGGACACACGTCACAGAGCCAAGACAACCTGCTCAGGGCTGGACTAGAGGGGCCAGGATTACGACTGACAGCTGTGTGACCAGTTGGCCCAGTGTGCATCATCACCATCATCATCATCATCTTTGAACCTGGGCAACACCCTCTGCTGGCCTTCCCAGGAAGCAGGATGAAATTTCTGGAACTGATTTCAGAAAAACGGACATAGAATCCAGTTTATGTTTCAAAGTCAAAATTCAGAACTATTTGGCATCTATTCTGAAAGTGGTCAACAATTTACTTCTGTTAATTACACTTGAGTAATTACTTTCACAGTGTATCATGTCTCAGCCTAATTTTGAGGTTCAAGCCTTTTTTTAATACTATGCACCTGTTGAGCATATAAACAATTACAAATAATGCCCATGCACTGCCCAGTTTAGTTATTTCAGGGCAAAGCACACCTTAAGCATTTATCTTCTCTCAACTCTAGTGCTTACAGGTTCTTGTAAGGGACATATGCCATTGCAGCATTTAGTTTAAAAGCAGTGATTGTTTCAGTTTGGGGGTATGTCCATCAAAACCTGCCTTTTCTCTGCAAATACAGGTTGGCTTCAATCTCTGAACAACTGGAATCTCCTGTGCAAATACTCTTTAAAGGACAATAGGCTACTGTGGTTTCAGTTAGGGTTTAAAATTAACACAAAATCGGGCTTGTTCTGTAAAAAGGCCAGCTAAGCACAAAGACGTACTCATGATAACTCATTACTCAGCTCTGTTGTTTACCAAAACCCCTAAGGAACAGTGACTCATTCTCAGTGCCAGAGACTTTTTACATCAATGCAATAGTTATTACTGATGCTGATGTCTTTGAGGGCAAACATGTCAGATTTAAAACTGCAGCTCCCACCGCAGTGGGATGCATCTCTTAGTTACTCAAAAAACTTTCATGCAAAAGCAGCAAAGCTTTTGCACTTGTGAAGGTCTTAAGAAGTCATACTGTTATTACCGTTTTTAAAAATTACCTACTCTGCTTTTCCAGCATTTCCATAATTGCTCAGGAGCACTCCTTCACTTCAAGCACTCTGTTCATTTTCTCAATCTAACTTATGTACTGCACCAACTCTGTAGAGTGAAAGGTAATGCAGATACAGAGCCATTCCCCCAGACTGTGGGGAAATGCTGCCTAGTGACTAGCTTGGAGCATATTCTGGAAGAGAGGGCTGCTTAGGAACACTCAGACGGAGCAGCTTTTCAAAATGCAAGATAAGTTAACTTGATTTCAAGCAGTGCCTCCTAGGAGCAGATCACTGGACTGAAAACATCTTTCTGCAATTGTTCTGGACAGTTGTGCACTGGGCAAGTTTTCCTATTCTATGCAGCTACTTAGGAAATACTCATTCCTGAAGTCTTGCATTTAATTACACGGGGACTCTTCTCCATAATGAAATTCATTGTTTAGACCAGCTACATGAAGCAATATATCCTGTTTATGATTAGCCATGGAGTACCCAGTTGAGGTCTCTGATACTGGGATAGGTGGTGTTTGAATAGCAAGTACTGAACAAACAGCAGTGTTGACATTGATATGATTTATGTTGCCTATGTCATATTTAGAAATACAGTTTAGGTCTCAACTTCCCCCTTGCTATCTGGAATTAAGCACTGTTTAAGCCCATTCTATTCAGCTCACTCAGACACTTATGTTAGAACACTTTAACTGAACAAAGTGTCTTCAATGCAGACTTATGAAGTCCCTTTCCTGATGCTCATGAAATCCTTTCGCCTCATCAGGAAAAAGGAGGTTTGAGTGCAGAATTACTGCCTTGTTTTTTAGTAAAAATTTAGTCGGATAACCAATAGAAAAAAAAGATAATTCTCCTCAATCATGTGACTCATGTTTCTAAAAAAAATATTTCTACAGAGACACCAAAAATTATCTTTAGGTTGTGCTATTCCATCACTGCTGGCAAGGCAGCAGTATTCTCAACATACAAGGCTTGATGGGAAACCTTAAAGTTCCTTCTGGTCTTACACCTTTGTGTTAGATAGATAGCAGCTCCCCTTGGAAAACAATCCTGGAAACTTAGGGTATGTTAATTTACAGACATAACCCCTCTTGATTTGGGAAACCCTTCTGAAATCAATTTCTTCCATCCACCTCGTGTAGCAGTTTCTGAACTGTGAATTAATCCCTGAATGGAAAATTACCATCAAAACATCAAGGCATCTCTGTGAGTCAATGGAACATTAGTTGGCCCTCCTGAAGCTGAAGAAACTGAGGAAGGAGTAGAAGCTAATTTCAGCTCCTACTCCTCTGCAGAATTATTCTCAGCATCATGCAGCTTTAAGCACTCTCTGGAAACAGAAATTTCTGAACAGGCCAAGATAATGATAGGGAAAACTGGGATCTTGCAGCATGGAATAATTGTATTCATCTGCTTCTTGTACTAATATGTAATTTAGATATGCGAGTTTGTCAATAATACTCAACATCCACTCCAAAAGACTTTAAAACGTTTATTTTCCTTTCTCAGCAACAGTGCCAACCCATTCCTTTTACCCCTGGAGTCTCACCTTCCGTTCTAGCCTTCTTTACTCCAGCAGACTCTGTGTCTTCAAAGGATCTCTTTCGACTTGTCCCACCACTGAATGGATTGGGACCTGCATTCTGATGAACCCCATTTAAGGTGCCATTGCTATAGAAACGATTCAGGTGACAGTTCTGGAGGTTCAAGAGAAACTGGGCACATTCTTGGAAGCCCTGGGTATGTGCAAGGTCTGCTGCTGTCAGGCCACTGGCATTTCTCAAGCTGTACAATACAAAGAAACTGAATTACACTCATTCATCAGGCTAGCTGGCTGCTGCTGCTGCCCTTACTGACTATCTATCTGCTGGTGATGAGAGAAAACATACACTTAGCAAATTTTTCATTAAGAAATTAGTTATCAATCTTAGTTTTATAACTATCTTAACTCTTTTGCACATATATCTCACTTCTAAGCAAAATTTGGGAGACAATACACTTTCAAATAAAATCAATATACTATGTGCCTTAAGCCATCTTCCTATTTAAACTTCTCAAAATGCTTTATTCTAGAATAGTCTGAAGTAGGTGATGTTTACATAAACTTCAGACTAATTTTAAGTGCTGAATTTTACCATCTTCTGCAGTTATTTCTGCAATCTATTGCTTTAACTTGAGCAAAAGATCAAATACTCAAAACAAACTTAACATGACTTGGAAATTGTCCATGGCATTCTGGTTTCTAAGGTAACAACAACATCACTATTTTTCCTAGCAACAAAATATATACATACATAGTAAAAGATAGATAAGAGAAAGATGCTAAACTTAGTTATTATGCTTTGCTTAAACTTTTGTTTATGGTTTGTTTTTCATTTCAAAGTGTGTGACATCATAAGTACTGGGACTTGCTTTGGTAATTTCAGCTAAGACTTTTCTGTGTACAAGAGAATGGCACTGCACTCGCATATTCTATCTGCATCAAGGAGGTCAGGAACGAAATAAAGGAGGACATGTAGAGATGTAGAGGTTTAATTCGAAAAAGTGCTGTATCACATGCCTTTACACAAACCACATGGGAAGTCTTGTGCTTAGCAATTCAAGCTAACTTCATTAAGAAGAGTGTAGAAGTGGAGACAAGAAGGCCAGGAATGAGAAAACTAGATGGTGATGCAGATGATGTCAATTCATCTTTACTAATATTTTTCCAGACAGATGTAACTAGTCAGAAAAACTGAATTTTTGTTTCTTGTCTTCAGTCATTTAGACAAATACACTACTCAAAAACCCAGAAACAGACCAGCTAACAGAATAAGAATTCAGAAGATTAATTTACCTGATTCTCTTGAAACTCCAGTTCATGAGAAGAAATCAAAGAATAAAGCCCAGATTTACTAGCTTGATCACTGTAACTTATTTGCTGTAAGCAAACCTTTTAGAAACTATTAGAAAGACTATTTCCACAAATGGACAAGCCAAAATACTACAGGCTCACCAAACCCATAATCTAAACCAGGGTTAATTTCATTCCATACTACACTATTCTAAGTCACTATTTACTATGAAAATCCATGGAACAGCAGTCAAAGAATGCTCTAGAAAGTAAGACTTCAGAATAATGAGAAATCTAGTCAGACAAAAGAAATTAAATGAAACCTTGAGGTGGTACTGGTTTCGAGTACCTACAGGAGTGCTACAATGTGAATAATCTGTTCTGTGAATCCAGTTTAGGCAGTATATGAATGGCATTAATATTAATAAAGGATCATTAAAGCTAACATCAGGAGAAAGTTTGAGTATAAAGGCTGCTGAATCTTGAGAGGGGTCACTTCTCCTCATTTTAAGAGCTGCCTATGATATCAGAAATTTTACTGTCAATCCTTTCCCCTGCTGAACTACATGACCTGTTAAGAGCTTCTGCCAAGAAACATCTGAAAATCCTTTAGCAATCCTGATTTACTTGCAGTGTAAGGATGTAGAGCAATGAAACTACAGCTTAGGAAACAAAAATCTTAACAGATCTGTTAAAGAAGAAAAGCTCTGTTCTCTGATACCTTTTTTAAATTTGCGAGCCTCAGAAGAACGGTAAAAAAAAAAAATCTAAGCAAGACCAAAA
>VWZN01022347.1:0-13276 GCA_013396955.1 Regulus satrapa | reverse complement strand
GACAGGAGTCCCCCCCAGCCTGTGCTCTGGGCTCTTTGGGTTTTGTGGCAGGATCCCAGAATGGTCCAGGTTGGAGGGGACCCTAAAGCTCAGCTCATCCCCACCCTAGAGCTCAGCTCATCCCACCCCTGCTGTGGGCAGGGACATCTCCCCCTGTCCCAGGATGCTCAGAGCCCCAGAACTCCAGATGAGCCATTTGTCCCAAAACCTGTGGGAAAACCAGGAGAAAACAAACTTTCATTTAAACACTAAAGCTTCACTTTTATGATCATTATGATTTTCAACTCCCTTACCTGTTCCTGCATTCATTTCCATCCAGGATAATCAGGGTCACGTTTGGAGAAAGTGATTTAATTACAGGAACTTTTGCAAAGCAAGGAGTCTTTTTATTCTTTAATCCAGAGTGTTAGCAATTCCCCACATACTTATGTTCATTTTAAGGATCAATAAAGCACAAACATGTCTAATTACCCTAAAATATTTTGCAAAATCAGAAGTCAGATTAGATTCTGCTTAAGCATCAAATAGAAATTTTAATGTCCATCAGAATCGATATGTTACCCCGGGGTCCTAAGATTTTCACTTACATGCTTGCTCATACATTATAATGAAGGTTTGCAATAACATTAAAACCTTCCTGAATGCATTTTCTGTATAATTTATTTTTTTCTCCCACTTTCTATTACACAGAGGTCCAAATATCATTACTCAGAAAAATAATGCACAGCTGCTTTTCTTGCCCTGTTCCCTGAATTTACTCGCTGATGAACGTCAGCCTGAAATATTTTGATGATTTAATTAAGGCCTTACTAAAAATACTTCAGCTGCATTGTAATTCTTCCAGAAAGGGAGAGCTGCATGGCTGCCCTGTCGGTTCCGCACAGGGAGTGAAGCTGGGCAGGAGCTCCCTCCCCCTGC
This sequence comes from Regulus satrapa, assembly GCA_013396955.1. NCBI lineage: Eukaryota > Metazoa > Chordata > Aves > Passeriformes > Regulidae > Regulus > Regulus satrapa. The sequence goes on along the minus strand of VWZN01022347.1, from coordinate 12,358 downwards.
CCTTGACAACGCTCTCATCATTTTCCAGCCAGCTCTGCAACCCTCCAGCCCCTGCTGTCCCCCGCGCTGGGTGCTGGGAGCACGAGGGGCTGGGGGGCTCTGCCCTGCTCTGCTGACCGTGCTCTGACCCACCAACGCAGATTCTCCTCCTGCACTCTCCTCTGGGCAGGGCCAGCCAGGGACGGGCTCTGCTCCAGCTTCCCAAGCCTCTCCTTTCCCAGGGAGAGTCTCCTGCCCCTCTCCAGACCCTCCAGCGGGGACACGGAGACTGTCTGAGCCTTGGCAGTGACCGGGCTGGCTGGCGTCTGCCAGCACCCCCCCTTACCCTGCCCCACAGGGCCATTTCTCCCTTTGCCTCTGTTTCCCCAGCCCGATGAAGCAAGGAATGAAATCCTGGCTCGGGCTCAGGTCAGGCTGTCCCGACAAGGGGCTGGGGCAGGCAGGGGCTCCCTGGGGAGCACCAGGACCCTCTGTCTGCCCTCCCAGCTGCCCCACCACGTGCCAAAGCTGGCAGTGAGGACCGAAAGCCCAGGGAAAGATGTCAGCAGAGTGGCTGGGATGCAAAGATCAAGCCCATGGGGACTCGGAGGCTTGGTCAGAGCAGTCCCTTCCCTCGAGAGGGTTCCCTGGACAGGGATCCCACCCCACACAGGCAGCCCAGGAGCTTCTCACACTCTGCTCTGAATGCTTAGGGAGATCCAGGGACTAATCAAGGTGTAAATTGGGTTAAACTTCTTAAAGCTTCCATTTAGATGGTGCTACTTGGAATTAAAGTGAAGCAAACGAAATCAAGTTAGTCTACCTTCATTTTAAACAAAAGTGTTTACAAAGATATTTAATGCAGTTGGACTAATCAATTTAAAAGCTAATTCTGATTGTTTTCCTGATCTCACTGGGTACACAGGCCCTCATTAACCTCAGCAGACTTTGGCGATGCACCAAGCTCCAAGTGAAATCAGCCCAGCCCAGGCTGGAGGGGCCTTGGAGCACCCTGGGACAGTGGAAGGTGTCCCTGCCATGGCAGGGGTGGGACGAGATGAGCTTCAAGGTCCCTACCAGCCCAACCATTCTGGGATTCTGTGTCCTGTCCCCCTCCACAGGACCTGGGTGCTCCCTCCTGCTGTGGCGGGGGCTCAGCAAGCCTTGTGCAGTGGAATGCTGGCTCTGCCTCTGCTGTCCCCAGGATAACCAGGGGGATAAGGGACAAGGTCGCTGTCAGCTCAGAACCTCAGCTACTTCAAATAAATCCTGACTGAAATGCAGAATTGCAATTTTCCCCTTCTGTTAAAAAAAAAATAAAAATAAAGGGGTAGGATCAAGTAGCTGCAGAGCCTGGTCTGCCAAGCATGCAGCAGCAAGCTATTATTCCTCCCAATTAAAAACCATATTAACATTTGTAGAGCGCTGTCATTGCGCCCGTAACAATCCCTGCTGGCTCTGCTTTACGAATGGACGGGAACTTAACAGTCCTTTGCACACAGATGGAAAACGACTTTCCTGCCTCATCTGCTGTGCTCAGAGATGTGGGAGCATTAAAAGCTTTAAGCCCCCTCTTGGAAACCCACATTAGTAAAGCCCGTCCATGTCACCAGTGGGACCAGGTGAGCACCCCCCATCCCCTCCATGTCCCTGGGCATGGCACGGGAGAGAAAAAGGCTAATCATGGAGGAGGAGGAGGAGGAGGAGGAAGGGGACGTGCAGAGGAGCCTTTGCAGAGCCCTGGGAGGAGGAGGAGGAGGAAGAGGAGCCTTTCCTGCTGCCAGCTCCCATCTCCCACCTCAGCTGCAAGGCTCTGGCTCTGCCTGCTCTGCTCCTTCGGGCCCATCCATCACTGCCACTCGCTCTGAAGTTTCCCAGACATCACTGAGAGCAAACCCACAATATGTTTTCTCCAAACAGTGCAAATGAGCCCAACAAATTCCGCTCATCACAGCCTTGCACTTCAAGGTGCTCCATTAATATTACTGAGTCCAGGGGTGTGAGTCAAACGTGTCCAGTGGTGCTGGGGGCGGGAGGCTGACTCACCTCGCCTGAACCGCTAAGGTCAGTGCAGCCCAATCCTCACCAGATGATTTGGAACCGGCTCTTCCAGCCTAATGCACAAAAACATGAACTTCCAGGGCTGAAGCTGCAGGGACAGGTGTTCCTCTCCTCACCCTCAGTGCTCCTGCCAGGCAAAATGTCAGCAGAGCCTTTGCCTTGCTGTCCTTGGGTTTTCCAAGCCCTCACAGCTTCAGAGATAGCTCAGGGTTGGTCTGCTGTTCTGTAAAGTGCAAGTGACCCTCATTTCCACATCCTTCCTTCCCCTTAATTGCTTCATTCTCTTCCAACCCCTCAGCCTGTTAAACCCAATGGTTTTGCTCTGCACATCACAAGCTGATCTTGTTCTTAAAAAGATTCAGTTGAATTCTTCTTTGCTGCTTTTGTATTGCAGATTTATGCAAAATTTATAAACAAAAAAAAGTCCCAAGCAGAAATCTCATTTTTTAATTCTAAAAATATTCAGAGTGAGACTTGTGGAACATCAGGAATAGTGATTCAATGATTCAATCCAGAGAGACTTCAACAGCAGGGAGAAAAAAAGAACTTCTTGAGAATGGCAGATTGAGAAATGACTACATTACATACAAAAAAAGATTAAAAAAAAAAAAAAAAAGAGCATGTTAAACTTCCTAACTTATTAGCCTTCCTGCCCCGGGTCTATTAAATGGGACGCAGAGAGGCAGTGAGCCCAGGCCAAAGCCCTGGTGTGAGTGGCACCAGGAGTGTGCCCGGGGCTGTCCCCGCGGGCTGGTGGAGCCAGGGCAGGGCACTCACCAGCCCGGGGGAGCCCGGGAGAGGCCGATCCATGGAGCAGACACAGACTCAGGCTCAGCTCCTTCTTCCAGGCTGTGTTTCAGCCGAGGGCTCCTTCGGAAGGGTCCGGGCTGGGAGCAGTGGGAGCTGTCCCTGGCCAGGCACGGGAGCAGCTCCGAGGTCCCTTCAGACCAAACCATCCTGGGGTTCTGCGCTCCTCCAGGGCCCTGAGCAGAGCCCTGAGCAGAGCCATGAAAGAGCCATGAGCAGAGCCCTGAGCAGAGCCATGAGCAGAGCCATGAGCAGAGCCATGACAGAGCCCTGAGCAGAGCCCTGAGCAGAGAAAAGAGCCTAGGGCATTGCAGAGGTTTCTCCCTTTGTGGCAGATTTATACTTGGGGAGGCTCTTTACACATCAGGACGTTCCGCCAGGCGCCCGATGGAGTTTTCAGAGGTCCTGGCTGCATTGATTTCATGCCCAGCTGCACCTTTCAGGGCTTCAGCACATTTTGGAGTCTGGCCGGAGGATCTCTACTGCAGCTTATTTTGGCAGTGCTTTCACTGGAGATGTGGGGCCAAATCCTCAGCTAAGATAAATCACTGCCACAAGTGGCACTGTGCTGATTTGCACCAGTCACACAGTTTAAATTAAAATTTAATTGAAAACTTAAGCTGTCATTAATTTTCAATGAATGGCTTTTGCAAGAATGCAGCCAGATCTCCACCAGTTCAGTCTCCTGCCTGGCCATCTCCAACAAAGGAACAAAGAAATGCTGATTACAGCCATGCCTGGTGCATTTTGATCCTCCGCCTTTACCTTTCCCTTCAGCGATGTCTGCCAGCACAGGCTGTGTGATCCTTTGTATCAGGAGATCAGTTATTTCCATGCAAATCTCCTTAGTTATCGTCACCCTCTCCTCCAGAGTAATTGACTTTCTGGGGCCTGGGCTGTATCGTGGCTTCCCCAGCTGGGCCTTTTATTATGTTTCATCTTCCATTAAGTGTTGCCCTAGAAATGCAAGCGAAAAGCAGGAATTTACAAGATAAGGAGTGTGTACGTGTGTGTGCATTCATCTGCGGGGCCACACACACAAATAGTGATGGATACACCAGGATATTGATTTAAACAGGACAATAAATTAATTTTGACTTAGGCATGAAAATTATAGAATATCCTGAGCTGAAAGAGGAACCCACAAGGATCATCCAGTCCAGCTCCTGGCCCTGCACAGGACACCTGACAAACCCACCCTGTGCCTGAGGGCCCTGCCCACCCCTCCCGGGGCTCTGGCAGCCTCGGGCCGTGCCCGTTCCCTGGGGAGCTGCTCCGACCGCGGCCAAGGCACCCGCAGCACGGGGGAACAGGGAGAGGGGGATGACTGATGGAACGAGTGATCTAATTTCCCGATCGGTTAATCCCAAATTAAAACCCTTGTGGTAAGATTTAGGTCTGTGGTAGTGTGGAGCCACAGCCTGAAGCAGAGCCCAGCTCATAATGAAGTGAGTCCCATTAGCAGGGGATGGTGTCCCTCGTTAGGCAGCGCCACCGCTCCTGCAAATGAAGAAAAATGCTTCAGACGGGTGTAATGGGGCACAGCCACGGCACCAAAGTTGAGGTGACCTCAGAGAGAGGTGGTTCTGTGCAGCAGCAGAGCCCTGGAATTGCGCTGATGAGGGTTTAACACAACACAGAGAGACAGTTGTGCCGGGGCTTTCGTGGATGGGAAGTATTTTTTGCCCTGTAAGTCTGTGCAGGACTAACTGCATGTTGGTACAAGCTTTGGAGAAAGATGTTGAGAGGCAGAGGGCCCAGAGACTGGAACTGTGGGGATAACTGGAGAAGGGGAAGCTGGCAGCTGGTTTTGATGGGATGCTGAGGGCAGAGTAGGGGTTTGCATCGATGCTGCTCAGTGGGAGAGAAGGGGATGGATAGAGGGGAGGAAGCAGCCAGGAATCTCCAGCCCACTAACAGGAGGGCCCTGAGGGGATTCAAGGGATATATGGAGAGGAAGCTCCCCTATTTCATGTGCCAAATCACTTAATTATTCATAATTCCAAATCCATTGGCTTGCCTGGAATTGCTTCCCAGCAGCTGCGCTCACAACCAGCAGGTTTGGTCTCTGGCAGCTTTGTCAGATGTTCTCTTGGCCCAGGGATTTCGGAGATGCTCTGGAGCAGTGCAGGGGTGGCAGCCAGGGCAGCAGGGCTCTGGTTTGCACCGAGGCTCAGTGTCCTCTGAGAGCCCAGCCTGAACCTGCTCCGGGGGAGTTTCCCACTGGGCTGTGCCTGGAAATGGAGCCTCCGTGTCAGCAGCTCACCTCCCCTGGAGGGCTCTGGCAGGGGGTGACATGGGGGGCTTTTCCAGTGGCTTTGTTTTCAATTCCATCGCTGACTCTTTAAATCCATGGACTGAACAAGCTCCTGAGTGCGGGGCAGTATCAATTCTGCAGCTGGGCTGTGAACTTCAGCTCCCTGTCTGTGCCTGGTGCTCGGGAAATGCCACAGGCAGGGTAACCTTTCACGAGCGCCTCAAACCACGGCCCGCTCCCCTTCCAGGAGAGCAAATGGCAACAAGATGAGGGCAGGGGAAAGAGCAAACCTCTTGTGCAGAGCTGGGTGCTGCTGTGTTGATTTCCAGCAGGAATGGTTTGTCTAACTGTATTGGGAACTAAACCTTGCCCTTCCTCCCCCAGAAATCTCCACCTCTCTGGTTTCATTCCTTCGTTACTATTCCCTCATTCCTCTGCCCTCATTTCCTCCCAAGCTCATCCCTGGGCAAGTGCTCCTCTCTCCACTGTACATCAGAAATGTTTGAGCTGTTCTACTCTCCAGCATATCGCAGACAGTTCCTGGAGGCTTTGTGTGTGGTTTTATTTGTGTGTGGTTATATCCGTGTGTGGCTTTGACTGTTCCTAGCATAGAGAAACCATCCTCACCCAGTCCACGGCTGTCAGGATTCAGGGCTAGGGGCTGCAGCCTTTCAGAGTAGTTTTATTGCAAACAACGTCTGCAGTAAGTTCAAACTCACTCTGGCTGCCTCCGTGCCTGGAAAATGTGGAAATACTGAAAGCCAGCCCAGCCTGTGGAGCTCCCCGATCCCCGGTGATGGGAGGTGTCAGTGGCACCCGATGGCAGCTGGGCTGAGCCACCAGGGCCTGTGTCACCCTGCTTCAAACCGAACACACAGAGATGTGACCCGACCGCGCCGTGTCACAACGGCTTGGGAGCGTTTCCCTCGCGCGCGCTCTCGTGGGCTGACAGGATCAGGCCCTTGGACTGACAGCAGCAGTTGGGAGCCAGAAGGAGACGTGGCTGAGCAGCTCCTTCCAGGCGGCCCTGCAGCAGCCCCAGAGGCCTCTGTCAGTGGCTGCAGGGGCTGCTCCTGTCTCTCCGAACAATCCCTTTTCCACCGGCGCCCAGTCCAGGGTCTTCATCAAGGGCAAACTCTGCTGCAGTCCGCACCTGAGAGAGGGCATATTGCTGTCTGTCCCTGGTGGGGCTGAACTCGGAGTGTCACCGGCCACTCACCTCCCTGTGGTGCTTGGGAAGTTCCAGTGGAATGCTTGGAGGGGCAGTGATGGACGGGAAACTGCTTTGGAGGCAGGGACAGATTAGGACCTCGTAAATGAATGTCTGTTCCTAAAACAAAAGCAGAGGAAAGGTGGGAGATGAGGAAACATCTGTGGGCTGGGCACAGTGGGAAGGCTGGTCTGGAGCTGGGTTTGCTGGGTGCACAGCATCACTTCACCCTGAAAGAGCTTCAGGGTGAGCTCCAGGCGATGGGAGGGAGGGCAGACTCTGGGCTAACAAACTGCCCGGGAGGAATGGGAATACGGGCCAGAGGCAGGAGTGGGTCACAGCATTCCAGAGCCTGTGCAGCCTCCCCAGGCACTGCTGCCCTCCCTCCTCCCCCTGCAGCACTCAGGGCAGTCTCAGTGCTTATAAACCCTCTGGGCCACAGCACTCAGGCTTCCTTCTCCTTCCTTAAACCCATGGAGGCGTCTCAGCGGCATTGCTAGTGGTTTGACTGTCAGCTTTAATAAACAGCTTAAACAAACAGCACGTGCCAAGCGCTCTTGCAGCCTCTCACTTGCTCAAACAGTTGGCAGATTTGAATATTGGGCGACGGATTTAAGGGAAGCATTTGTGCTCACGCACCAGGCTGCTGGAGCAGCAGGGAATCCGAGACCTCCTGCAGCCCTGGCTGCCGCTGTCGGATGTTTTCCTCTTCCCCCAAATCCAGTGGATTTCAGGCTAAAGTTAGTTCTGTATTTCTCAGGGCCTCAGCCCAGTCTGGTTATCCCTGCAGCTTGTTGGGAGCAGCAGTGATGGGGATGGATTGTGCTGTGAAGTCAAGGGCATCGATTTCTACCCTAAATCAGTGTTAACTTTGAAAACGCTTTCCTAATTTGGCAATTTAGGCAGAAATGGATTGAACAGTTGGGAGAAGCAAAGAAAAACAGCAAATAAAATAGACAGGGATTCGAGCAGACCCTTTATCCTTCCCTCCTGCTCCAAGAGGTGGTTGGCTGTTCTCAAGTGAGCCCAGCAGGCACTTCCAGCTAATTCCTGGAGGTGGCTCTGGCAGAGGTGTCCACACCATTGTCTGTGGCAGTAAAGAACAAGAGCTGCTAGAGGTGACCCCGAGGGTCCCGTGGATGAAGTTTTCCTGGTTTAAGGAAATTCCCTGGTTGGCTCCAGTTTCCCAGCTGGCAGATGATGGGCAAGGGATGATCATTGCTTGGCCAAAAAGCTTTCCAAAGGGGAGAAAAAAAGGATGCAAGGGGAGGATGGAAGCTGAAGAAGAAGCTGTTGTTCTTTGTATGTTTGTGAGAGGAAAAGAGGAGAGAACTGATTTTTTCAGCAGGTAGGGATAGGAAAAAAAAATCAAATTGATCAAAAAATTAAATATTCATAGGACATTATTCATCAAGATTCATCTTGCCAAGTGGGTGAAATGAGGCAAGGGAAGAAATTAGCTTGCTTGAGAGTGTCAAAGTGATTATGTGATTAAATTGCAATTTATAATTTCTCCTTCAAAAGTGTTACTCCTTGATTTGTATTTCTGCCCCCTCTCTGTTTCCCCAAGTCTCCCATGCCGTGTGTGTGACCAGTGAACAGACAGGGCGAAGCCCCAGACACCTTCTGCCCGAAGCTGAGCAGGGCCAGCACATCCCTGTCCCCAGCACGTCCCCTGCCAGCCTTTCCCACTCCTTATTTTCCTGGAGGCTGCTTGCACTTCTCAGGGCCGTCCTCGCGCCGTCCCCACGGATGCACAGCTTTACTCACCCGTGCCACGGGCTCCTCTCTGCTCCTCTCAGCCTCTCAGCTGGCTCTGCTGTGCAATCTCTCCTCCCGCTGCATCTCTGAGGAGATTTGGTGCAGAAAACCGTGTTTGGGTGCTTTTGTTTCTGTAATCCCCCCAGTGCTGGGGAGGCTGCAGCTCCCACTCACACAACCTTCGCCCCAGCACATCCCCGCTGTGCTCAGTGCAGCCACCAAAAGCAGGAAATAAACTTGTTCTGATACTTTACTCTCATTTAGGAACTCAGGCTCTCACTGCTGTTGCAGTACCTACCCTGGAAAGGGGAGCTGTTTCTGTTTTGCTGCCCAATAAAGATTTACTGGCATATGCTGGCTGTTTAAAAAAAAACCCCACTATTAATTCCTGGCTTGTTTATGAACAGCACAAGCCTTGCACAGGTTAATTAGTTGAAGCAGGCTTTTCTTCAAGTGAATGAGCAGGCGCAGGGTTTATGGCTCTGTCACCCAGTTTATTTGTTCACTTTCTGCTTTATTTGGAAATACACTTACACGACGATAAATAAAGTCAGCCCTGACAAGGCTTATGTCTGCAGCAAACATTTAAGCCCTGCCAGGTGGCAATCCACAGAGCACTTGGAGTTCTCAGCCTGCAGGGGCTTGTCTCCAAAGGGGTGGCAGAGATGTTCAGGGCACGGGGACAGTGCCCAGCTGCAGCCAAGAGGGGTGGGGGACAGAAAAACTACTGGGAATAATGACAGGGCTGGTGGCTGCAGAATCACAGAAGAGGGTTGGATGGGAGCTCTGGACATCACCCAGTCCACCCCCTGCCCCTGCAGGGTCACCTGGAGCGGGGACACAGGGACACATCCAGCTGGGGCTGGGATGTCCCCAGACAGGGACACTCCAGGTTCTCCTGAGCAGCTGCTCCAGGGCTCTGCCCCTCTGGGAAAGAAATTCTCCCAGGGCGAGGGCACAGCCAGCGGGCAGAGGGCCAGAGAGGAGGGGCAGCTGTTGAAAACCGACAAGTAAATCCCACAGAGCACAGGTTTGGGTGATAGAACATTGGGATGGCACTGAACTCCAGGAAAACTCAGCCCGCTTAAACTGCTCTAAATCCGTTTACTTGGTTGTTTCTGCTTCACTTGCAAGACATCATTATAATTACTTGGCATTGGCAAGCCATTACTCAGAGGTTCTGGGCCGGGTAGCAGAAGACAGGATAGTCTCAGAAGCCTGATGAGCCGTATTGATCGGTGGAGGATAAGGAGGGCTGTGAACAGCCCATGCTCTCTTTTGGCTCTTGTTAGGGGTGTGTTCGCAGCCCGGACCCAGCAGTGAGTTATGGGCTTGCCGAGTGGTTTTGTGCTGCCTCTCACACGGCACAGCTCAGCACTTGCACTCCCTGCCCTCGTCACCAGAATCAGCAATAGGTGGAGAGTGAATTTGGAGCCTGCCTTGGGTCTCCCCAAGGAAGGAGGAGCCGAGGGGAAGCACAGCCCGGGGTGTCCATGAGCTGATGGCAGCGGCGGTTTGGGAGTTATGGCACAGTGGGGACTTTGGAGTGCCAATGAGGGACCTTTAATGTTGTGTTGATGAATAATTTGTGCAATGGGAGCCCTCTGCTGCCCCAGACAGTGTCAGGGGCACTGGGGGTGGGAGGGGTCCCTGCCCAGAGGATCCCCCAGGCCCCAGTGGAGGTGGGAGCCTCGGGGTTACATCAGCCCCAGTACATTGTTCTGCATTGAATCCCAGGGTCTGATGGGGCTGAGGGGAGCAGTGGCGCTTTGGGCGCCCAAGGGATGCAGACAGGATCCTCACCCACTCCCCAGGGTCATGCTCAGAAATGCTGCTCGCACAAAACGGGAGAAATGAGGCAGTAGGAAACTAAATATGCTTATTAGGGCTAAAAATAGCAGCTCTGTTCTTTGGTGATGCATGAAAAAAAGCCCCTTGTACCAGAAAAATACTTTGGGTCTCTGCCAGGCAACAGACGCGAGGAACCTCTCGCAGCCTCGCCGGCGGAGCTGGTGCTGCTGCCTCAAACCTGGGCGCTCCTATTTTTAGCAGCAGATCAATGCAGGCTTTTCTGCCCACCAAGGAAAAGGCAGGCAGGCTGTCCGGCCGGCAGGGCAGGTGTGAGGAAGCCTGTGCTAAATATGAATCCCTGTCAGACAGAGTCACTGCTCTGCATCCCTCGGGCGGCGCGGACGGAGGGTGCCCGCGGGCCGGGGAGGGTGGCAGTGACAAGGGTGGGTCCCTCACTGACCTGGCAGCAGGGAGGCACTGCCCGCCTGGCAGAACTCCCTCTCCTTGAGCAAGCCACGAGCCAGATGCTTCCCTGAGTCACGGTGGGTCCATGGATCCTGGTGGGGGCAGAGGGACGAATCCCCGAGCAGGGAGTTGGGTTTGAATCTGCTGTCTGTGAGATCATTTTGCAAACTGATATTGATTAACATCGGCAATGCCCTTGTTCTTGCACTGCCAGCACTGCCATCTGGTACGTGATGTGGGGAAACTGAGGCAGGCAGGGATGACACTTCTCTTCTGCGCCCTTCTAAGAGCCACGGAGCCCATGTTCTCCCAGCTCCCAACCCAATAATTTTGTGTGCATTGCTCCTACAGACCAGGCCAGTCCAGCCCGGCTGCAAAGCTGCTCCTTTCCCAGCAGCTGCTTTCCTCCGGGTGCAGCCGTGAGCCCACCCTGCCCGAGCAGGCGGCAGCAGCAGCCCGGGCAGAAGGTGCAATGCTGCACCCCTGTGGGAGCTGGGAGCCTTGGACAGCAAACTGGGAGCTCTGCGTGGACACGCAGGAGCTTCCTGCGATCTACATCAGCCCTGCTGAAGTGGCCCCGGCGCGAGGAGAGGGGGAGAAAAGGGATGCCCTGGATATGCGACTTCTTTCTAAAGCCCTGGAAGTGATGCCATTCCCTGAGGGATGGAGAGCGCTGAGTTTCTCCAGCTTGCAGGGATGCTGGAATTGCGTTTCAGAGATAACAAGCTGTAAACGTTGTCACTTCTTGTAGGCAGGTTAATCCTCTAAACTTGAAATACATTTCATCTGGAAGTAGGTATATTTGATCATACAAGGGGTGGGAAAATTAAACAGGAGCCCCATGCAAATAGGAAATTATGCAAATCACCTTAATACATGAGACTGATCAAGTTCATATTGCTGTTTCAACTCCCATTGCCTGAATGCAAATTCTGAAGTAATCTGCTAACTGTGAGCAAACCTGACACGCGTGATGGCATCAGGCCAGCTCCCCTCTGTGCCATGGGGCTGAGGCGCCGCTCCCCACACGGGCACTTGGGTCCTTGCAGGAGCTTTTGAGGGGTTCTGAGCACCCCCACATCCACAGCAGCCTTTCCTCTTGCTGAGTACATCGAATTTTGGAGACCCGAAGCCCAGCCTGAAAACTCCCCTTGCTCCTGCCGCGGTGTGGGGGTGCTGGGGACGGTGCCTGGCTCCATCCTGTGCCAGCTGGGCCGGGGGGACAGAGGGTCTGGGCACCCCTGTGCCCCACCCCGCTGCCCACCTGAGCCTGGTTACACCGAGAGCGCTTCACCAGGGGAAAATCATTAGTGAATGTGGCAAAGCTGTGGGGGCTGTGGGGCATCGTGACTGTGAGCAGTACAGAGCAGAAGCCGTGTTTATAAGCTGCCTCCAGGACTCTGCGCCACGGTTTAATCGGGTATGAAATCACAGTGATCTCAGAGCCACCTTCCAGAAGTTATTTGTAAGTGAAGTCCTAATGCAGGCAGGGCTCTTATTATTCCTCCTGACTTGCCTCATTGCCCATGGCCTTTAAAATGTTGCCTTCTCATCTTCCTTCTCATCTTCCATTCCCCCTCTGCCAGCTCAGAAATAATCCAAGCAGGACCCATGCTCTGGGTGACTCCTGCTCCTCTCTCAGCACTGTGTTGGCACTGGCTGATATCTGTCACGTTCTCTGGAAAAACAGGAATTGCTGAGGCTCCTGGGGTAACAGATTTTCCAGGGGGAAGGGAGAGGAGGAGCTCGGTGCATTCAATGGCTCAGAAATGCCCCACGGTTGTGTTTTCTTTATTCTCTCTGTGTGCAGCCTCCAGGAGATGTTTCATTAGTCCCACAGCTCTCCCCCGCCAGTCTCTCCCCTGTAAGAACGCTGCTGAGAAAATCTTTCCAGGCAGAAGTGAAGCTCATCCCTGTATTCCCTACTCTCCCTCTGTCAGAAAAGTCCTCGAGCTGTGGCCGATCTTCCCCGAGGGTCAGCAGCAGCCCCATAACCCAGAGCTCTGTTTTGTGCAGGTTGTGTTTCT
>VWZN01022343.1:241574-268958 GCA_013396955.1 Regulus satrapa | reverse complement strand
AGAGGAGAGGAGAGGAGAGGATGTGTTTGAGGATGGCTGTGTGTGACAGCCCAGGGCAGGTGTCACACTGCCACAAGGACACTCCCAGCCTGGCTTCCAGGGAGAGACACAGCTTCCAGGGAGCAAAGCTGCTGCTTTCCCATGATGCTGGGGAAGAGGGCACTGTGGTGAGCTCCCACACTACCTCTGTGGGAGATTTTTTCATTGGAGAGCTGGCAGCTGCTTCCAGCAGCCAATGCACTGCTCTGCCTATGCCTCTGACAGTTCTCACCTCCTTTTAAATACCTCCTTGGCTAAAATGCCAGGCTTGTGTTGCAACTACCTCCTAAAAGCCTTTCAGGTGCTCTTTTCTTGCCTGCTGAATCTGTGAAGTGAAGCCTGTCCCAGCTTGCATGCATCCCTGTTCTTCCCATCCCGAGGTCTGGCCTTACAGATAAGTTACATAATGCATAATGTTATCAGAAACTCATGCAGCATGTAATTTTCCCAAGATCCCAGTTCTTGGCACACAGCAAAGTTTTGGCTTTCTGTTTTATTAAGTGTAGTTCTAGCTCTTATGGAAGTAGGATTATTGAAAAAGAAATGCTGTCAGTCCAGAAAAAAAAGGGCAACCAAAACCAGAATACATAGTTATTATTATAAAAAATACCCAGTGTTAGATGGTCTCAGGATTTTTAAAGGCTTGGGGTTGGCAATAAAAAAAACCAAAACAAAACAACAAACCAACAACCTGCCTCTCATTCCTTGAGTCTGGAGAGAGATGTGTCTGCACTGCCAAAGCACAGCAATAGAGATTTCATTCTCATCCTGTTATCATCCATCATCACTCTGCAAGGAACACACACACACAATTTCAAGCAGTCTGGGCCACATCCTTATTTAGAAAATAGTCTTGGCTTCCTTGTACTTTTGCTTGGTGCCATGCAGCACATTAACATAAGAGCTGACAAAATTAATCAGCAGTAATAAAAGCACTTGCATGACTTGACCTGTATAATCTGAGGACATCTCTCTTTTGCCTGTTCTTTCACTCAGCCTCTATGTTTATGTCTACTTCACTTATTCTTACCCCTCACCTGCAGATCAATTTAAACTTGCTGCAGCACTCGGGTGATTACTGAGCTGCACAGCAGAAGTTACTTTTGGCAGTGGCTACACAAAGCAGGTCAAATGTAGCTGCAAAGCTGGTTTCAGATAGCCTTTTCTTGTTTTTGTTTCTCTTAATGTATTGGAAAACCTTTCTCTTAATCTGTATTGGAAAAATATCAGCAAAAATTGTACTCCTCTTCCCCCAAAAAATCCAATTAAATTTAAAAAAAACAACAACAATCAAGAAGCAAGTAAAAAGCAAACAAAATTTAAAAAAAAACCCAAACCATTCCACCCAAACTTCAAAAAAAAAAAAAAAAAAAAAAAAAAAAAAAAAAACAAAAAAAAACTAAAGAAAAAAAAAAAAAAAAAAAAAAAAAAAAAAAAAAAAAAAAAAAAAAAAACCAAAAACACCCCCCCAAAAAAAAAAAAAAAAAAAAAAAAAAAAAAAAAAAAAACAAACCAAACTAAACTGAAGTAATAACTAAAAAAGGGAAGGAAAAACCAATTCTTGGAAATGAGCACAATATTTATATGTCTGATGGGGGATATCACTCTTGTGTCCTAGTGTGCTATTGTTTTTAATGAAGTATGTTTAATACAATCAAAGGACACAAAAAGGAAATGTTCAGACTAGGGTAATGAAATTTTTTACAGATCTGTGGGCCTTCCTTACAAGAAGAAATGAAAACACCTGATTTTCATCCATTTGCAAAGAAGTAAATTATGAATAATTCTGTAAAGGATCATTCAGGAAGAAGTAAGGCAAAAATTACTTTTCAGCTATAATGCTGGTAGAAAAATGGCTTTCTACCTGGACTGGTGGTAGACACAAGGCAAGTGAAACAACAGGAAATTCCTTCTCATGAAGCTACACATATGCATGTTTTACCCTGGGAATACTGGTTCGTGTTACTTCCTGAGGGCTTACCCCAGGAGATCCACAGTGGGATCATGTGAGGGGAGATCCTTCATGGCATCTCATCTGACAAGTTGTGAGAGCAGAGCTCCAGCACTACTCCAGCTCTTCCTGCTCCCCTAGGTGCAGGTGACATCCAGGATGTGCCAGGAGAATCTGATATTCTGATTGACATGGAGAAGGATTCTTTTCTGCCCCTACCTTCTCATGCACAAACCTAACCTTTCTCAAGAAAGTTAAAGTACAGGCAGATGCAATTCCCTGTGCTACATTTTTGGAAAAAATTTGGAAGCATGCAAGCACACATGCAGGCAAGGCATGGCCCAGGAGACTTGGGCTGCTGCCCAGGTAATGCTGCATATTTGAGGGGGTTCCTTGATTAGGCAATTACATAATTGCTCCCCTGAAACAGCCTAATGATTATAAGATACATTCTCCATCTGAGTCAGAAATGTATTCTCCCTTCTTCTTTCCACATCACAGTGTTGATAGACCACACTTGCAAAATTTTTGCCTTTAAAAGTATTTCAGGTGAAGATGAATAAATTAAACCCTACCTTATCAAATACACTTCCTGTTTGTTTTGCTTCTATACTATCCATTTCAAGATGACAGTTTTCCAGCTGTTTTTTATTGATAAATTTGCTCAGTACATCTTTTGTTTCATACTTGGTGCCATGCCTTTGGAGCTGCCCAGATCGAGTTGTGTGGAGCAGTGCAGAGTGGCTGTTTGCTGGCTCTAGGAAAGGATTTTAAGCTTCTAAAGAGGATGTTCATTATTAGGTCAGGTTCTAGAAACATGTTCAGTCATTTGAAAAGTGCTCATCTTAACACTGGTAAATCTTCACTGCTAGTGTGTTGCAAAGAGCAAATCTGAAAAGAGAATTTCTTGGGTTTTTTTTTTTCTGGGTGCAAATAAAAGAAAAGGATTTGAGGTACAGATAAAAAAATTTGGAATGGATGAGAAATGGTTGGGTTTACTTTTGATTTTTCCTGTGTACCATTTCCTGGCAGTCCTTAATAACAACTCTCCTGTGAGACTAAAGCTACTGATCCTAATTAGATTTGTTAGATAGGCACTCTGTGCCTATAGTTTGTTGGATAGGCACTCTGGTGTCTCATTTAGTGGTTGAACCAAACCATTCACCCATTGAAGAGTATCTGCATGTATTTTAATTCACTTTAAATTTCTCATGTGGCTTCTACAGGCAGTCACACAGTGACCAGTAAACAGTGCTTTTGGCCTGTCATATTTTCTTTCCTGCAGCCAGTGCTGTTGGTTCTGCTGAGTCGGCTGAGCCTGGATCCACTGAAAGCTTCTGCTATCTGAGACTAACAGAGAAACTGAAGGGGTCTTGAAAAAAAATATTCAGAGAGCATCACTTGCTTCAGTTCAATGTGAAAAGCCCTGGGAGTCTCAACCATTTACACCTAGCACATGGAAGATGATAAGACAGTTTTTCATACGGTGGAAGGCAGAAGACAGCCAGCAAGCCATGATCATGAAAGGGAAAAGAACTTAGTAAAATTCTACA
Organism: Regulus satrapa; assembly: GCA_013396955.1. Classification (NCBI taxonomy): domain Eukaryota; kingdom Metazoa; phylum Chordata; class Aves; order Passeriformes; family Regulidae; genus Regulus; species Regulus satrapa. The sequence goes on along the minus strand of VWZN01022343.1, from coordinate 265,415 downwards.
TAGCTGAAAGCCTCCAGTAGCATCAGTAGCACAGAGTGTGTAGAAAGAAGCCTTGACATTAAAAAAAAAAACAGAAAACCAAAAAAAAAAAAAAAAAAAAAAAAAAAAAAAACCAAAAACAAGAAAAAAGGAATTTGATTACAAAACTATGCATAAGAAATTAATCTTATAAGACATTGTAAAATCTTGAAAAGAGGAAAAGAGGAGCACAAAAAAAAGGGCAGAGATAAGAACAGTGAGATCATAAATAGAATAAGAGTAAAAGGATTAAGTTGTATATGTTGGAACAAATGGTCATATCAGTGCATATGCTGAAACAGATGGGTCAGCTTTGAGAAAATGGCCAAGATTTTGACAGTAATGAACAAGGGAGCATGCCTCATATTAGTGGGAAAGTTTGGACAGTTTCTGTTCAAGAATTTTACAAGAATTGGCTGAGAACTTTTCTGAACTCCCTCCTTGAGCCAATTTTGGTTCTGGGTTTTTTTTTTCTTCAGCAGCTGTTGGAATGTAGGGGAAAACCTGTGAGGAAAGATGAAAATCTTTTAGGATTGTGCCAATATTTTAAACAAGTAGGTAAGGTGAAAGTTACTACATGGGTGCTTGTCTCTGAATCTTAAAGAACATATCCATATATCTCTCACCAGGCTGAAGAGAGTGTATCTGTATTGCACAGTGCAGCTCCTGGCTGAGATAATATCTTAGTTTCAGGAACAATATAGCTGTATCAGTGCAGCCTCTGCCCTATTTTAATTAGCCTGGGCATACCACTGCGCTGATGCAGCTGAACTGTTACCAGTTCTGGAGCTGGTTCAGTTGGAGTTATGACAGGTATTGTAGCATATTTTGGTATTGCACCATAAAGACAGAAAGGAGAGAATCCATATGTCTGGCCATGCAGTATAGTGCTCAGGAAAGGAGTCATACTTGCACCAGTGAAGAAAACTTCCACTTAGAACAACAGGCAACAACACAATATAAGTCTCACTATCCTTCCAGCAGGGTAATTTGTAATTGTCTCCAGCAATCGTGCACTCACAGTATTGTAAACAATGATATATGAGCATTCATGTGAAATGTGGTTCAGATGTTGCCACTTTATCATGTACTACTTTGCACAAGATTTCTCAGTGCAGATGAAGTCAACAAGGCAGTGCCAGCCTTAATGATTTATGCACACAGAACAAAAAGGGGAAAAAAAGTTCTGAGAAAACTCTTGGCAAAGAAAAAATAAGGGACACATAAGAAATCACTACATAATCTGGTATGTGGTCTGTTGAAGAATAGAGGATGGTACCTCTCGTCTGTGTATCATTTTGTTTTTCTTTTCTGTAATTGAGTCTCTGCTGGGTCTCTTGGAGTCTTATGGTATTTCTTTCACAGTAACTGACATGGAAGCTATTACCCTAATTGCACAGATAATTTTTGCAGCCCACAGGCTAATATTTGGACTTGGCTTTCCCCACTGCCAACTTTTCTTTATCCCCCAACACCTTTTCTTCCTTGTTTAGTGCCACACTCATCTTTCTCTTTTCCTCACTGCTGTGAAAGCATGGGGTTTTTTCTGCTCTTTCTAAAGCTCCTCTTGCCTGATAAGAAGACCTGCAATCCTGCGGAATGATCCACAGGCTGCTCATAAAAGGCAAAACAGCACCTGCAGGTTTCTGGGTGCCTGGGCAGTACCCTCCCAAGTTACCCCAGCAAAGCCCTGCTAGCTGAGAAGCATCGCTGGTTATTCCCATAGGAGTGGATTTATGGCTTCTACTCCTCAAAGCCTGAGGATTTCCTGCTCCAGTGTATACTTGTGATGCCCGGTAGACCAGCTCACAGTGTTGTGGCTCAGGCTTTGGCATGAGGGGGACAGCTCTGTCTGTGTTGTGCTCAGGTGTTGACTGGCACAGGGGANGCTCTACATGTGCATGATCCCTTTCATTTCAATGGACAGTGCCCTGACTTGAACTTATTTAATTGTTTTTGTCACTAAAATGACAAACAGATAAAATTCATGGGAGTATGAACAAGAAGTAAGCCCACCTGGGCATGACAACTGATTCTCCCTCCAAAACAGAACAGAGATTACAGACTCCCATATCTCCTCAACTTTTGCCCCTAGTTTCAAAACATATCTTCAACATCCCTGAATGTGCACATAAAATCTTAAAAACAAAGCAGTGGGAAGAAAGAATGAGAAAGAAAAATATATTGTCTATGTATCTATGGCTCCTGCAATGAAAGGAGAAGAGGGAGGTAAAGTAGTAAAGGAAGCCTAAGACTATTTTGGTGGTGACAGCAAGGCTTTCTTTCCCAAGCTAACACTCAATCTGCTTTACCACGAGATTAAGGAAGAAAGAAATACAATCTGCATGATTAGTTCCAGAATTTTCAGGGAGATGCTTAGCTCTGCTCTCATAGAAACGCTTTTGTGTCTTTGTGTATGCTTTTTTAAGTCTTTGGCAACCTCCCATTGCTACAATATATTGACTGCACACATACGTGTTGTATTAGAAACTTAGATTGTCCTTTACCTTCCCTCATCACATCAGCAGCATCAACTTCTGGAATTAATTTGATGTCCTCTCTCTACATTCTTGTTGTAATAAATAATCCTTCTCAGCTATTTTTGTTATATTTTGGGTGTAATAGTTCTAACTATCACTATTTTATGTTTTGTTGGTTTGTGTTTGCTTTGGGGTTTGTTTTTTTTTTTGTTTGTTTGTTTGTTTGTTTTGTTTATTTTAATTCTGGTTTCTAGAGTCCTGTAGGTTTCAATTGAAAATTAATTTGTCCTTAGGATTACAGAGAAAAGTGGAAGCAAAATTGAAAACTTCCAACAATCCAAAGCAAATGGAAAGAATAGCACAGCTGGTATTTTTCTGTCTTGTGAATTTTTAGACCTGCCTAAGGATTTTTGGACTTTTGAATGCATAGGGGTGGTGCCTGAGCTTCAATCCCTGTTGAGCTGAGGGGACATGCTCTTCACATGTCATTTTGCTGAAATTCTGGCACTTCCTAGGGAAGAAGCCTTTTCTCCAGAGGTAGCTCTTCCTGTAGTTCATGATGCTGCCCATGTAAAGAAAGGAACAAATGCTGGGCAACGGAAGATCCAGTTGAAGGAAGAGAGGTGTTCTCTTTCCCCAAATAATTGTAGTTGAATTTTTGTTTCTCAATTTTCTGCCCGTCATTTTTTGCTCCCTCAGCTTTGCACTTCAAAAGTCTTTCACAGAGCAGGCATGAGTTTTCACTTATTACGCAGAGAAGGTCAGTTTTTGCAATTTAGATTTTAACTGCACTGTATCAAAAAGGAACTTACTCCTGACTCAAATCTTTACAAATTAGGAATTAATTGGGTTAATGACAGCCTATGTTTCTCCTGAGTTTGGTTTTTTGTTTGTTTGGTTTTTTGTTTGTTTTTTTTTTTTCTTTTTTTATGTGTAAGGTCTTGTTACAAGTCTGTAGGCAGAGCCCAGGGTCTGTCAGCATGAACTGCTGGTTTATCTGTCCTGTGGACACCCCCGCACTGCCAAGTCTTAGCTCTAAGCCAGTTCCCAATACACACAGTGTACTATGCAGCCCAGTACATATGCATGGTTGAAGTAAAATAAGTCTTTTAGTGTGTTCTCTGCACGTATTGTGTACCTCTGTTTCATACAGCTCTGGTAGAAGTTATTCCAAAAATGAAGGTGCTAAAAATATCAAGACTTCAGAACTGAAATAGCAACCATATACTGCAGCTTTTTTTTTCCCATGAGGTATATGTCCTTCTAATCAAGAAATGTTAATAAGACTCTGTACACACCCACATTACAAACAAAAAAGTATCACACACAATATATATTTTTAACAGCATGTACACAGACTTTTGGCTAATAATCATTGGAAGATATGGCACAACACTACCCCAGTTCTCACATGTAGAACCAAAATTTCTTTCTCCTTTACTTTCATAAATTAAATACACAATATGCCCCTTTTGGAAACTGCATACCACATTTCCAAAATTTAGTCATAATGAAAACCAGAAGCTCATAGTCTGGCTGCTCTGGAGCATGTGTGCACTGCAGAGAGGAGGAATAAGATCCATTTCCTCTGTTTGTGTGTTTCTTGTTAATGAAATGATGTCTCTGCGAAATGGTGGGGTCGAGAGGGTGCAGTGTCCATGTCCTGAAATGCAGCCCTGCAAGCCTGTCTCTGTGCAGGGTCTCTGCTCATGCTTCAGCTCTGATGGACATCAGAGCTAGGGGGAAGAAAAAGCAGGGGGAAAACCACCCACTTTTGTATGAGCAATATCAGATTCTAAAAGCTCTAGCCTGGAGAAGTAGGAGGTGCTCTCTCATCTCACATGTACATGTGTGTCAGGATCCTCAGGAGCACATTTTGGTACCGCAGCCCATAGCTCCAGAGGCAATGGGCATGATGGAGACAGTGCTGGCAGAGATCTGGGACAGCCTCACTACAGCTGAGCAGTGAGTGGGCTGCCAGGGAAGCTCAGGAGAGCCCTGGCACTGTAGGGATTCAGGCCGAGTGGAGTCATGGCACCGTGGGCTCCTCACCAACCTCCCAACTGTCCAGGTGCCTGAGGACCCCTGATGCCAGCAACACTTCCACAGGCAGCTATGGGGATGTGCTGCCTGCAGCACAGCTCATCCATGAAACAAGGAAGTGGCTGTTATGGTCCAGCTGCAGAAGAAAATTGGACCTTAACTAATACACCTAAAACTCTGCTGAAGGCATTGGAGACAGCCAAATACTTTTCTCCCTCTGTAAATACATATGATTTCTCTCTGTCTGTGCACAACACTGCTGGATAAGAACAGCCACACACTGTACCAAGATGTACTATCCAAACAGTAATCAAATTTGCCTTGTTTATATTCACATGCTTTTTGGGTCTTCTTTTCTAAAAAAAAAAAAATCCATCTAAAAAGTTTCTTTTCAAAACTGCTCATCTTGAAAGAAAAATGTTGTATAAATTCATAAAGGGATGACTTGGGGGCTGGTAACTGAAAAAGTGCAGAGAATAAGGGGTAGGTTGGGACAAAAGTGTTCCAGGCAGGAATTGCTGGCCAGGAGCCAGATGCCAAGCTGGCATTACTGAAAAGATACAAGGAGCTGGTGCTCAGGTATCTCTCTTTCACTTGGTGTGTCTGCCTTTGCAGAAATCCATCTCCTGCACCTGCAATGAACTGACAGCATGTCTGTGTGGAAAAGGAAGAGTGGCTGAGCCAGAAATAAACTCTGCTGCCTCTCAGGGAGACGAACAGCCCTTTTAGGCTGCAAGTAACACTGCTAAACAACGTGACTGACAAGGGAAGAATCTCATGGTGACAGAAAGATTTGTTGCCTCCTCTGTGTAACAAATGGAAAATTCTAAGAAGGAGAGAGCACTAAATTATTTCTTCAATCTGCTTGGAGACATGGAAAGTCAAAGGTAAAGTGCAGTTGACAAGCAGAGCACAGGAAAAAGAAAACACTCTATTGTGCTGAACACATTACACAGCTCTCCAAGGGCTCGCAGGAGAGAACACTGAAAACTCCAAAGGATGCCAGCATGAAGTGAGCAGGACAGGTTTGTTTTTTAGGACGTTCCTCAAATTCAAACATTAGGCTTTACGGAATAATGAAGGGACAATTAAAAGGCTGCTAAAAGAAAGAAATAATTCCAAGAATTTTATCCTTTTAATCAGAAAACACAAATTAATGGTGTGACTGATTCATCCAGATCACGTTGTTTAAATAATAACTGTGGTTACTCTGCTATCATAGAAATAGTTATTGAAAAAATATTTTCTTCATAGAGAAATAGAACAATCCATACATTCACAGTCTATGAGAGAAATGAGAATTACAATGGAAGTACAAATAAACACATAGCTTTGGTTTGGCACTATGCACTGTTGAAATTCTCAGATTTGTGTGCACCAGAGGTGGATCCAGATTCCAGTAATTTTTAATGCTACTTGAAGCTAACTGGCAAGGCAGATCTGATGGTGTTGTTCCCATTTATTTGCCCATTTGGAGTAAGAACAAGCAATCCATTGTTCAGCCACACTTCCTGCAGTGGTTTAGGAATAAATCTCAGATTGCTGTCAGGATGGCTGTTGCAGGGAATCGACTGACATGATTAAGCATTACAATGGCAAAAGAGGAAAATAGATTTTTATCTACCCATTATCTCCCCAGCTTTTTCTGCCAGGTAACTTTTTTTTCTGCTAGGTAACATTTTGTGCATTCCAGGTAACATTATCTGTTTCTCTCTTTTTAACTTTTTAATCACAGATAGACCTGCCTTAATGTGAGAATAAGGATAACATCTATATTTAGAAGGATTTGGAAATCATTATATTTAAAAAGAAAACTTTGGGAACGAGAACTTTAGGAAAATGTTAAATAGTTAAGATATGGCCAAGCAAATTGTTGTTATTACATCTAGGCAGAAGACTGTGAAAAATGTTTATGGAGATTTCATACTTGTAGCCTGACTACAAAGGGAGAATATGGACAGGAAAGGAGAATGTGAATTTATAGAGCACCAATTATCCATCCTTAGCTCTCTGCCCAGACACCCCTAATGCATAATGGATATGACATACCTTATTCCACTTTTTAAAAGCAAAAGTGGCAGCTTTCCTATGAATACATAAATCCCAGCCTTTGCCCTCCATAACAGAGTGATAGGAGGGGGAGGGAACAGACGTTTGGCAGAGAAATTCCTGTTTCTGAACTGTTATCACACACCCTTGTCCTAGAGGAAAGCACAAGGTCACCGCGGGTCCTGAGGAGGGTTCAGTAGGATGCAGTGAAGAGAAAGGACTAATGTGAATGTGGGTAATGTGAACTGGTGGAACACAGAGCTCAAGAACATGAAAGGGGGAAATTGTTCCAGAGAGTAGTAAAACTTTAAAACTCCTTAATTCAATGCAGAATTCACTCAGCAATAGTTTTCAGTAATCATATGTGTCTTCTTCATGCAGATCCTGTTCTAATTCAACCCTATTCCAAATAAAAAAAAATTTGTTCCACTAAAACCAAACTCCATGTGATTTAAAAATATATCTTATAGTTTTTGGTGAGGAATAAATTCCTCTTTTGAAAGAAGACAGAAGAACCTGACTTGACAGCCAACACAGAAAGAAGAGCATTCTTCCTCCCAAAGTACTGCAGAGATTTCTGTGAATATTAATGTAAACAAACTGGTACTGGAAATTGATACTGGTATTTATTTGTGAGATCGCTCAAGGAAGGAAGTAAGGAAGGAAAAGAAACTTTGAAGTTCCATGATATCATTTTAATCCTACTTATCCTACCAACTACAGGTAGAAATTTTAGGATATCTACCCATTAGCTTGGAAGTTTGAAGACAGTGAATAAATGTTCTCTATCAAGACATTTATTTAAAAAATTAAAGGGCATAGGCTGAATCACAGTGGCTTTTCAGTAGGGGTAAAAACCTAGAGAAATAAAATAAAGCAAGATAGATTAAGAGGTGCATGTTAAAACTTTCTCTGATATCATTTTCTCATGTTCACAGCACTCAGTGCCTGAAATGAGAAACTCCGATTGTATTTACTAAGACTCAGATTCAGATCATCTTGACAATTGATGGCATCCCAGCATTGTCTTAGCAGACTGAGAAAAAGAAAAAAAATCTATTTTAGAAAATAATAGGGAAAAATTAGTCATTTCATACAAAAGGATATAATTATATAAATTAAATTAAATTCTGTTTCTTTGTGATCACTGGCATTAACACTAACATAAAATTGAAGTTTTGTTATTAACTTCAAAGAAATGAGGATTTAATCCTTTAATTATATTTTTCAAGGGCAATTTTAGGGCCTAATGCAGAACCTTCTGAAGGTAACAACAAAGGACTGTGGTTGATGTCAGTGGATTTAGTAGTAGTAAGTGGTAATTTAACAACGCCTAAAGGAGCTGTGGAAAATACATGAGGTTATTTTCCAAATCTTCTAAAATGTCTCTTTCAGATTTTTCTTAGTATATTGGTTATTGAGACATATATCAGTAAGTGTGAGTGAAAGGAGTGTTCTAGATTTTGAGCTGTCTGCTTCTGAAGCAAGTGACATTTTGCCTCCATTTTTATTGGAAGCAATCCTAGTCCTTTCTAAAGAAGCAGAGCAGAGAAAATAGTGAAGTATTTGGTAAAACTGTAATGCTAAGGCAAGTTTTTAATGAAAATTATTCATGTGGGCTAGACAGAATCCTTACTTCTTTTTTATTCAGTTTATTGCAAAATATGTCTATCTCAAACAATTACTGATGAACAATATTAAGCCACATTCCATTGAATGCTCACCTGATCATTTTCATTGGTTCAAGAGAGGATGGAAAAACACATCCACAGATGGAGGGTGTGGTACTAGATTTGGTGTCTTTGCTTTTTTTTCCTCTTACTTTGTAAATTTGTCCTTTTCAGAGAGGTGATGAAGAGCCACATGTATTTTTTCCAAATAAGCTCTAGACTCAAGGGTTACACTCCTGCAGCCAGTAGTGCTTTCTCAAACCAGATGTCCCTGACTTCCCAGGGAGTCCCTCAGGCAAGGCCATGGATGGTGTCCATATCAATCACGGCCAATTCTTCCTCATAAGGCAATGTTGGTAGGGTGCAACTGATAAATAACAGGTGGCCAGTGCAAAGGCATGTAGGCACATAACAAAGGCTGTGCAGGGTTAAAACATTGGGATTTTGCCTGCAGCTGTCCACGATAAATATGCATAAGTTCATTTTTTGCTTAGTTATGGACTCATCCACCTGTTTTCCTAAGAGTGCTGGACATTTTGAACTCTAATTATTACCAGGTCCTATCCAAAGTCCATTTCAGTTAACACAAAAGAACTTGTCAGTGATCTTGGGGAGCAGGGATGAAGCCATATGGAATAGTTTCACTACCATATTTACATTACAGATTCTCATTTTTGACCTTTCATTTGGTCTTTCTGCAAAAGACTTAAAAATTATGTGCTGTTTTTATTTCCAGGTACTTTTTGAAAATAAACCTGTGCTCATGTTAGATTATTCCAACAGATATTGTTGCAGGACCACAAAGTCAGTGGAGGGTTCAGAGCTGCAGCACTGGTGAGCAGAGATGAATGTTGCTCTGCTGATGGCTCCCAGCTCAATTCAGCTTCCAGAGCTTCCCAAGCCAACCTAAAGGCTCTCTCCAGAGCTGATTCTGCGGCAGCACATTGCCCATAAAGCAGATGAAGTGTTGCTGCTGCAGAAATGAGCACGCTTCCTTCTCCAGACCACCTCTCTCCTTCCCAGTAACACTCATGATGCTTCTTGCTTCCTACCTGTTCTCTTTGACTATGATCTTACCAGTTTATGTCCAACAATTTTATCTCTATTGCTTTAGACGCCAGGTAGGGCCTGCAGGCATAGTTCATCAGCAAATCACAGGTGGAATCACAGCCCTCGGAAATATAACCTTATCAGGAAAATAACTGTAATTTGTGAATACTCCAGAAAATGTTGCATCACGATTTAACAAAAAAACAAAAAAAATCCAACCCATAAAACAGCAACAGCAAAGGAGTACCTAGAGAATTCTCATGGGCAGAACTGAACAGCTCTGTAGAAAATCAGATGTATAAGCTATCAAGCATTGCCAGTTCCCTGTTAGTTTTGGGATCCATTGTATAAATCCAGATATGCATCACAAAATATACTATTATTTAATAATACATTTAATTATAGACATTAGACTGTGCAACCTGGCCTTCTCTATTCTCCATTTTCCTTCTTAGTGAAACAATCAGTGAAGCAATTTCTTGAACATGGCTATTCTGAATCATTATGCCTTATTTTATAACAAAACCTCTTGTTAATCAACATGAGACTACTCTTTTTTTAAATGACTGCTTATTATATTGACAATGTTGGCTAGTCCTGAAACTGAGGCAGTAGAAATGTGATTTTCATGTTCACTGACACCTCTGTGCACAATTAGAGTCTGGTGTGAGTCACTTGGGATGGAGATGTTTGTCAGCTAGGTTTTGGGAGGTTCATGGACATGATTAAGTGCCACTGTCCCAAGAGGCTAGTGCATACAAAACAAAAAGAAATCAAGTCTTCCAGTCTTGGCAAGTAAACAGAGGAAGAGCTGTCTGAGACTTTGTTCTTTAATCTATCTTTAGTTGTTATTTAAATTTCTTCATTACTACTTTATATTTGCATTAGCAGACTAAGCTAAAATACCATGAGTAATTTTTCTTTCTTCAGTATTTTAATTTACATTAGCTGTTAGTTAGACCTCATTATGTGACCCATCAGTAACAGTCAGTGGCTTAGAAATGGAAAAAAAAACCCTCCAAGCTAATCAGGAAAAATATTTTTCACAAATCAATTTGCTTTTTAAAGGATGGAACACAAAGTTTGAAATATCTGCTCTTAAAAACATACTGGTGAGCCAAGGTGTATTTCCTTGCTGCTGACCACTTTTCATGTAGCACAGTTACGATAGTTTGAAGAAAAATAGATTAAATTCCCACCACTGAATTTGGATGTGGAGTAGGGCTACTTGCTGAGGGTGTCCCAGGAGAGGCTGAGGAGAGATCAGCTCTTGGTGGTCCGGGTTGGTGTTCACTTAACTGATCCCTGCTCTCTCCTTCTGAGGGCTCTGTGATCAGATCTTAGACCAGATCTACTGTTATGATAGATGTATTTCTTTTATTAGAGAATGTGCTAATTTCAGCATGAAAATGCTGTGTAGCAGCTTTAGCTTCTGAAAATTGCTGCAGTTCTGTGGATGTCTAATTATTTACTCACTTTTTGAGACATCAGCATATTAGAAAAGACTATATACCCTAGCTAGCAATTTTTATTGGAATATATTGTATTGAAAGACCATGTATGTAATAAAATATTAAATATTAAAACATAAGGCTCAATACATTGTATACATATAATACAATTATTCTTGTTATAAACTATTAATACTGTAAAATTGATTACTACATAGGTCCTGAAAAGAAGACATCTAATTACAAGATCATCTCATGTAACACAATTGTAAAATAATTTCCATATCCCCAGGTGTAAAAAAAGCTCAAAAACCTAAGTTGAATGCAAACTGAACAGACCAAAAGGGAAGAAAACCACACATATTTGTGAAAGACTTCTGCAAGCTGATTTCTTTCTGTGAGTAGAAGCCTGGTAATAGTTGATGAGACACCTGATCAAAAATAATAACTGCTAGTGAGCAAAAACTGAAATAAATACTGGCACAAGTATGGAAGTTTTTACTGAACCTTGGGCTCAAATGCCTTTAGCTTTTTCTGGTATGGCTGAGAAACTTAAGAGCCATATTTTCTTTTTAAACTAATACTCAAAAATAAAAATGCAATAGGACTTCATAACAGAATCTCCTGGGAGTTGAATAATGCTTTTCCTTGGAGTTTGCTGCAGCAAGTCAAACTGTACTTGCTACTGTTGAGAATTAAAAAGATAATTAGCAAAAATCAGGCAGAGATGCTTAACTGAATGAACTGGATTGCATCTGGAGAGCTCATATGCAATCCAAAAAGACTGCCAAGACAAGATGAAGACAGACTTAAGACTTCGCTTTGTATTTTCCTTGGATATACAAATACTGGCACACAAGATTAAAGCTGCATTTTTAATAAAGTCCTATAGCTATAATACCTGATGCAAAATTGCACTAAACTTTAGGAGCCTGGCCCAAATAATAAACTATATGGATGAGAAGTTAGTAATTGATTTGGCTCTGCATTGAAGACAAAGCCTTATTTCTCAGAAGCATCAGCATAAGCTGTAAAGGGACTTGTAGTTTATGGGAAAAATATGCATTGTAGAAGCATACTGATGTACCATAAGTGATCTGCTTCAGGAAGAAAGTTCCACAAAGAAATATCCCCTCAATTCAATAAAAATATGAAGCATTTCTTCCTAGTAAGCCTGAACTTTTTTGGTTGGGATTATCCCATGCAATAAATATGTAAAGAATCACCCTTAAAAATGAATTGGTCTTACTAAGCATCACTAATATTTTATTTTAAAATCTAACATATATGTGCAAAGAAATCTTAACTTAGCAAGCAAATTCTGAATTTTGCAGCAAATTATTTTCCTTGCAGATGATCATCCAGAATAATTTCATGTAAGTGGGTATCAACAAAAGAGACTTCAAGGGTACTAAGCAAGAATTTATCCTTGTTTTCCATAATATGTCAAAAGTAATGATCTTAAGAACCTGGAATAGAATAAAATACATAGTACTAACACTAGAAAAACTAGTTCTGTTTTATTTAGTTAATGGTAGTAATGTTGCTGCAAATCTGGATACCAGCATTTTAATGATCCATATATTTGATATATCTCAATAAATTATATTTACATTATAAATTTTATAATTTAAGATTTAACAGTATCTTCAAGGAGCTTTAAATAGTTTGAATAAAATGGGGTAAATCTAGTCCAACTGACAATCTTGACTGTTTTAGTACTATTCTGTATTTGGTATTTCTATGTGTCTTGAGATATTATGAAAAGATTTTAATATTCAGAATATGAAGAAGTAAATCATTAAGTATAATTTTTCTAGCAGACAAATTCACTGTTCACTTGTGTTGGCACTTCACTGTTTTGCATCTGGTGTAGTCATTTAGAGATGTGCAGAGCCAGTGCAAAACATTACAAAATTAGAATCAGATTTTTCCAAATCCCTTTATGAAGGTGCTTAAAATGCAAGGCAGGAAGCTGGAAAGTCACTTCCAATGTCTTGTGGATCTCCTTTGGATACTGGGTTAGATTCTAATTTTCTTCAACATACTTCTTCAGAACTGATCCTTTTAGTTGTTAATTCACAGTCATGGATGAGATATATGGACCTGAACTCAAGAGTTCAGCCATATACAGCATGTTTTCTTTGAACAAAATATAACCAGTGGTAAACAGGGGCAGAGTCTCAATTATTCTTCATGGGGGAGAATGTTTTAGGCATTTGCTGGAATTCTTACAAGAAGAGTCTGCTTTTTGTGCTTTGCTGGACAGAATACGCACAAAAATATTTTCAAACTAAATGCAGCTGATTCTAATCCTCTGATAATTCAATCTACATGTATCCCTAGCTTTAACATGAACTAAGCCATCTGTAAAATTTTAGTTATGTTAGAAGACACAAATCTAGTTTTTGACCAGATTCAAGCCAATCAATAAGTCTTTGTTGGATCTTTGTATTTTCTGGAATAATGGCAAGAAACCAAACCAAAGCCACCATAAAATCAATCCAAGCCTTAATACACTCTTAAAACTAGTAGGAACAGTTTTTGATGAGGGGCTTCACTGCTGGTAGGGTTTCTCTTCTTGAGACATGCATTCCAGTGGTGATTCAAATTTTTCTGCTGAAATGAGAGGATAAACTGCACTTGCAATCATATAGCAAGCAGTAAGAATCCCAAAAATGTAATTTTATTATAAAATATATATATATATATATATGATCTTCCTTGGCTTATTTCAGACGAAATCCAAACCAAATTTGTTTAAATAACCAGTAAAGACAGTACAGGAACTAAATGCAGGAAGAATGCTGAGAAAAAATAAACCACAGCCAATTCCAAGTACACCAAAAGAATTTTATTCATATTGTATATTCACGTTACATTCAATAAACACATTCATGTGCTTATTCCATACTCTCACACTCCAACTATAATGTGGTTCCAGTGACATTTACAGATAACAGTTTGTATTTTAAAATCCCAGGGTTGTTTTATTTAAAAGCAATGAATTTACATGAGAAATGCCATTCTTTTTGTGGAAGTCCCTTTATGCATCATGTAGTTTTCCTCCATTTGTGAGACACATATTATTGAGCAGGATTTTCACTACCCCACATTTATATAAGAGAGAGATAGTGGAGAAGGAATGAACATAAAGCACTGCTGCTGGTCTAGGGTAGTATTTTGACTTTTCTTGGTGCAATTGTCCATGCAAGGGAGGAATGAGCAGAATATGAAACTGCTGTCAGCCCTCCAACTCCTCTTGAGGAAAGACAGTAATATTCAAAATGCTCTCAAGTAATTTTTTTGGCTTCATACAAAGATGATTCAAATGCAGCTCTTCACTTCCTGCTGAAAACAGCATATTTTCAACAGAATTCCCCCTATGTACATAAACCCATAAGGCACAGAAATCAAGAGAAAGATTACTAACTTGATTCTATGTCTGTTAAAGAGAGACTGGTCTATTCCTCTATTGGTCAGGCATAATTAATAAGTTTTCCTCCACATTTTTTCCTCCCTGTTCCTGCAGTCCTGTATCTTTCTTGCCATCTTATTAATACTTATTAGCTTTACAATACAGTTTTGGCAGTCCTCAAAATCAATCATTTTTACTGACGTGGAACCAGCTAGAATAATTTAATATCTCTTTCAAACACCTGCTATTACAATCAAACTTCTACTGCTTCATTTTCCTAAAAAAAACGTATAGCCTGTGTAGTGGGTATTTTCATTTGAACCATTAACTAAGGCCTACTACTGCCCGATGCTTTTTGCCTTTTCCATTTATCTGGTACCTTTCCAGTCTCCTCTTAAACCACAGGACTGGATGCTCATCCCCTTCTTCCATGTTGGTAAAAGATTTGGGCAGGCTCCATTGCTTCATCCACTCTGCTGCTGTGGCATGCCATGGAAATGGTTTTTCAGTTTTATGGTCAGGGCAGGTCACTGGTACACCCTGCTCTGAAGGATGCTGGGAGGCTGACATAGGTAGTGAGGGACATGACAAAAAGAACAACCAGTTCCTATCTCCTGGGCTTCAGAACATATGTACAAAATACAGTGACAACCATACTTAAATTAGAAAAATATGAGAGGTGAGTCAATTCCACCATTCTGATGCTGCCACCTGTCCTCTTCCAGCATGATTCTGGTTTGACAGACTTTGTAGAGAGAACAGTTAAAATATATTTTGATCTTCATAAATTATAACAGCTGGAACTGCTCACAATGGTTTTCCACACGAAAAAAATGCTGGCAACATCTCTAAACTCTTAGATTTGGCAGAGGAAAATAGTACGTATAGCCAATATAATCTGTTTGGTGCATCTTTTATGAAAAACCAAAATGTCATTCTGTGACATGCAAACTTCAGCCAAAGCATGCAGAGATACAGAATGAGAGAGAAAACCTTTAAAAAGGCTTACACAGAAACAGAGAGCACTGGAACTCTGAGGAACTTTGAACTATGAAGTCATTAGAAATTGAAGTGTTTTAATTTGAAACAAAGAACCTTCAGAATATCACAGATGTGAAGTGGGACTGGAACAAGCAGTCAGCCTGGCAGGGCCATCTGAGCCAAACAATCTCTTATACCTCACAGTAGAAGGGAAGATTGTGAAAGGACTGGCAGAGTAGAGAGGGGAAAAAAAACCCCAACATTTAGAAACATTCAGAAATGTCCCCTGAAGAGGACTGAGTTGTCTGTTCTGAAACGGGGTAAAGGAATGTACAGAGTATGAAACACCATTCATAATGTTACAGGAATGGCTAACATGAGATACTTTTGCCAAATATGACTCTTACTGTCCCTGTTTTCCTCAGCTATGAACTCCTAAAGGAAACTTTCCCTTCACAGTTCAAGGTTTATTTCCTTAAAACATTCTGAAAATATGGAACTGCAAAACACAATGCCACTGCTTGAACTACCTGTGGAAATCCTACCTTCACTGGTTGCTGTTCAAAGGATGAATTTGTGAGCACCTGCATATTAAATGAAACATTTGTCTTCAATGCCCCAATTAACTTCAACAATATTAGTTCTTGGATGCATTTTTCTTCCTCTTTTGTGAACCATTGCCTTTGCCTGTGACACTATGCATCACATGGTGCTCAGGAAGCAATTTTTTCATATCTTGTCTCCAGTCTAAAACAGTCTCTGTATGCAGAGTAGATCCTGGGAGTTGTGGCCCTGACACATTAAGGATTTTTTCTGAGGAGCACGTTTTTGAAGGGCAAATGTCCTAATTCACCAATATTATATTTTACACAACACAAAAAGACCGAGTTGCCCTGGGCACTCACCTTTGCCTCCAGCACCATTTCCCAAGCATTACAAACCATATAAAAGGACAAAGGATACTTCAGTGCCAGTCCAGAGAGACCTGAGCCAAGAAACACCTTTCCAGGAGGAAGATCACAGACATAGAAGTCACACGCCTGAAAGAAGGTAGAATTTTTGACTTTCTTATGTTTTCAGGACCAACTTGAAGAGATATTAGCCAAGAAATTATTCAAAGCCTACCCACCCAAGTGAAAAGGGCAAATCCCAGGTTTAGATGCACAATCACTGTTGCTGCCATCTGCTGGTTTTGTGTGGAATGGAAAATTTCATATTACTTTTTCTGCCTACCACATTTTTTTAATTTTTAAATGCAGTCATATAAGCAAGATTAGAGGGAGAGTTTTCTTTTTTATTTAAAAATTCTAATTTCCTAACTTCACCTGATAAATTCTTCCTTTAATTTAGTTTTACTGCCTTTTTTAGACTGGGTTTGGGTTGGCTTTTTTTCTTAATTTTTTTTTTAATTTTTATTTTTTTTTAAACATGAATTCCACTTAGGATAAAGGAAAAGGTGATCCACTTCTATAGAAAAGCAAATAAAGCAGATTAATAGGGAAAATAATGTATTCATTTGGGTGTATTATATACTTTCTATGAGTAAATTTTAATTGGATGACTTGCATAAATGGAATGTAAATTTGTCTACAGCACAGCATGGGTTTGGTGCTTTAAAAGCCAAAGTTCAGCTCCTGATGTCATTAATTAGGAACCATAATTAGTAAATGTAGGGTAAGTAAAGGAAATTAAAACAAATGTGCTCATTAACTATTCTTCAGGTACAGGTAAATATGAGTTCATTCACTGCAATCTTGCACTGTGTGCCTGAGACAGCCTTATTAGGAAGAAAGTAATAATCCACTGCCTTTGACTACAGAATAGCTAACTCCCCTGGTTACATTTATTAGGGACCCATGATTAGGAACCACAGTGCAAAGCAGGTTTGAGGTTTCCTCTTTGAGCCTTTACAATTTTGACCCACAGAAGGATCAATTATCACTGTCCCTATTCCACTATGAGCCTGCATAACCTTGGAGGTCTTCTCAAAGCAGGAGATATTAAGATTAATAGTTTTGATGTCCAGTTGGTCATCAACTTGACCAAGATTAGAATTTTATTTTCTAAATTGTGCTGATACGAATAATATTCATTCACAAAGACACAATCAGTTGCCTCATCAGACTTTGCAATTGATACATTATTTCTGTATTACTCAGCTGAATGCTCTGTGTCTCTGAACCTGGCAGAAACTCCTTCCTACACCTACATCTTCTCCTGCTACAGTAAAGGTCTGATGCTGCAGATAGGAAAATACCAATGACGCAACGCTCAGTTGTACGTCGCTGGTATCGAGAGAGCAGCCTTTCCCTTAATCCAAGTTATCTATAGACAGCTATTATTGCAAAATTAATATTTTTTAAATGGCTATACAGTTTTGGTTTTTTTCCTATTTTATTTTAGTTTAGCCCATGCTGACCTGTTTTTGGTCTTTACTCTCCAGCCTATGTATTACACTAACACCCTTTTTGGTGCTCTCAGTCTGTAGAACAGAGGATGACCACCAGGCTGCTCACTGAATTAGGGTGCTAAACAAAAGCATCACACACCTGCCCTGCTGGCTAATAACCAGGCAATAGGATGGCTGACACAGCTTAAATAGGTAGAAATGGAAATGGGAAAGAATCCCAAGCTCCCAGAGGAGACAAGGCCAAACATAAGAGATAAATCTACTGCTGAGTATTGCATAGCTGAAAGACAATACAAGATTCCTTAAACTGGGCAGAACACGACAAAAGAAAAACAAAACCTCCTAAACCTTGTCTTATTCATTTTTTATTATGGGGTGGGCTGTACCCTGCCAGCCTGTTCTAAAATCACACTTCACAGCAAGAAACTACACAGCAATGTATCACTTCTCTGCGGGCACTTCCTTCCCCTGACAAATGGTTCAGGCATAGTAATAGCTTAACCAGAACCGCACTGAGGGGCAACCAGCACTGAGAGAGGAGGATCTATAGCAAATAAATCTGTATTTATTTACAGACATATACACAGGCACTCAGTTTATTGTGCAGAGCAGCTTCTTATTGTGGAAAACGAGATGTATAAAATACAAAGCTACAGGAGATGTTTTAACACTCAAGGGAACAAAAAAAAAAAAAAAAAAAAATTCCA
This sequence comes from Regulus satrapa, assembly GCA_013396955.1. NCBI lineage: Eukaryota > Metazoa > Chordata > Aves > Passeriformes > Regulidae > Regulus > Regulus satrapa. Next base: position 247,138 of record VWZN01022343.1, on the reverse strand, counting down.
CGTTATGCTAATTTATTCTGTCCCCAAGGGGAGCTCCATAAACTTCTCAGTTGAAAAATTAGCTCCTCTTCCAGCAGTTTTAAGACTTACTAGTTAGCACTCCTTGTTAACATCACCAACCTGCTAGTCTTACTTTTTCCTGATTTTTCTAAGAAAGGAGAACAGAAAAGGGATTGTTTGAGAGCTCATCATAGTGCTCCTGAGTACAAGCTGAAGCACATTTTTTTCCTGAGGCAGAGAAAAAAACTGCACCCTAATGTAAATGGCTGATACAAAGCCAATACACCAATTTATGCCTCAGCTAAATCCTTAGCTTAGCACTTATGTAAGACATTAGAGTTTTATAGCAGTTGGACCAAGGTAGGGATTCATGAGGAGCTCACTGATTTGAGAAAACAACTTGAGTGTGCTTTTCAGTATGACAAATCAGACCACTTATCCAATTAGGGAGAGATGAAGGAAGATTCTATTTTGCCAGCTTTCTGAAATGTTTTTCAGATTTTTTCATTTAATACAAGCTTGATACAAAGCTGCAAAATAAAGTTTTTAAGCTGCTCTCGAGTTAAAATGCTAAGCCTTTCCCCTCATGAGTAAGAAAGGTCTTGTGCATGCAGGGTTTTAACTATCTGCTCAAATTCTGCGAATTTTTAAATGCTTAGGAATCACACTGAATATGCTCATTCCCCACCAGGACTGGTAAAGGAATTAGCACTAGACCTCTGCTATTTTTCTCTTACTCAGTAGTCACATTTGTAGGAGACTATTATTTTTTAAACACATTAATGTAATGATGGGAAATTTAGCATAATCTAACAGAGATTTGTAGGATCTACCTCTGAATCAAAATGTGTATTTAATGAGGACTCCGGGAAATTATGTACTCCTTGCCAAAGTGTCATTAATGGCTTGGAACTGAAATTTTGGGATAATCAACACAAAGAAGCAACCTGTAAGCTGGATTTTTCAGGACATGGATGCTTAGCACATCTTCAAAATAAAGCCATCTCTATTGAATCTCCATTACGGAGACTCTCACGAATCATTACTATATTTTAAAAATTTTTGGCTTTTTTGATTGACAGTAAATTTTATTTGTGCTATTAAGCAAGGACATCTCCAAACATTTGGAAACAACTTTGCACACTGTGATGAAAATCTATTTGCAACAAAAGGAAAAACTAAATGTGCAGAAGTGAAACAAAGATCAGGTCTATACAGCTGCAAAAGTCAACCTCTATGAGATTTTATGTTAGTCAGCATAGAAATAAGACTATGATCCATCCTACTACTACTACGAAAAATTCTACCTAAACAGAACTTTGACACTGCAAATCTTTTGGCAAATTAATATTCTTGTTTTGGAGGACAATTTCTGTTCTTTCTTTTTAAGACAATGGGGGAAGACCACGAGATGCTCACGCATGTGTTAACATCAGCCATCCAGGAATACTTTATGAAAACTGCAGGAAGCACATACACAGCAATATCAAAAAGACTTGGCTTCTAAAATGCATCCTACAGGAGCAGCTCTGTGTCTTTAACAAAGTGAATGAGGATAGACACAGCAGTTAATTCATCCTCGTTTTAAAAATACTAGGTCATATTTTTGTTAAACACATAATTAGAAGCCTTAATGGAAGTTCTCTTAGTTCTCCTCAAACACCTGACAAGACTCTTAGTGCCTTCCAGCCTGTTCAGTGTTACAGGTGCTGATTTATGCCCCGGAGTAATTTAGAAGCGCTGAAACTTAGACTGCTTTTTGGGGGAGGCAAAATCCCAGCCCAGAAAGAAAACGTTCAGAGACTCTATGATGAAGGTAAGAGAAGTAACCTCTATACATCAGGAAGAAGTAACCTAATTTTTCTCTAGGTCAGGCATCAAATATTTTCCTTTTCATCAGTGACCCCTGGATATTTGAGACTCACTTGGCAGAATTAACAACATCCCATACCTTATGGCAAGCCAACAAAGTTGTTCTCAAAGTTGATCTTCCAAACAAGGCATCATAAAGAACCCACCTATCTGCAAAGGACAGCATCTCAAACGAACATGGGGAGAAATCCTACACTGATTACACCTACTGTGTGGGGCACAGTTGGTTACAAATAGCATCAACTCTTCTCCTTTTCCTAGCTCTGCAGGTAGAACAGGAGAGAGGCAGGATCAGACTTCTGGGGCTGGATCGGATTTCAGACTTTCTGACTGCTCACTGGTCTTTGGGCTTTTGCTATTCACCCTGAAGAGGTGCACCAGAAAAACTGCAGGAGGGAGATGAGTCCTGTAGGAAGTACATTTCTCTTTCTAAACAGAAAGATGAAATGGCTCAGGTTCAGACTCCCAACTTCATGTACAAGAATCTCAGCAATTTCACTTTCAGTTATTAATAATTTTTATGTTTCCTCAGTGGAAAAATGCTTAAATGTAATTTACATTCAAGCCACCCGAAGGTTATAAACAATTCTCAGGCTGAAGGCTGCTAAACTATGTCAATTGAAAAAAAACCACCAAGACAAACATAGGTATTCTTGCAAAAAGTACTGTTCACAAACCTGCAGTCCAAGGAAAATGTGCCAGAGAAATGAAACAACGGGGAAAAGCAAGACTATTTCCTTCAAGGGCTTTGTAAATATCTCAGGAATGTGTGTAGCCTCCACCGTATATCTCATGGTGACCTCCTTCTGGGGTTTGCATTTTCCATAACTTCCCTCTGGTAAGAGGGAGACCCGGGGTGTGGCTCATTGCTCACCAGCTATTCTGAGAAGCAGAGCTCAGGCTTTGCCTGTCCCAGCATTGGTCTAGCTGCCTCCTGAACCCGTGGGAGTCACAAGGGGTCAGGCTGCAATGCAGGGTGGGGGAGAGTGGCAGAAAAGAATTTAGATGTCCCAAAGTGTGAATCTGTCAAACTGATGTAAAAGTCCCTGTTGTATCACATTTATCTTTCTCTATTTGCTATCTATATGTGCAGTTAAGCATCGGATGTTTAGTTGATTTGAAAGTTGAGATGGGATATATTACAAGTTTACTCCAAACTTGAATTCCTTAGCATCAAAACATAAACTAGAGGGAGACAATAATTGAGCTTGTTAAAACTTTGTAACAAATCTCTGGGTCGTGTTTTTGAATCACTCTCAACAAAGAAACAGAAGTTAAACTCCTTAAAACACTATATAATTCCTCCCTCCTCCAAATCTATTTAGTACATTAGTACTATACGGGAGGTAAGAAATTGCCTTTTCCTTAGGGTTTGCACCTGGAACAGTCATCCTGTTAATCAGTTTACAGCTATGTTAAATAATTTGCCAGTACCTGTCTGAAACTGACACAAAGAAGAATTTTTTTTGTGTAACTGGAAGTTCTTCTGCTCATCAGCCAACTAAAATTGTTAAAGATTACATACACATGGCCATATATGTATTTACTACTGGTTTTTTTGCTAAAGCTTTGCTTGTGTACTATCTATACTGCAAATACATCTATTGTGTACACTACAAAGACAATCAATAAATAAATTAACCAAATCAAATTTCAGTCAAAAACCCACCTACATTTACACAGTATACAGAACTTGGCTTAGACTGAAGAATTTAACATAATTATTTTTAAAATGGAGTTTGCCATATTTTGTTAAGTTCTGCATGGTGTTTACTCTTCAGAAATTCGTATATCAAGTCTCATAGAAGTAAACTTCATTTCCAAAAGTCTCAGTTTTGTTCAGTTCCTTTACTCTGCAGCTTTATTTTTTAAAATACAGGAACCAAGTCTGGGACTTTCAATGGTACTCCAGTACTATACTCATGTTCAATATAAGATTATGGAGAACTGGTTTTCTTTGCAGCTCTTTATACTTTTTGTATACTTCCATGCAAGCTCTGAACAACCCAGCTAATTAAATGTATTAATTCACACTCCTAACTAATTTCAGTAAGGATTAAACATCTAGACAAGGATCTGTAATTCCATCTTCACCTCTGAACCTCAATTTCCAGTCTACAAAGTAGAAGCAACACTTACAGACCTAAGGATGTTTGCAATACCTCACTCAAGCATGTATCTGAAGGATGGTTTTGAAGAGCTGAAGAAGGCAGCTAGGCTTGCTTTTTGTTTGGTATGGGTGTTTTGTTCACCAAAACAGCACACCTGACACACATAAGTCCCACCTGAAGAATTTGCATAAGGCTCTGTCTCCGGGAAAGGGACTTTTTTTCTGAAGAAAATTGTGCAGAGGTTCTAAATTCCCAGGGCACTTTTCTTTTCCTAGCTTGAGGACAATTCTCTCTGTGTACTCCCAAAGCTCTTAGCATCTTGGAAACCTGCCCTGAGGCAAGCAATAAACGGGAGGTGGGGAGATAAGACTGGAGTTGTAGTGCCTGGCTCTTCTTGCTTTTGTTTGTAAAATGAAGCATTTCGAAAGGAATTTTGACTGGACTGTACTAATTGCAGTGCAGGGACCCATTTCTCACAGCTAAAAGACCATGAAAGTAGCTGTTCTATAACGTACTCCAAGTGCAGGTAGGAACTCTAATGCCTGGTAGTAATTAAGACCAGACCTCAGAGGCTAATGGTGGCTCATTTATAGCAGATAAATTACAGGGCATCGTTTTTTGACAAGACTACAGGATGTATGATGGTAGATTATTAACGTAGTTGGCAGGCAGCTGCACTCAGATTCATTGCTGTGGCAGCTGTTCAGTAAAATTCGCTGGAAAATCCAAGGGAGATTAGATTTTGATGAAAAATTTCAAGGCGCTTTTCTCTAATGTGAGCAAGCACAAACCTCCTGGGTTTATCGAATATTGCAGACCAGCAAGGTAACGATGCTTTTGCCTAAGCGGATGGAAGGTGCTGGGAAATGCGGGCTGCTCCGAGCACGTCTGTGCTGCTCTCCAGCTCCGCGTTCTCCCCAGTCCTGTTCAACAACATCCACAGTCTGTCATTAGAGGGCCCAGCTGCAAATGCCAGGGGGACTGCCAGTCGTGAGGTAATTATCCACATCTCTGTAACTGCGGCACTCGTCTGGAGTGCATTACAGGGAAATACTTCTAGCAAAACAGGATGTTGCGATGGGTACGGAGCTTATCCCGACCAAGGAGAAACTGCGTCATGCAACTTGATGATGTTGCTTAACATAAGAAATCGCCTTGCCTGGGCGATTAGATAGTGCGCAGCATAGCCGACTCAAATTTCTGGTCCTACTTTCTCTTTTCCCGCGCCATCGAGCACATGTCTGGAAGTTAGGAAGATGGTCAGGAACTCAGCAAGCCGCGAGCGGCGGGAGTGACGGCTCATGCCTAGCTGTAAGAAATACAAGGGTACAGAAGTGATAGCTCCCCGGGCATAATTGCATCTGTGAGGAAAAACTTTCTCCAACGAACACGAACGAACGTTTTGACTGCATTAAGTCGCCCAATTAACCCACCCACAGCCCGTCCGATAGTATAAGCTTTTTGAAGGTAAACCGAGCCGCTGCTCCTGGCCAACCCATGCCGCAGACGGCGCGCTGGCCCCGGGGCTCGGCCGCTCCCGGTCCGGTCCGGTCCGGTCCGGTCCGCGCAGCCCCGCGCCCG
>VWZN01022343.1:211958-238467 GCA_013396955.1 Regulus satrapa | reverse complement strand
GGGGGGGGGGTCGGGAAAGGAAAATAAAAAAGTCCATGTGGGAAACAGGGCTACTAAGGCTGTCAATAAGTGTTGTCCTGCTTCATCCCTCGCTCCTGTTTGTTCTGCACTACTGCTCTGTGTCTCTTCCACTCTCACCCCCTGGGTGAGCTGGTTCAGATGTTCCCATCAGAGGGCTGCAGGACTGCAGAACACTGACAGTTTTGCCAATAATAATTTTGATTTTTAGGTATCATCAGGGTATTAATTTGCTGCCTTTGTGGCTTGCCCCTGCTGTTTTGGTGGGTTTCTGCCTAAATTGGCTTGTTAGGGGATAGGAGAAGCATGACAGGTGGTGTGAGGGAAGCAGTGGGAGCCTTCAGCTGAGGGTAGGTGGACCAGGTGACACCGTGCATGGCTGTCAGCTCTGAGAGTGACTTTGCTGGGTCGTGCCGAAGTGTGAGATCGGCTAGATTTAGACTTGGGAAGAGCCAGCTGTGACAGGCTGCCTGCAGCTGGTGAGGACTGAGTGCTCCTTGCTGGCCAGGTTTCCATTGTTTTTAGCAGCTGCATTGTTTTCCCTTCTGAGAAAGCTTCTGCTTATTGAACTCTCTAATAATAACTCATGGTAAACAAAGATATGGAAACATTAATCAGATTATATTATAAAAATCACTACAGGCTTTTCCTAGTTTGTCACCAGTGTGTGATAACAATGTGGAAGAAAGCATTTCATATGGGCTCTCTCCAGTATTGAGGTTTGTGGCAGAATAGTAACTCATAAAAAAATGGAGAAGTTTCAAATTCTGATTTCAAACCATGGGTTTTGTGCAGCTGTGCAGGATGCCCTGAAGGTTAGAAGGAGTCTTTCTGAAGGATTCTTTATGGTTGAAAATATTTTCACAGAGAAATTAAAATCACTCTTGTCTTGAAGTCTCAGGCAAGCAGAATAATTTAGGATCTTTTTAAAAGATTCTTTGAGCCTGTACATTTTTTTTTTCCCCAGAGACATAAAAAGTAAAGGAGAGCTGAAATTCCTAAGCTGAGACCAATGCTTTGCTCTGCTGTTGTTGCTGGAGGAAGAACTGGAGACAAAATAAGAAGGATTATTTTTTTATCATTTTGTGTAGTATCTATCTAGATTTTCTCTTGTCAATGTGTGGGTACTGCTCCTAACTGCAGTTTATATGCTAACCACTTACTGGAGGGGTGACATGGAGGTACATTCATATAATTTTGCCCCATTTCTTTTCCTGGGTATTGTGCAGAAGCTGTCTGTGTCGGGTAGGTTCGGAGGCAGTGTTAGGAGTATGTGCTGCTCCTCAGCCCTGGAGGAAGCAGCAGCATCTGTTGAACCTGTGGCTTTGCTGAAACCCAGCAAGGCTTCTCCAAAGCCCCCAGACTGGGGGGGGCACAGCTGCTACAGGGCTCAGGCAGAGAGGATCTTGTGGTCGCTGGTGCAGTGAGCCTGGAAAGCGTGTGTGCATGATGATTCATCTCCGGCTGGGCTCACTACCGAGAAAAATGAGCCTGTGGGGTACTTGTCGTTTATTTGGGCTACAATATTGCCTTTTATCCTCGCCCGTCTAGACTGCAGAAGTGGCCGTGGTGCTGCAATGCAATTGCTCATAGCACCAGCGAGTTCAGCCTTATTCACAGGGCTCTGCTTGTGGCATTGCTGTGTGCTATTGTCACTGTGCTAGTCTTCGTAAAAATAAAAACTTTGGCAGGACATCATTCTCCCCTGCCTGAGAAGGATGGCCTTGGCTGGTGCCAGGGGAGATTAAACTCTAGCAGCAAGGAGGGAACAGGCTGTTTGCTTTAGAAACTTGGTGGTGGCAGCTCACCTTTTGCTAAAGAGGTCTTTAGTTCATGTGCAGTGAGGAGGAACCCTTTTCTCTCTAGCCAGCTGAAAAGCAAAGGACTGTGTGTTTAAAAAACGATCCTATTTTTGCACAGAGTAATTGGCAATATTTGCTCTCGTTGCAAGTGGTATCTCAAACAGAAGCATCTGTCAGAATTCTTTCTTTTAGAATTTCTCGCTCCTTTAGAAGGGCTTTTAATGCTTGGGATGCTTAGAATGATTTCTGGCCTTACAGTGTGTTTTTCATATTCTTTAAGTGAATGCTCTTGATATGGCATAGAGTTATCTGACAGGATTGTCTCTTACTTGAAGAGCCTACTCTGAAAGGATTTTTTTCTTCTATGCTTTATATCATAAAGTATGTAAGATATATTTATATCTTATATTAAAAAGTGGCCAAGAAGAGTGTTCTTAGCAGTTCTTTGAAGCAGCATTTTGTTTTGTAAGCATTATTATTATTATTAATTGTGTTGTTGGTAAGTACAGGGTGATCTGTCTGTCACTTCTTTGCCTTCAGAGCTGCTTTCCCTGTTGGTGTGGTTTGTATCAACTGCTGAAATTTATTTTTCCCTTCTCTCTTTAGGTCCTTGCTAAATGGAATCCTTAATGAATGCAATCATAAAGCCAAGAATGTTGTTCCTGTTTTACCCACACATAATGTAATGGGAAGGGTATTAGAAGATAATTAATTTTATAGCACATGGCATGTATGATGACAGTGCAAGTCTCTCTGCTCTTGCTGGTGCCGAGCATTTCTAGTATTCTTCTGTTTAAGAGGTGAAATCACCTGATAAAGAATTTATCATAAGCTTCACTAACTTCCTTTTCAATAAATCTTCCTGCAGTTACTAATGAGCTCATGTGGAACTGCTGCTCACCTCACTTTTCCTCTTTGCAAACAAGTGAGCACCAGGAGTTTAAAGAGGAATTACTTGCCTCTTTTACTTCATCAGATTGTTTAAATTGATGCAGAATTCTAGTTTTCTGGACTTCTCTTTAATTGAGTGGTGAAGGATGGATAACTGGACACCACATGGTGATGTACAATGCTTTCTGAGAGTTTGAGTGCTGTTTAGGCAGTACATATATGAACATTCAGATTGCAAAAGCTTATGTCCATGGAACAGCTTGGAGTCTTTACTGATCATTTAGTCAATGAAAGTGGATGGGTGGTGCTGATGGTAGGGTGAGATGTGGAGGGCAACACCATCATCATTAAAAAACCTGAGTTTGTTGCTAAATCTTGGAATATACAAAAGGTTTTTTCTTATTTTTGCCTTTTCCTTTTCTTACTCCTTCGTGCTCCCTTTCTTATTTTTTTTAGCTTTATTTTTTTTCTCCATGATGCAAGTATTCATGCTACAAGCCATCAGTGCTTGTAGTACCAGTGAGCGTTACATTATTCTTAAGCTTTCTGCCCTAAGACTTTTTACTGGGTTGAACGAACTAGGGTTTTTTAAATTAGTTTTTTGGTTGTTTCTCCTCTCAAAGAGGCAATCCAAGTGGGTTGCCTCTTTGGATAATCCTCAATAGTTTCAGCCTAACTTGTTTACTAAATATAGCTTAGTCCCTTTCCTGACTCTTTAATGGCTGCACTGCTCTGCTTTGCAGGGCAGTACTGCTGGTAGGAAAGGACAGCTACCTTTTACTGAGTGCTTGGAGAATGCAGCTTCTTTCTTTGGTCGCTGGTGTTCACTGCCTTTCCTCCCCCTCAAGTGATGTGGATTGCATGCTCTTGTAGCTTCTTAAGCAAGGTATTTTTGAGTGCAAATCTGTCTTATTATAGGAGTAGGCTTACTTTTTGTATTTAATGCCTCTTCTTTCTGGAGCTGCTTGTATTGCGAGTGTCTCTTACGCTTAATAGAAATGCAGTGTGAGGGAGAGGAGCAGGAGCAACAGCTGTGCACTGTAAATGGATATTATATATTTTGTACAATTACATGGAATTTCCAATGTATTACATTGAAGAAAAATATTCGCTGTTGTCTGTCACCTTGTTCTCTCATTTTCCTGAAGCTCCACTCACAGCTGTAAATGCAGTGTTCCAGCCTGGAGTTAGTTCCCATTTCTCTGGCCAGTTTTGAACTTTAAAAGTACGACAGGGGGAGGCTGAAACCAGGCTGGTTTATGTTTGATTGTATTTTGGATTTTTGTAAACAGTCTTAATGCATCAAGCTAAATTGGCAGGCTTTCATAATCCTCTGGGAGAATTGGGAGTTTGAAACCCAGCGGATAAATGAAAAAAAAAAAAAAAAAGGTTCTAAGCCCCAGATTTGTCTCCCTAAAAGGATGCTGTAAATTAGTTAGATCTAGAAATGTGGTTTAGTTCAAGTAAATGAAAATGTATTTTCATGAGAACCTTATAATTTTAAAGACAAAAGAATTGGATTTCTTTATTCTGAGTTGAGACACAAAAGCGAGAAAATGGCTGTTGACAAGAAATTTATATTTGCTGTCCAAACAAAGAGGTAATGATTTCACCACTTTTTATGGTTTTTAATGAAATCATGACATAAGGGTACTAGAAATTGGTTTAAAATGCTTAAATTTAGTCAGTGGCTGAGGTAAGCATGGCAGCCTGTGCATACATAATTAATTTAACAATTCCAAATATACATAAGATGAATGGTAGAACTGTTAGCTTCCTTACTGTTTACTATATGCTACTTTTTTCTCTTTTGAGAACAAAAGAAAAATGTTGCTTTTACATCAGGGCTCTGACAAGCTTTGTGCCCATCACTGTAGAGAAGAACAGCAGTAGGGTGGGCTGGACTTTGTTTCTGTCCCCCTTATTTTTGGTAATGAGCAGACCATGCCAATTTCTTAAGGTGTTTCCTGCTCTATGTACATTATGTGGATCTTTCCTGCATTAGAACTCAAGATTTGCACTGGCAAGCTCTGTTTAAATATGGCAGAGTAGAGCTTAGTCTCCCAGGTTCAGTTTTTGAGCAAGGACTGGGAAGTTACCTTCCCAGACTAATTTTTTTTTAAATCTCTATTATATATTTTCCAGTACTTCTGGCTTCGGTAGCTAATAGGTAAACTTCGGAGTGGCTTTGAATTGCAGATATAATCGTAGATACTGTAGACATAATCCTTCAGGTAGGGCACAACTGAGTGAGTTCCTTTCCAGGAGCAGTAGATGTTGGGGACCTGGCCACATGGAGTGGAAGGAAAAGGACGGCTGTTAAAGATTTTCTCACCCATCTCCGGTTTGATGTAGATGTACTGAAATTGCTCTTTGAGTAGGAGCAGTTCTGAGGTGATTGCTGCACACATCCATCTGGGATTCTCTGGGACCAGAGTCCACTACAGATATGTGAACATGCATTGCAGCTGGTCTGGTTTGGGAGTTGATGGGAGCAATTTGATTGAATGGAATTTCAGAAGAGCCTTTCAAAAAAAAAAAAAAAAGAAAAAAGCTTTTTGTTATTTCTAAGGAGAGGTGTAGAAAGGAGGAACCTCCAGAAGTAAGAAGCATAAATTAAACTCTTTCAGCTGCAAGATTCAGAGGCATGGCAATATTCATGTCTGCGTACTATCACTTAGCTTCTTAGCTCTAACAAGGAGGTAATTACAACTTTGTTTAACTATGAAATTCTGCATTGAATTGCTATCCCCTCCTCTCTCAGTGTGTGCTGAGCAAATGCCATCAGGGAGACCTGGCAGGAAATCAATGGTTTGTGTGGCTGTGGTGCTTGCTTTCCGAGTTCTAAACATGTCCATTAAAACCATGAGGCAAGAGGGACAATAACAGGCAGTACAAACTCTGGTTTGTTTTGGTTTTTAAAAAATAATTTTAATTTGGATTTTATGTTCTTTCATGGGATAAGCATGAAGCAGCACTGAGTCCATCTGCATGTCTATTTTCTAAGCATTTAATGATGGCATTTTTCCATTAAAATTAGATGACCTATTTAAGAAAGATGGCATGTTGGCAGTGCTGTTCTCCAGATCTGGGTTTTTTTCTGTGTTTTATATAATCTATGACTGTGGTATTTTCTAAAAGATGCTTGGAGGGATGAAGTGTTGGGTGATTTGAGATATTTTCAAAGGAGCTTTAAAAATAGAAATTGCTTCTCTTCCTCTTCAATATAGAGAAAAGTGGGTCTTAGGCATAGTTGTAGAAAACAGTAAACAATTCAGATTCTTGTAAAACACTTGTTTTTTTCCCCTGGACGCTTTATTTGGCTTATGAGTGGTTCATTAGAAGTGATATTCCAATATGGCACTATTACTGTGCTATGTGTTAGAATAACTTATCTGAATTGTTGGTAAAAGCTCTAATAAGAAGAAACAATTGCTGGTCCCCAAGTGCTGTAGAGCTTTGGGTGGTGCGTTTCCAAAGCCTATCCAGCATATTAGGCTGCAATGGTATTGCAAACACATTTTTATGATTCAGTTGGAAAATTGTCAAAGTGTGGAGATAATTTCTGTGTGAAATTAACATCATGCCACAAGCTTTTTTTTGCTAGCTGGTTTAGGTGCAAAGATAACAGATAGAAGCTGGCAGTGTTCAAATCTGTAAACTCTGAAGTTTAGAATCACCCCAGCCAAGAGCTGAAAAACAATCCCACTTTATTCATGATATGGACAAATATGGACTAAAAGTTTTTGTTTAATCACAGAATGGTTTGGCTTGGAAGTGACCTTAAAGAGCATCTGGTTCCAATTCCCCTGCCTTGTGCAGGGTCACCTTCCATTAGACCAGGTTGCTCCAAGCCTCATCTGATTTCAGATTTAATTCTGAAATAGACTTATATTTTTCATTTTTAGGTGCCAAACCTATAGATGTTAATAGTTGCTAGTAATTTAAACTTTGGAGGGATTCAAGTTGTGGGCATTAGGTTAGTGGATGTTACCAATCTTTCATCTCAGTGCACTGTAGAATGGTTTATAATGGATTAAATGTCATGTTGTGCATTACAAAATGCAGGAAATATTTGTTTGGAGGAATCTTATATTGCTTTTTCATTGGGATAATTTGTCAGTTGGTGTGGTATTGTGTGGGACTTTAATCAGGCGTCCTACTTACTGAACCAGAGATAGGAGACTAGTTTTTCTTTATGTCAAGTCATCTGAGTTTTGAACAGATTTTTGATCATTCATTTTGTGTGTGTGTGTATGCCAGGCTTGTTGCTTTGATGTGGGAATGTTTGTATGTGTGTATAGTATTCTACTTGTAGAGAAATATGAGGTTGGGAGAGCTTTTAATTTGACTTTTAGTAGTCAAATGTTGAAGTCATCATCCTCCTCAGAAGCAAAGAGTGTAAGCTGTTTACTTCTAGATTAAAGTATTTGAAGCATTGTTAGAGTGGAGATTTTACCTCATTTTCCTCTCTGCCTATCAGTTCAGTTATTCCCGAGCTGAATAATGCTGGTTCGTGTGTAGAGATTCTTGCTGATGTGCTTTTAATTATCTTTATTTACTTAATTATTATTTGAAGAAGAAATTTCAATTTCCTGCTCCTATAGCTACAGCAGCTTTACCAGCAAAAGGGCTCTAACTTGGCTTTTGTGAATGAGTGGCAACATTTGCTGTTTGCTTTCTATAGATCACAGAGGGATGGTTTTTTCTAAAGCTATAGATAAAATGACAGGGAATTGCTGGAAACTGAGAGAATTGATAACAAAGCTCACAGAGTATTTGCAGCCTAAATGGTATTTGTCAGTTTGTGCAGATTTGTGTTTGATAAGATTACTTACATCTGCCTTTCAGTCTTTAATTGAAGCTACTTTGAGCAGATACAATTTGAATAGTCCTTATTTTAGTTTCCAGAACTAATTGGAAAATTTCTAGATTCTGGTGTCTGTATATGTGTATATATATAGTAACATACCCACTGACATCCGTCCACCCTCTCCCCCAGTTTTATTTAAAGAATTCAAAGTCTGCCCATCCTTTTGATGAAGGAACTTGTCCTAATGTCAAATCCAAACCTGTCCTGATGCAATTTCTGGTGTTGTATCATTTGTTTCCTGGGAGACTTATATATAACACCTCACCTTATATATAACATATCTCTTAGGTAATATAGCCCTATCTGGACTTACTTTTTGTATATGTGATTATGCGTCTTTTGGTTTCCTGTCAGTATTAGTGGATCTTAATTATCTTAGGTATTGCAGTTATGCATTTTGGTTTCAAAAAACTTTAAGCTAACTTTGAAGCAGTTTTTTTTTTGGTCTTTGCCATGTTGCTATTTACGGAGTCTTTTGTATACAGCTTATGGGTTAAAGCTCAAAATACCTTCAAAGTTAAACTAATTAGCAGGCAGAAGAAGATAAAAATCTTTACTAGAAAGAAGTGACTTGCCTGAAATGAGCTGAAGAAGCTGCATTTTGGCAAACAGCTCTTCTGTACTATTGCATCATCTTTGGGTGCGTATTTTTTTTTAAAAAAATTATGTAATCTAAGACTCTTAACTCCAGTTTTCTTCATCAGCTTAATTGCTGCAGGATGTTACCAACCCCTGGATTGCGGTAGCGGCTTAACAGCCTTGGGTATTGGCTCCTGCCTTTGATTTGCATCTTTCTTTGTTGAGAGAAAAGGGTGCAGAAACACCCATTTCATGGTGATTTTCATCTGCCTCATCAACTTTAATGCGTATGTGCTAAGGTCCCCCCTTCTCTGTCGTGCACACATCATTCATGTTGTGTCCTACCTTTTCCAAGTTCCTGGAAGATCAGCTGCTTGGTGGCCTTGAGCCATGTGCTTCCCATGGGCACTGCACACTGGGGAGCAGCGCCAGATGCCCACTGGGATTTGGGGTAGCCCCTCTGGGGCAGGACCTTTGAGATGGCAACCATCTCAGCTTCTCTTTGCTTGATTCCCCTGTAGATGTGGTCCTAAGTGACATATGGGGAAGCTGGGTGGTGTGACAGCAGAGACTTCCATGTCCTTGTACAAAATAGAAATAATGCTAATAATTACTTATCACAGACAGTTTTGACTTTCTGTGAACAAGCAGTTTTGTAGCAGGGAAGGGAAAAGAAAATGTCTGCTCCTGGAGGGAAAGGTTTTAATTGGAGACTGCAGGAGCCACCCTGGTGAACTCTCTGGGGGGTTTCATGAGGATGCTGACAAGCTGCAGCTGCTGGAGGGATGCTCTGCAGAGCAACTTGTGTTTCTTCCTGTTGTGTTAGACTGCTGCAACGTGTGCTCCTCAGTATGAATAGTACCTAGATTGTCCAACGCTATGTAACTTTGAAGAACCACCCATTCCCTCTCTAGTACCTCTGTGGATGCCTTGTGATTGTTTGGGGTTTTAAAAAAGCTTTTATTCAGTGTGGAAAATTATTTTCTGTTTTTCACTGAATGCCATTTAACTTAAGATTTTTCCAGTGAAAGGTTGGAGGTGGTGCATGACATGCTTGCCGTGTTCACCATGCTTGTCATGAGCTACTTTGTCATGTCACCTTTTTCTAACCTGTGTTCTTCTCAGATGCTGACTTCCAGCGGTTTCAGCATTATAGAAACAACTCTCAGTCTCTTGGAAACAGGTGTTAGAATAGGTCTTAGTCATTTACCTCTTGTGCTACGTGGACCATCTGTATTCTTGAAATGGAAAACTTAGTCACACTGATGCTCTGATAACCTGCTGTCTTTCAAGGCCACTTCCAGGGATCTTGGAACAGGAGGATGCTGCTGCTGCTGTTGTGCTATACTGGCTGGTCTGTCCAACAAGGTTCTGCTCCTCAGTTCTCTCCTAACAAGAACCACCCTTCTTATTTAATAAACTAATGGCTGCCGTATGGTTTTCTTCATTGCCCTCTTTTCTTCTTCTAATTTTTCATGTGGGCTTATGTACTAAAAGCTTTGGGGGACCATTTTCCATGCTAGTAAAACACTGAAAATAGGTAAGTTTCTGCTTGTTTGGAAACTTGTTAGAGCTATACTTTTTAAACTTATAGCAAATAATCATAAAGGCATTTATATTAGTTTTTTATCATCAGAGGTACCTTCCACTTTTTTGTTAATCATTATTGGTTTGATTGTTTTGTTTGACGTAGCTCATTTTTCCAAGGACTTTTATTACAGCAATTACGCATGTACAACATGGAACTTAGAAGGAAGTGCGACAACAGATCACTAGAGATTCTCCACTGCTTTAACAGCTAAATTTTATGTTTTGTGGTGTTAAAGTTAATGATTTCTTGCTGTGCACGGTTTCACATATGTAGTGCATACTGCATCTGTTTTATTACTGAGAATATTTTTTTGAACCCACATACATCAATGTAATTAGTAGGAAACTTTATCTTTCTTTGGTTTTGTAATTGAACACATAGTTGTATCTAGGTGCTTTCTTGTGCTGACTCTCTTACTGATCTAGCAAGTGGCTTGTAGCAGTCATATAGAGTAGTTATAATCACCAAGAGGTACTGCAGCTCTTCTGTTGCATATTGTTATCTTTTTATTGCCATGTGTCTGCTCTCATTTTGCATTTCACTTTTCTACTGCTTTTTGAGTAAGCTGCCTATCGAGCAGTTCATCTGCTTTCCACCTACCATAAAAACCCCCTCAGTTTTAGTTTAGAGGCAGTAATTTGTAGTCCTTTAGTAGGTCAGTGTACCTGTTTGTATCAAACCATTTCTGAAAGTGTCAGATGGAGTGAAGCTCTGGTGATGTTTTCACTCTGTGTGCTTTGCTCAGTGTATGTAAGCTCATCACACGGTACCTTGCTGTGCTGGGTGAAGAGCTGGACCCATCCTTGGCTCAGGCTGTGATGCATGAATGGAGGACTGCAGTGGGCTGATGAGAGATAGCTGTGGCAGTAGAGGACAACAAGCTCCTGACTGCAACTCTTCTGTCTTGGGAAGCAAAGAATTGTTCAATTTAAACAATTTTTTAAAAAAAAATTTTAGCCTGCTTTTATAACCCCTCTTCAGGTGAATATTGAGTATTGGCTGTATCTGGGGGTGAAAAAACCAAAAAGTGAGCACTTTAAGCCCAGATGATTCTTTGTATAAAATGTTGAGGATTAGCTGTGTGCCCATCAACATGATAGTGAGTGTGTTTCTGCAGAAGGTCAGCCAATTCCTGATCCAAGTTGCCAGGTTAGATGGTTTATCTCGTGGAAACTGCCCTGTGGTCTGTCTGCCCTTTGCAAAGATCCATCTGTCTCTGTTGTGAGGCTCCTGTCTGCCAGCATGGTGGGTGGAGGTGGTTCACTGCAACCCTTGAGGTGAAATGCCTCCTTGATGTGTGGCTGCAGGACAGATGCTGTGGGGCAAGAAGAATGACTTGGTGTGGTAGGAGAGCAGTTGGGGAGACACTGAGCATCCCAGTACTCTCCAAATTCCAGCAATTTTCTTCCCCCTCTGCTGCTTTTCCTCCACTTCTTCCTGTCCTTCTGCTGCCATTTGCAAAAGACAGAATGGGTTTTTCTTTTCAAAACCTTCAGAGAAAGCCTAATGTCCTATGTCATCATGTATTCTCAAAAGTCAAATATAAACAAACATAGTACTCTTTTTTTAAATGAAACAACCCCAAACTTGAAATCAGTCAGCTAATGATAGAATTATCCCATTTAATGATCATTGTTTGTATAGCTGTCCTTATTAAGGCACTTATGCATATGTTCCTGATGAGAAAATTTGTTTTAATTTCATTTTACTGTTGCTATACGCTAAATGAAAAAAATAAGCCAACATAATTTTCTTAAAATGTATATTTTATGGAAAACATATATTCCCTTAGAATGTAGATTTTATGGAAATGTGTGAAATTAAGGAATCAATAATTTAAACTTAATACTTTATTTATAAGACTGATTTTTGAGCTTCTTATTATAAAGCTAGTGTGTTGTGGAGCAGCTAATCATAGGAAAGGCAAATAAGTGTCAGATTACAAAACTTTTCTGCATTAAAAATATGACCATATGTGCCTCTGAATAATTCCAGATGGAAAGTTGCTGGTTTATAATTTGTTTTATATTACATTTCTTCAAAATTCTTAGCTTCTTTTTTTCTTTCATTGTTGCAAACATAGGTTATGAATCCAGAGACATAGTACAAGTAGGGGGAAAAAATAGAGTTCAAAATAATAGTTTATGCCAACAGAGTTTTAGGTTGGACATTATGAAAAATTTATTCACATAAAGGGTTTTAAAGCATTAGAATAGGCTGCCCAGGGGAGTAGTGGAGTCACCATCCCTGGAAGTGTTCAAAAAACAGTATGGCACTGGAGGACATGGTTTAGAGGTGAGCTTGGTGGTGGGTTGATGGTCAGATGATCTTAAAGGTCATTTCCAACCCTACCAATTCTATTTTGCTTGCTAGGTGTGTAAATCCCATTCCCCAACATTTTTGGTTGCCTGCTTGAACTAACAGGGGCGTCAGGTTTGGATTGGCCATGCAGACTTTTTAATGCATTATTATGTAGTCCCTAAGTGGTCACATTTAGAGTACAATTATTTTTTCATAGGTATTTTAAGAAGCATATTCAAATGCTTATTGAGGGAATTCCCAGAGTGAATATGAAACTTTTCAAATAAAAAGGGAAAATCTTCAGAAGTTACAAATCTCTGAAAGCATGCAAAGAATATTATAATAAAAGTGTTTTTGCAACCTTGACTCTGTTTTCCAGCAGTAGTGCAGCATGTAACTCCTTTTGGAAGAAATATATTCTTGAGAGTTTGTCAGTTTATTCTATTTCATGAGACCTCTTTTTAAACAGTGTTGTGTTACAAAAACAACCTTAGAAATAGGGATAGGCTTGGTTCATCTTGTCAAAGGTAGTGGTTTAATGTTTCATCTCAATAACTGCAGCTGCACTTTCATGGCAAGGTGAGGAAAGTGTAATTTTAGGTTATAGGTAATGAAGTTGTAATTGTTCATGTATCATGCCAGATCACTTGGTACTCTCTCACTCACCTCTAGGAGTGAGTTGTACTAATCTTCTTACCCTCCTGCCCTGGGCAACTTGGTCATTTTTGATCCCCACAGGAATGCCTGAATTGCGTTTCTGGTCCTTTATGATAGAGCACTATCAAGTTCATTCAGGATGATCTTTTCAGTTCTTACTATTTGTGTCTTTTTATACTGTTTTACTTGCATCTTTTTATTTACTGATTTCTCACATGGTTTTATCTATTTTGTAAGTCACTATTGTAGGAAATAATAACTCTACCCATGTCAATAGATTCTTTATGTTTAATTTCACTAAAAACATCACATGGGGTCCATGTGCAATGTATTAATAACACAGAATATGAGTTTGGCATAAAAAGTGCCTGTTCCAAGTTACTTTTTCATCTATATCCTCCTTGTTTTTATTTGTTTATTTTCCCACAATCAAATTTCAGGGGTTTAAGAAAGGCTATGTACTGTATTTATTTAATGGCAGAGGAAACTATGGGGTTTAGTTTTGGCTGTGACAATCAAAGTCAGAATATCTGAAAACTTATTTCCATAAAGTCTGGAAACTTTGATACTTTTGCTGGTTCTTGGGGTTGAATATTGATTAAATTATTGATTATTCAGGAGTCATGTGAAATACAAAATGCTTCAGAGCCTTGTGGTTTTAAGCCTTCAGGAGCTTGCCTCAATATCTTTCTATGGGCCATGTAAGTAAAGAGGTTATTTATGTGCTTTGCTGAGATATTAACTGCCTGTGTCTGCAAAGTGCAGATGTTTCTTTTTGTAATGCAGGAAAATTGAGTTCTGTGATATGTGCTTTTTACAGTAAGTATTAATGTGCATAATTTTTTTTTTTTTTTAATCAGATTACTTTCAACAATGTTATAAGTATGTGCAACTTAAAAAGGCATCTTGATTTCTCAAAGAGCATCATCTTTGTTGAAAAGTGCAATTTGAATAAAACAGTTTCTGGAGTACAGAACCTCCTGTACAGTGCTATTTCTGAAATACTACTAGGAAAAAGGCCAGGATTAGAAGGGGAGCAAAATTTAGCAGTATGGAGGACTGTGATTGCTAATGGTAAGCTTTTTTTCATGCTTGTGACTGTACCATTTTTTAGGGTCTTTTAAAAAGAGATATTGTGATATTACTCCTAGGCTCAAGTACTTCTGTGGTCATCTTCATCTGTGGTTTAGACATTTTTTGGTTCAAATTCTATACTTTAAAGAATTTTATCACTTTTCTATGAAACCTTTGCCCTGGTCCTTCAGCATTTTAGATGAAAACCATCCTTTGCAGCTAGAAATTCCCATTAACTGGTTTGCTTGTTACACAGAGTAAGTTTAAACGTATTCACAAGCCCCTGTGTATAAAGAGGAGGGTGTTTCCTTGCAGTTGCTTGGATAAAACAGGGGAGGGAAGGAGCTTTTGCAATATTAGGTTTATTTGTGCAATTGCTGTTATAACAACTCCCTCAGACTGGCTGCTTTGTAAATGGCATCCTACACACTGTTAATTATTTTTAATTCTAAAATTAATCCTATTTGATGAGCATTTAACCTGGAAAACTTGCCTTGACATGTAAGGCCGATTAGGCATGGTATAGTGTTCTTTGCATGCATTTTTGTATTTTTTGAAGAGTTGATGTAGTGGCAGTGAGGCAACATCTGACATTTCTTAAGGTTTGTGATGATTCCTGTGCATTAGGGTTTCAGGAAGACACTGTCACCACACCCACCAGCAGCTCCCTCTTCTCTGGGGACTCCTTTTCCGGGTATTTCCTATGGTGCCTGTGAGATTCAGCCATTCAGACTTTGATTCGTTTTTGTTTTTACCAGGTGACCAGATTTTGCTCGGGAATCAGAAAAACCATTTGAAGCTGGCAAAACCTGCCCACCCATGCCCTTGCAAGGGATGAAAGGCTGGGGCACAGGGTGTGTGTGATATCTTGTAGTTAATTATGGCAGAAACGGTATTTTGGAGCAGAAATGTGCATATCACTCAGTTGTGTCAGCACCAATTTTCTGTGCGGAGCACCAGGAAGATGGTGTGGGGTGGGTGCATGATCAATTTAAAACCTGGCTGAATTGGTTATTCAGTCTTTCAGCAGGAATTGCCTTTGAGTAGAGATCAGGCAAGAAGAGCACAGGCTCACATGCAAGTGATTTGCTGTATGAAGATGTAAGATTTGAAAAAAGGAAAGGGATGCTGTAAATGGGAGGTGTGCTTGCCTCCCCCAGCATAATCTTTCACACAAGCTAATGGTGTTTCCTCAGGTGAAATTTGGGCTGGCCCAAGACAGGAGACAGCATTATATCTTGAAATAAACACTTAAATCTTTAATTAAAAGCAGATGTGGGGGGGAGAGGATGCCTTAGGAGCACAGGCAATTGCAATAACCAAAATGTGTTGAAAGATAAGGTGATGCATTGCATTAAAATCTGGAGGACTGTTGAATGTGAAAGCTCAGTGATACAGTTAATTTCTTCATAGAGAAATTTCTTTGCATTGGCTTTTGGTATGTATAACCTTATGAATGGTTTTTGGTCTGAAAATCACATTTTGACCACTTTGCTCATTCTGTATGGGCATGTTTGAAGTTTTTTGTGTGAGTGAAGAAAATGGTAGGTATATTCTTGATTCTGCAAAACATTGATGATTCCTAGTGAAACCACCAACTAGGGGTTGTAACTGTTTAAAATTCCCTGTACACGTGTTCTCTGGTTAAAATGCTTACATTTGCCATATATAAATGTTTCAGGTTTATGTTTTATCTGTTTTATGGATAGATAATGGCTTCTCCAGCTGTTTTTGGTGGTCTCAGTTGCTTACTTTAATTGTCTAAATAAGCAAATCTGAAGTGACATAGAGACGACTGTGGGTCAAGAAAGTGCAACTGTACAATTAAGTCGTCTTGTTATTTTTAGTAGATATACTAAAATATCTTATTTGTATAGCTTTCCTAATTTACTGTACTGCCAATATTAGATGCAACTGCATACGTTGTTCAAATGTCTGAATGCTTATTCAGTTTTCTCTGTCTTATAAATGAATTACCCAGATGTATCTATTTAAATCCTGTATTTCTGATGCTACACTATCTTGAGTCATGGCATCTCATTCACTTGGGCTGCATTTTTGTAAATGACACTTGACAAGCCAGCAGACAGGAATTTAGAAACTGGTAAGTGTTGGCATCTTTAGTTGCTGATCACATTCTGCCACATATGCTCTCACAAAGGGTTTTCAGGTATGGGGGTTTTGTTGCCTTCCCTTGCATCTATTCCTGTAGGGCTTATCCTTTGCTTCTTGGCTGATTTGCAGACACATTAGTTGGGTTATTTTGTGTTGTATTTATGTGCAATCTGGGAGCTAACAAAAACTGTTGCAGTGAATGCATATTTGCAGCTAGCTTAAGGTATTGGTGTAGGTGGCTTTGCCTTGCAACAATGTAATGCATACTCAAAATGTTAATTTTGCAGCTTGGCAAGAAGGGTGAGGAGTTTGGCATTTAGCTTAGCATCTTTGCCGTGTTTTTAGGACATTCAAACACGCTTTAATGTATTCCTTTCATCAGAAGTCTCCAGAAGGCTTCATGTTTGGGCCAGCAAAACAGGGACTCTTCTACTGAAATAATTTCCCTGTTATTTTCCATTCTCTTTAGGACTTTCTTTTTTTTCCCTTTCCTTCTTTTCACATGTGTGATTGTATAAATTGCAGTCAGTTCAATAACTACTTCACAGCTCATGCAGAAACTCTTACAATACAGGCTATGTTTTCCAAATGTCGGAAATGCATTCTTAGTAATTGTTGAGCATCTGCAACATGTCTCACCTCTATTTTTAAATTATATATTAGTGCACAAATTCCCCAGTATTTTAACTTCTGAAGTTATTTTCACCGAAGTCCATTCACCTCAGTCTTTGTGATTTTCTTGTGGGCTTGTTTGCAAATGCCCACAACTTTAACCAGCATGGAGTGAGTGAATTTTTTGGGAGGTGTAGTGCTGGATGGACCTGTTTTCTTTTGTCTCCCTTCATTCTTCCCCACAGGCCATCAGTGAAAAGTAAATTCATCAATATACTAGTTTTTCAAACGAAAATAGAATTTTCAGTGAGTAGATGAGAAATATTTTTGTGACTACAGGAAGAAGGAAGATCAGCATGTAAGAGACAGCTTATTACTGGCTTTTATCTTGTTGGGTTCTACTGGCACCTACTCTTTTCACCAGTGCAGGTTCCTCTTGTTCCACCTAAATTATTGCAGGGCTCCAGCCTTCACAGGAAATTTCAATTTGACTTCTAAAGCTAATTTGAACTTTAGACACACACAGTATCTTTATTATATTTTTTAGCAAAAAGTACATTTTTCATCTTTTTTCTTTGCTTGTAGAGTGGACTGGTTTCACATTCTTCAGAGAGGGGAAAAATTCTGTCAACTTCAGCTTAAAGACTCAGATATTGAAGCGAGTGACCCATTGTCCTGTTCCTAACAGACTGTCTGTTGGTAGGACTGTCCATCAGCATAAATCAAAGTTGTCACTTTGATTCAGTTTGTCACTACTGAAGATTTTTCAACATATGTAACCAAAGCATAGCAGGCCAGATCCCCCTCTCCTTGATGGGGTTCTGTTGATTAACATCAGCTGAATTTCTGGCCCAGCATGTCCAGTGGTCTCAATTCCCAAACACAGCCCTATGGGCTCTGCAAGAAGCCAGTGCCACGTTTATATTGGAAGAAAGTTTGTTGTATCAGCTGTGTTACAGAAAATCTGTTTTCCCCAGGCTGTTTGTTTACAGACAGTTCATTGTGACTTTGGCTGGCTATCAGATTCTTCTATTTAAACAAGCAAATTTCTTCTCCTAGCTTTCCTCAAGTTGTCCTGCAGTGAAGTATCTCTAACTGAGACGAAATGACTGATACATATGTATTAAATAAGTGACATCAGGATTTGTTCAAACACATCAATAAAGCAGTCATTGAATTGTGACTACAGAATAGGTTGTAGTGGAAGTAAAACAGCAACCAGAATCTCTAGAAATTTCAATTTTCAAGACACTTACCTTTTGTACCAGATGTTTTTTCCTCCTCACATCAGATTGGTGTCATCAGCATCCATACTACCTGTCTTGTTGCTCAAAGGTGAGCCACAGAAGGTATGATCTGCCATATTTAAGGTAGATGTGCTTATGTTACAGGTATGTCAAAGCAACTGTGTGTTTGCATGTCTGGATTTTTTTCCTGTTTTTTTCCCATTACCTTTTCTCATGAGTTTTGACAGAGCATTTTGGAGCAGCTGCTAACAAGAGTATGTCAAAAGAGCGTGGAATAATATCTTCTATTCTTGCATTTTGGCTGGCAATGTGTTTTGGCTTGCTGGTATATTACATTTGTAATATAATGTAGTCCTGTACCATGCATGTTGTCCTAGAATAGATCATAGAATCACTGAAAAATGTAGGTTGGAACCGCTGGCGGTCATCTAGTCCAACACCCTCCAACTCCAGCAGTGATGGCTTCAAAACCAGATAGTGTTACTCAGTGTCTTGCTCCAGTTGAGTTTTAAATATTTAGAAGAAAAAAACAAGTTACAACTCTGGGTACAAAGAAAAAAAGATGTGTTGAGGGTGTTTAAAAGCTAAAACAGCTGACTGAGTTGGAGTTTCCTTTGTTGCCCCTTTCTTTTGCAGCTGTGAAGGGCTCGATTAATTTTTGTTCTGTAGTCTGCACTTCCCAAGGTGGTGAAGAATTGAATTGGCTTCTGCTTTTGACTTTTCCTCACAGCCTCTGGTCTTGCATGATGTGCTGCAGCCTTCTTACTGTGTCTCTCTCCAGCTGGCCATTCTCCTGTCTACTGGAAGATACCAAACTGGATGTGTGTCTAGCTGCCACCCAGATGGGAATAATAATTTCTGCAAATGTGTTGGCAGCAATTCTGCTTAGAGAGCCCAGTGTGTGCACAGCCTTGGTTGCTGCAAGGATCCCTTGCTGACCCCTTCCAGTTCCTTCACCTGGATCTTCAGCTTCTTTGTGTTGGTCATCCCAGCCTAAACAGCGGTGTGGGATTTTCCTGCACTGCTGCAAAACTGTGTATGCCTTTGCTGTGTATTGTTAGACTTTTTTCAAACCAGTTTTCTGGTTTGTCCTGATGCTGGGAAGCAGCAGCCATACACACTCCACCATTTCAATTCTCCCCAAGGTTGATGTTATGGATTCATAGAATTGTTCAAGTTGGAAAAGACTTCCAAGATCAAGTCCAATCATTGATGCAACACCGCTAGGTCCACCACTGGACTGTCCCACTTAGTGCAACATCTGCATGGCATTTAAATATCTCCAGCAGTGGTGACTCAATCCAGAAGTTGTTTATGTGATGTGACCTGAATTTTTCCCTTAAACTGCAATATGAGTGAGGTATTGATTACTCTTAAATAGGATGGGGGTGTGTCCATCCCATTGGCCAGATGAAACAGTATTGACCTGGGTGCTGACCCATGAGGGGGCACCATTGAGATCAACCAGTAGGACGATTAGACCACAACCTCTGCATTTGAAGCCTTATGATGCAGCCAGTTTTTCATCCCATGCCTAAAAATAATCACATATCTTCTCCTCTCACCCAGTCTTTACATTTGAGCAATGCAGATTTAATAAGCAGGTTAGTGGAATGGAAATTAACACTTCAGGCTTCTAGAAATGCATCATTGCATTTAAGAAGGAATTGGAAATTGTTTGTGGAAAGCTGACCGTCCAGCAGAAGAATCTTTTTGTTTGTTTTTTTTTCAACCAGTACCGATTCGTGAAAGTGTCACATTCCAAGTGATATGAGCTGAAAATAAACTAAAGGGAGAATTGCAGTTGGTTTGAATTAATTTTTTTGGTACTAATCTACACTGTTTAAGCTTTATTGCACTGGCTGTGTGTGGAGGCCGTTTACAGGAAAAGCAGCTGAGTTAGAGAGGTTGTAAGGAAACTGCATGGCAGTAAAACTGCCAAGTATCAGGAGGGTTCAGCATATTGGAACTATTTTTAGATACTTTTTGCTTTAAAGTTATTGAAGTTTTAAAACTATTAGATGTACAGCTTTTTTCTTTTTTTTTTTCCCTTTCTTTTTTTATTCATACTTTGTGAGACTCTTTTCTGGACATGCTAGCAGATTATTGTTTGTTATTCAGAACTAATTTTGTAAACTGTTCTTCCTCTGAAAAGGAACTTGTGTTTGGTTTGGATAAGCCCAAGGCCTATAAGGACAACCATTCTGAAACAATTGGGCTCATCCAAGCCTCGGGATGCAGCTCTGGGCAGGACTTTGCAGAGACAGGGGCAGGGCTCCTGTTTTATAGGGCATTGAGACAACTTGAGTGGGTGTTGGGAGGTCACAGCTGAACACCACGGAGCTATGAGCTTGCTAGGGAGAAAATAGGGATGGGAGAGTGTGTTTCCAGCTCAGGAACAAGGGATGTCTGTGAGCTTTGTGGAGAATTTTCCCATTGTGTCAGTACAGGCAATGGAGTTGCAACTAAGGGGAGATCGCTGTGTGGGCAGAGGCAGGGCTTCCAGTGTTGCACAGCAGCTTAAGGCAGGAGTAATTCAGTCCAACACCCCTGTCATTAGGGGGAATTAGTATGATAGTCCTGTGTTGTGGTGATTGCACAGATTTTACACCTCTTTTCCTGCTTTGTCTCCCTGACACTTCCCTCTCCATCCTCTTCCCCTAGTCAAACACACCCAGTACCCACCACAATCTGCTGCATTGACAGATGTTCTCAAACAGGTATATTATATTTAAAATATATCCCCATAGCTTTGCATTAGTCAGGTTAACCTTATATCATGCCTTAATGCATTAATTTTGCTAATCTCACTGTTATTACTTACCTATATGTTCTTTCAATTTCTTGTTTATGTTGAACTTGAGAAGGTTTGCACCACCAAAGGTGCCTTGGCTTGCCTTTTAATTAAGCCAAGCTGCTTTGATTGTCAAAAAATACACAAGTATGTTGACTTTGCTGGTGGACAAATGTTTGGTAGATGACTGAAATTCCACAAAATCTATGGAAAGAAAAGTATCTTCTATGAGGCACCTTGATGAATGAACATACATTTTCAGTGCTCCGTAAGTGACTTGTATTAGCAAATGCAGTGGTCAGAAGATCACCTGCAAAAGATAATGTGGTGGTGGCAGAGATCAGAACTAGTGTGCTAGAAATGAGCAAAAAATTGTTCTTGAAATTTTGCATGGGCTTGTTTTTGTCCTTAGAGTTGATACAATGCTTTTGAAGGTTATATAAAAAATAGCCTTTTTAAAAAATTGTGCAAGCAAAATAAAAACTTAAGAATTACTGGCATGAATGTGGAAAAAGTTCCAGGTATGAATTTATATAGCTGTGCATGGTGCTAGAGGCATTGACTTGTCAAATGTAAAGGAATATAAATATAAATGGAGGTGCATTGCCCTTTTATTCTTAAACATTCAATTTGCTGGAAGCACAGAAAGTAATGATTGATTATTCAACATGCTGGATGTATAGATGATGCCAGCAGGAGTGCTTACAATAAAGAGAATACCTTCAGTTATATGTAGAATTCATGGTCACTCCTTGAGGAGTAGTCACTCTTCTGATAATAATCTGCTGTCAAATGCAGGGAAAAACTTGCAAGCTAGTTTAACCTAGAGGAAGGTGTTTATCTTCTTTTAATTGTTTTCCATTGCTGACAGTAGCAAGTCGTTATTTTTGTTGTTCTGTTATGTTTATTTTTGGATTTTTGGTGCTTTTTGGGGGGGGCTTTTTTGACCCCTCTGTCTGCATGTTGTCTGAAATTCACTTTGTAGTACTTGAATATGGAATTGAGCAGCAAGGTGTGTCTGCAAGTTCACCTTAAACTGCTGTTTCAGTGAAGGAGGACTTGGGGAAAATTGGGCAGGGTTTTGAGAGGGAAAAGCTCATGTGCAGGGAAGAATCATGTGTTGTTTTTTCACTGTATACAATCACTGGCGATCTTGGTCTTTATGATGATGTAATCAGGATCATGTGAAATCTTTTAGTTTTTGACGCAAGTTGGTAACTTTAGTTTGGAGAAAACCTCTGACTTTTGGGCAGTTCTGATGTTCATCTCTGCCCCTGGGTACAACCTTAGATTTGCAGTTATAAAGGTGTTTCTTGATCTATCAGTCTGCTTGAAATGTAACAATCAAAATAATTTTGGAGAATATAATTTCTAATAATTACTAGTA
This sequence comes from Regulus satrapa, assembly GCA_013396955.1. Classification (NCBI taxonomy): domain Eukaryota; kingdom Metazoa; phylum Chordata; class Aves; order Passeriformes; family Regulidae; genus Regulus; species Regulus satrapa. Next base: position 216,526 of record VWZN01022343.1, on the reverse strand, counting down.
ATGTAGTCATTGCTGTGCAGCTGCATCAGTTTGAGGAATACTCATATGGAGCTTTTGGTTAATTTGCCTTTTGTGCTGTTAGAAAAAAAGCACAAAAAGCTTGTGATAAGAGCTGAGTTTGTTAAATAGGGTTAGTGGAGTTAAGTAGAGACAAAGCAATTCAGCTTCAGTTCCCAAGATTGATCCAACTGACATTGCAGTCACTATAACCACAAAGCAAAAGAGAAATACAGAAATCCCCACTCTTTTATTCAGTGTTTTTTCCCCTTGCAGATTTAAAGTGCTGACTGATGTTTGAGCAGCTCTATGTGTGACTACCTATAAATAAAGTTCAGACTGCAAGTAATATTCTGTAGCATCAGAAATGAAGAGCTGGAAATCTCCGGCAACGCACTCGTATTTTCTCCCACCTCATCTCTTGCTCTGCTCCATCCCTCTGCTCTCTGGCTTGGCTGTTGCATTTTTTGTATTTCCCCAGGTGCAGGCAGGTACTTTAAACAAGCTTCTGGCAGGGACTAGGAGCTTTTTCCTCTTTGTTGGCGGGATTCAGTGAGGTCATGCAGGTAGTTGCTCCAGGAGCTGGGAAATTGCGTTTCAGTCTGTTCCTGTTAGGTTTTTGTGAGTAATTGCAAGCTTCCCTTATCTGTATTGTCTCAAGGGTTTCTATTGTTAATTGATTTAGTTGCATCAAGCTGTGACAGCTGTGATAAGCCTTACCATTTTTACTTTCAGTAAAATATTAATAAAACGTGAATTTCACTGTATGTGGCTCGAAAGTCAGGTGGAGGGCCTCTGAGTGTATTTGTTTAATTGTCTGTAGCCAAGTACAATTAGCATGTACTGTACGGGCAGTGTGATTATCCTGTCTAGCAAGCATGCAGAATTCTTCCTGACTAGAAGATTATTTTATTATTCCCTTGGTGTAGCGTGGGGCAGTAGTTGGGTCACCATGCTGAAAATAAGAAAGGAGGATGTGCATTTTGTGTATTGCATCAGCTGTCAGCAAGCTTAAAATAATGTATTGTGCAAGAACGTGTCCTTCAGCTGATTCCCTAAAGGCTATTGACGAGTTTAACTTCTGTGAGCCACATCCCCTCCCCCTGCCATGTCTAGACATAGAAATATCATTCAACTTATAAAAATACTCATCAATTTTTATGCATTGGTCTGAATTCAGGAGAAATTTGGATTGCTTGTATGGAAGAGAAGAGGTAGCATTAGCTTTAACTAAAATGTAGTATTCTGAATTTGATTTGGTGTGAATGCTGGTCTAATTAGGTGCTTTCTGAAAAGGCTGTATATGTGTCCATCTACTTTATTAGGTTTCTTTGTTTCGCAGGGAAGGGAATTGGAGAAAGAATGTGTCATGTGAAACTTCTTTTAATGGGTGTGCATTGATACCTTTTTTTGTTTATTTAGATTTTTTTACAAGTGAAATCATATATATGATGCTTTGGAAAGTCGAAGCTTATTTTATTGATTACTTTGGAAATTATGCAGTCTTATTACCTGTTTCTTGGCCAGGACAAAAAAAAAAAAGAAACTTAAGAAATTTGGTACAGGGTGGGGAAGAGATCACTGGGATACTGAAGTTTGCTATTTGGGGAGGAGAGACCTTGTAAAATAGGTGTTATGATAACTTTCCCAAATTGAGTGGGTGGTTGCACAGGTTGATGTTTTAATCAGTGCTGAGATACAGCTTCTAATATTTCTGTATTGGCAGTGGAGCAGAATGAGCCCATTTCATGTGAAGACTCACAGATATTTTTAATTTTCTTACTGTACTGTTACTTACTGTAACAGGACTAATCTGAACTCATAAGTCTCTTTAGCTCTATATACTAGAGACAGTCTCTTGATCGCAACTCTTGGGGAATCAGCAATAAATGCATCCCACATACCAATTATGCATTACTGCTTGTACTTGCTACTTGCTCTTAAGTTGACTAAATGACTGTAGTAATGTATGTAATATCTTGTACAACAGAGGTATATTTCTAGCACAGAGGTGTTTAGAAATAACTAGGTATTCCTCTTTTCTCTTTTGCTTTAGCTATAGAATAATATTTTTGTTCTCTACTGTGGTGAGTTTTGTGTTGCATAGTTAACACTTCAAGAGAAAGCATGAATGGTTGTTCCAGTAGGCTAAGTAGCTATTGACCTAAATGTTTAAAGCTTATTTTGGAGATATGAGATGAAAGTATAAATGAAATGTCAGTTTCAGTGTTTAAGACTTCTACTTACTTTCTGCTCTGTTTCTCACTGGTTTGGGGTAAATTATTTAGGTGTAAATTAAAAGTAATGGCATCATTAAGAGGAGAAAGCAATGAAAATGTTATTCATATCTGTCAAGATAGTCACAAGTTTGCTTAGGCTGTTTCTGTGCTTGTATTTCCTTTGAAGCATTCATCCCCAAGATTGGTGTGGAACATCACTGCTCATTCCAGTGCTTCTCTCTTTTCTTCTAAAACAGGTGGCAAATGGCTCTAAACCATGGAAGTCCCAGTGGTGTCCTTTTTGTCCTTTTGTCTGTCCAGTACTACTGTTGTGATCTTCATCTGGCATTTCTTGGGGTGACAGAAGTGGATTTAGAAATGTGTACAAATATCTGAGCTCTGACTTCAGTGTCCCAGCTGTTGCGAATACACTGCAAACACGAGTTGCAGAGTAGGATTGCCCTTAAAAGCATCAGCTGATAGCAGTGGTAGTTTGTACTGTATGCTTCTTTGGGAAGGTACTGAACCGTGGAGTATGTGTGCTGGAATAAACAGGATTACATTTAACTTGGAAGAGAAGCAAGAAGCAGCTGAAAGAAATGTTTTAGAGTACGAGTCTAATACTACAGAAGAGGCAGAGTTGCAGTTTTACCCAGGTGGTTTATTCTGCCTTGGAATCAAGGACTAGGTAGCCATGAAACAGGTAGTCTACACCCTCTAAAATGTTAAAAAGAAGCTAACTATGAATAAGGTTGGTTTGGGGGGGGGGGCGTGTTTGTGTGGTGTTTTGTCATTTGTTTGTTTTGGGGTTTCTGTTGGTTTGTTTTAAGTAAAATGTGTGTATTCTTTCAAGACTTGTGTAGAGAGCAGACATTTCTGTCTGAGTGTTTTTAAGAGTCTGGCACATCTCCCACAGTGAATTGAGACAATGAGTGGAGGGTATTTTATGGTAATTATTTTCCTTACTTGATTCAAAATTTCAGCTTGAGTGTAGTCTACAGAATAGATTCAAAATTGCAAAATACGTTTTTGTCTCTAAATAATTAAAGGTGTCCAGATGTAACCATACACAGGAGCCTGAAATTACCTCTTTTAACCTGAGGTTTGGTCTATTAAAACCAAATCCATATATAAATCTGCAGACTAGAAATGATACTGCATCTAATTAGCTTTAGATATTCTCATGAATTTTACTAACCTACAGTTAATCAAATGTTATTTGTTGTTTGTGATTCGGGTTTTTTTTTGTTTTGTTTTTGTGTTTTTTTTGTTTTGTTTTTTTTTGGTTTGGGTTTTTTTGTGGTTTGAATTTTACATCAAATTATATTACAAGGGGCTTAATCACAAGCCTGTTGCTCTTTACTTCAATTTTTTAGTGTATAGTGCAGGGTCTTTTAAAAATAAATAAATAACATTAATCTACAAAATTAATGTTCCCAGCCTTAACTATTTACTTAAATGTAGACTATCAGAGGTATAAGGAGAGCTGTGTATCTTAGAGTTTGGGGTTCTTTTTGTTTTCATTGGGGTTTGTTTGTTTGGTTTGGTTGTTTTTGTGTATGGATGTGCCATTTTCTTATGCTTAATTCTAGTTAGGCACAGAATTTTAGAACTCTTAATTTGGTAGGACACTTTTTTGTGTTCTGCTACTCTGTTTCTTACCACGATGAGTATGAAGGAGCAGTATTTATTGTGAGTATAAGAACTGTTATATACAATATTGAATTGAAAGGTATTGACAGAATTTCAGCAGTATGTACTTATTATGGAAAGATGAGCTGAACTGCACTACCTGCTTTAACAGGTTCCTGTGGTTTTGAATGCCTGCCTTTTGTATGCAGTAATACAGAGGCAGCAGATTTGGGTTAGCAAAGTTCTGCTACATCAGTTGTAATTACCTAAACTTAGACATGCCAGCTGTGATGAGAAAAAAAATTAAGTAGGTCTTCCTCTTCTATCTTCTGTCCAGTATTTAAAATAAAGGCAGATTATATCTGAGGCAAAAATGTTTTTTAAATCTTTGTGATAGAGGAAACTATGTCATGATGTTTGTGTGAGAGGTTTTTCTAGATATTTCTCCAAATATAAGCTAAAAGAGTACTGCTGCAGTGTTCACCCGTAGCTGACAACTCTGCCCTGCCCAAACAAGCCCGGTGAATTTTTGGAGGAAGGAGCCTAATTCCTGTCTGCCTGCCTCTTCAGACAAGAGTGTGCCATCAACAGTTTAACTTGGGAAGCAAAGAACCTTGAATAATTAAATTTAGGTCATAAAAGTTTAAGTAACATCCGGTCTCAGAAAGGATGCATAGAAAGGGGGGAAAAAAAAACAAAACAAAAAAAACCCAAAAAAAC
>VWZN01022343.1:200705-211917 GCA_013396955.1 Regulus satrapa | reverse complement strand
AAAAAAAAAAAAACCCAAAAAACAAAAAACAAAAGGGAAGCAGGAAGAGAGAGAAAGGCCCATCAAAGAAGGGAATTCAGCCTAAGGAAAGCAATACAGAAAGCCATAAAATACATTAGGCAAATGTATGGGAAGGAAATCAGAAGGGTGAGAACTCTATGAAGGAGATGGTCAACTTTGTAATGTGTCACTTTACAAAAATAGGAAGCGAAATAGTTCCTTCTCCAATAGATAGTTAAAGGAAAATGTGTGGGGCTATGGAGATAAGTACTCTAATTCTGTGAAGGTGTCTTGCTTTGTTTGGTGGTGTGGTGGTTTTTTTTGGTTAGTGAGAGGGAGTCACTGTCACACTTTAGGATGCTGAATAAAGTAATACTCGAGCTGGTGTATCAAAACACAGTGAACTGTTGTGACCAGTTGGATGTGCCAAAGAATTCTGGGAGAAGTCTGTTTCAAACATGCATTTTGCTGGCAGTGTGAGTATGGTGAAAGGACAAAAAGAATAAGAAAAGTTAGTTATTTGGCTAAAACTAGACAAGTCGGTGAGACAATACAGAGTAATCCCATGAAGCAGCATGAGAGAGCAATGAGGAGACAAGGACAGCATGTTGGGCTAAGAGGATTTGCAGAGGCTTAGTTGCTGTCTTGGCTTATAAAGCAAAGAACAGGGCAAACATGAGTTTACAGATAAAAGAGGATCTTGATGTAGATTCTAAGTCCAGAATTGGGCTGCCAAATTTTAAGTACATGGAAGAAATTAGAATGCTTTATCTTAGTGCTTGTCTCCAAGGTATTAAAAAAAAAAAAAGGGGGGGGGGGGCTGGGGAAAAAATATGAGATAATGGAAAGGTAGAACATCTCCTGTGTGAACAATGAACACTCAGCGAAACTAAATCCAAGGAAAAGGAAATATTCCCACCCACTCTTTTTTCCTTATCCTTGTTCTCACAGAATCAGTGTTTATATTAAATAACACATCTCTTTCAGATGCCATTGAAGCTGAGAACTATGCTGAGAGTTCAGATTATTTAGATGTTTGTATGAGTGACAAGTAGGAGGTGTTACAGTAAACAACATTTTGTTTTTAGCAAAGTGTAGAATTATCATGGTTTTGGGCATCGACCAATTTCAGAGGTATAGTTTTTCATTTTTGTGGTTCTTCCCCCTTGCCCCCCTCCAGAATTAAGTATGTCTGAATGTGTTATCAACATAAATGCTTTCCCCTTTTCTGATAGATGCTGTAGGATAGATTTACCAGTACTCTCACCATATTGAATGTTTTTTCTGAAGTAAAATCCTGAAGTTGGGCAACTTCTGACTTCAGTGTCTGTCAGGGGTGATGGAATAGATATTAATTTACTTCTTTTTAAAGAAAGAAACAAAAAAGAACTTACAACAAACAGACAAAACCTTCAAATCAAATGCTTTGGGTTTTTGTCTTGTTAGACTTGTACTTGGGAAAGTCATTAGGAACTGTATATCTTATGAACATATGAATATTTCTCTCCAGTGTTTAAGAAGCTGCTATGAGGCTGCAGCATCAATGGAGATGATGTGGGCAGTTATCTCTGTGAATATAAACAGAATTGAAGAGGAATTGCTCTGGCTGGAACTTGAACTCCCTTAGCAGTTCAAGTGTTTCCATGCACTGGTGGCTGTTGGATCCACAGTGCCTTATCTGCCCAGTTCCACCTTCTTTGCAGCCACTGCTGTCACCAAGGAAAATACTTGTGGGGAGTTGAGATCTGCCCTGTGGCATGAGAATTTCCATCCCAAATATGCAAGTAAAAATCTGAGGGCTAAGCACAGTCTGATGTAAGAGAGTCAGTCTTGAAGCTGTCAAATACAACTGTTGATTTCTTTGTTTGTATTAAAGACAAATTGAAGTGAGTTGAAAGCAGGTTGAGCATGTTGGATCTCCTTGTCACTTCTGGAGATTTCCATTTGGTCTAGTGCAGATGGTGGCGGGTGGCCATGTCTCCCTACTGTGGCACAGGGAGCCCCATAATTAATGCTTATGAAATAAACCTTTAAAAAAAAGAGGTCAGATTAAATCCTATTAGTAAGCATTAAGCGCAATGAAATACCTTTTCGGAGGGCTTTCAACTTTATAATGCACTTAACAAGTATTCTTCTCACATTCACTGTGTGTTACAAAGCATGTCTGCAAAGCAGTTTACATGCCTATTGCATTTACAGTGGGTTAGTTTATGGTTTTTTACCTAGAGGGGTGTGTGTAAATCCTTGATGTGTGAATTGCTTCTGCAGACGTGTTCAATTAGAAACCCCACACTTCAAAGTCTGAATGTTATGGATGGGGCAAGACAAGGTCCCATGTCAAACAAAGTGTTATCTCAGTACATGTTTCTGAGGCTTGTGAAAGGAAGGTGCTTTAACTTGGACTTTCCTGCTTGGGGGAAGAAACCTGTCTTTTATTACTGTTTGTGCTGAATTACTGGAGTTAATAATTGTTCACGTGTGTGTGTGCATTGAGAGAGAATGAGTTAATTGAAGGCAGTAAAACCAACAGTTCAAGATGTTTACTTCTGCTCGGTGCACTCAATGTGATATACAATAAAGATTTTCCCATGTTAGGTGCTTTGAAAGCATTTTTAAATACAGTAATCATAGGTGAGCAGTGTTTTAGAAAAAAATGCTCTTGCAGTGTTTGGGTAATTGGTTTTTAGTCTGAAGCACAGTAAACCTGATATATGGTTATACATTCTGAAATACAATTACATCTATCAAATAATTAGAGATGGTCTCTCATACATTGGTCAAAGGCAAAATACCCCCAGGAATCACATAATTTTCTTCATTTTCACTTAGTCTTTGGCTGACAATGTTCAGTTTGTCAACTGAGGGATGCAAACACAGGGGAATTAAAAGAAGGTGCTGGTTTTAACCATTATGTGGTAAAGCCCATAGTAATAGTTTCTACACAGCTGCTGACTTTCAGTATGAGAGCATGCTGTTGTCTGTCTGGTCCAGTGTCTTTTATCTAACTCTGGGCACCAGCAGCCTATTTCAAAATGGATGTAAAACCTCTCTGCCAGACCAGTGTGGGATGATCTTCCTCCTCATTCTCAATGAAGTTGCTTTATCATCCTAAAGAAGGGTGTTTTGTATCTCATCTGAAGCTTGTGTTTATTTTCTTTATGCTCTTTGCATGCCATGTCTGTTTTAAAAACTGGCTTTTCTTGGTGTTTTTATTTGTTTGTTTTTTGGTTTGTGTTTTTTTTTTTTTTTTTTTTTGTTTTTTTTTTTTTTTTTTTTTTTTTTTTTTTTCTTTATGCCTATTTTTGTCCATGGTAATCTGAATGCATTTATTTCCCTCCTGAAAAGAATAAGTGACATTTTTAGGAATGGTTGAAACCTTTGACATTACATTTTTTTAAAAGTAAATGTTTTTATTAACGTAAATACAACAACACTTCTTGTAATTAAAATGTTGTGTTTTTAAGAATATTTATACAGCTTATAAAGCATTTTGTTAACAAATACAAAAATGCTTCTTGTTCAAGAAAATGAAGAAAATTAGATCCCTGTTTAATATTTTTCTCTCCTTAAAATAAAAGCAACATTTTCTTTTGCCAAAGTGGTTAAAACAAGACATCTAATTTTGCTTTATTTTGCCAAAGTAATAAAAACTAATTCTTGTTGTAATGAATGTTAAAAGTTAGGTGTAATAGAGAGGAATATGAACCTATGAAATATTAATTGCTTTTTTTAAGGGTATTTTTGTTCATGTTTATTTGTAGTCAGTTGGAAGGAAGTAAGCACTTTGTCTCCTGGTAAGTGTGGAAGGCTTTAAATACATATTGCTTGCTGCTTACTTTTTTAAAGCATTACTTATGACTGGCACATCCTGATGTAGTTTACTCTTCCCGCTAGTGACCTTGAAGGCATGTCTGTGCAATAATTGCTTATTGCTGGAACAAAAGATAGTTCTGTCTGTGATTTGTTTGAATTCAGGAAGCTGTGTTTGCCAAAGTAAAATCTTGGTGACGCAATTATGTCAGGTTTCAGCAGCCACACCTCTGCTAAGCAGTTTAAGTTTTCAGTTTTAACCTTTGTTCGTAGCCATATTCATTTTCCAGCAAAACATCTAAGGTGGTTTGCTTTCTTCCTTTAGCACTGGAGCTGTGCTAAAGAAATGCCAAGTTAGAAGGAAAAGCAGCAGCAAGTACTGTTGAGGTTTCCAGCTTTTCTGTGCTAGGGCAACTGGATGGTAGCAGAATAGATGGATTCTCTTCCTGATCATTGGGGTAAGATTGGCGCACAATATTCTCAAGTGTTGGATGGTATAGATGGCGTGGGTTTTGGAGTTAGAACTTTATAATGAGCTACCTGTGCTTGATATCTGAAAAGCAATACAGAACACCATCACTGAGCACCAGTTGCCTTCCATTAAGAAGGGATAGTGGGTCCGATTAAATACGTACTTCTTCACTGCTGTAATGCAGTTTTCAGTGTGGCTCTGAGGTATTGCATTAACATTTGTCTTTGATATTGGTGTTTAATGCAAGAATACATTTCTAATGAGCCAAGCTAGTGAAAGTGCTCCCTCTAGAACTGTGTGAATATGATTTTTATTGCTTTCTGATGAGGATTCGCCTTTCTGTAATTATGGATTTGTAAGAATCACTTCAAAATTAATAGGTTTTGTGCAGCAATTACAGTTTTGAAGTGTATGTTGCTGTTAATGTGCCAAGTTGGTCCCTGTGCTGTACGGGCTGCGTATGCTGACCTCTACTCAAGACTGAGTCTCTGGTGAGTGCAACTTCTCACCATTATCAAATTTCAAGCAAGCATTTAATAAAAAGTTAGCTGTTTTAACTGCTTTGGGGGGAAAAAGCCCAACAGAGTTTTAAAATTAAATCCTGAAGGATCAGCATTTTCAAAGCAGATCCATCCATTTCTGCCTGCAGACATCCATACTTATGCGTGTACATACACACATGGCTTTTAATTATCAGATACCAAAGTTTCCTACTGAGATTTCTGAAATTTGACCCTTGGATGCAAATTCTAATTTTTTTCAAGCTCCAAAGTGCTTTAAGCATCATGTGTGAATATTTTCTGAGTGTGGAAGGCTGAAATCAAGAGTCATGGTCTTGGAGAGCATTCAGAGCTTCGTTAATACTGCTCTCCAGTCAGATGCGATGCCAGGGGTCAAATCTTTGTTTACAGCAGAAGTAAATGAAGCAGTCATTTTACAAATGTCTTGTGAAGAAATGATAGTAGTAGTGTGCGGAGCCTCTCTAGGCTGTTTATTGCTGCATTCAGCTGTGTCTCATCTTTGTCCTGCCAAATTATGGGAGAACTCCCAAAGACCCTCACTGAAAGCAGTTTGTAATCTACCATGTTGAGTACAATGCCACATTCATCATCACAGCCTACTGTGTGTGAATTATTTACAAAAATTGGCTATTTTTTCCTCCCTTCTAACTTGGTAATACTGTTGTTTTTCTTGCTCTTTTGTGCCTGCTTTCTGACAAGACTTCCAGAACTAATCAGCAGCACTCCTTTCCTAAGTCTCTTGGATGTGCTGGTGAAGGATTCAGGCATATTCTGTACTTTGAGAGACTAAACCGTACTTTCCACTAGGCACAGACTAGGAAAATGAATTTACAAGCTCAGGTTCTTTTTTTTCATGGGCAGAACTTTCCAACCAATGCAGTGGTCACCAAATACTGAAACACTTTTTAAAAAATTAAATATTCTAATATGGCTACTAAAGTATTTAGTGTGGTTTTTCATTAGAGGAAAAAAACTAAAACATTGCAGACTTTTGTGCTGCAATAAAAATAAACATCATCTGTGTTCAAAGTGGTATGACTATGAGTATCTGCAGAGAGAAAAGCTTCAGCTTTGCTTGAAGGCACAAGATGATAGGCACAAGATACCTGAGAGATCCAGATGCTTAAGAGCAGTTTCTCCTTAGTAATAAATAAAAGAAAACTGTGTGCTTCAGAAGAAGTTGGGGAGTGTACTTCCATCAAGAATCGGGATAGTTGTTCAAGTGTTTGACATTTATTGAGAGTTTCCTAGAATAAAATTTTTTCTTGTCTCTGTTATATGCAGGCTTCAAATTGAAATGAATTTTAAAAAGCTTGCTGTAAAAGGCAAGAGGTATACAACAGCTGTTATAGATGAAAAAAGGTCTTTCATCTTCCAGAATTGACTAACTGTTGCTTTCCCCATAGGCCACAAAGTGAGTGGTGAATGCTAAAGTAATGTGAAAATGGGATGGTAAAAAACTTGGAAAAAACACAAAATAATCTAATTTAAGTATATTTTAATTGAGGCTTGGTTTTATGGCTTCATTTAGATATAAATTATACTCATTCATTTGGTATCTGATAACCTCTGAGAAGGGGCTGGGATGTGCAGTGCGATTTCTGCTCTGTTAGGCAATATGTAAAATTAAGAGCGTTAATAATTGAGTACTTAAAGTTATTCTATGCAGAGATGAACCTTTTACTTGAGGACAGATTTACGTGATATTCACAGCTCATAAATCATTCTTACATTGCCTCCCTGCTAGACCATTGGCAGTAGAATGCATTTCTCCTTCAAAATTGCCTGTTTTCAATTAGCTCAAGGAAAATTCTCTAGTTATGGAAAGAACATCCATTTCTATTACCTGCCCCAGGAATTAACACCAAATACATTTGCATGAAGATTACCAAAGCTTACTGTGTGTAAGTAATGATTAGGACTGATTTTTAAATAGGAGAGGATAGGAAGATTTAACCCAACTGCCTTTGAAATGCTTTTAATCCTGAGATTCAGACTTGTGATGGGTGGTGGGACAGCTCCTCAGAAATTGAGGTGCAGCCCAAAGCATTTTGGGTTTGGAAGGCAGGAGGGTTTGAGAGAGCCAGTGTGGTGTGAGCTGGAGCTGGTCGGGCTCCAGATCAGGGAGGTAATGGAAAGGCAGGATGCTGCCTCGCTCGCATAAGTTGCTCTGCTCTCCTGGTAATTGTGCTTTTTATTGTTTTTCCTCTTTAGCAGCAGTTTTCTGTACACTCTGTAGACAACCTTTCCCCTGTTTTATTTCCGGGCTGAGGCAATTGAGAGCTTCTTACTTCTGTTTTATTACGTTTTCTCTGAACAGCTTTCCAGGCGCCTTTGACTTTTGTTTGTGATTTGCCCACTTCATTGTGCTTTGGTTAAAAAAGGTGCTTGTTTCCATGCAATTACAGATCCCTGCAAACCACAGTTTGTTCTGTGCTCTCATGGTATTTCTTGCATGGTGAATTCCACCTCTCCTACATCGACTTTGTTCTCTTAACTGAAGAAAAGGCAAGGGACACTGCCAACTTTTACAAAAATCTTGTTTTCTTCCAAGGAGAGTTGAAATAGTTTGTCTGCGACTTTTTCTATTGAAAACCAGCTTTGTGTGAACTGGCATACTTGGAATGAACAATGTCCCATTAATGTGGTCAATCCAAAATCCCTTTTTGAAGGCAAAATGGGTGATCTTGATTCGTGCGAGGTTGCCAAAATAAATGTCACTTGAAGTCATTGGCTTACACTTAGCTGGAACAATATACCTGGCTTTTAAATAAAGCTTTTTTTCACTGCCTGATCTTGGGTAAAGAGCTAATTTTATTCTGTTTTGCCGCTAGTGAGCAGGTTTTTAAGGTTCTGAGTTAATTAGAACAACTATTCTCTGTGTTTCCAGGGAAAGAAGCATTTACTTCAGCACGCACATCTCAGTGTATAAAAAGACACAGAGAGAGAATTTCTAGGAGCATCTTGTCAGCTCCTCTGGTGGGGAGGGCAGGTTTCTTTGGGAGCATATGTGTGTGTGTATACATTTGGAGGATCTGTGTGAACATATGTCTGCTGCTTCTACAAAGTGAACATTTCCATAAATTAATATTACGAGTATCTGGATTAAAATTATGCTGATTTGGGTTGATAGAGCAATGCTAGGCATCTAATAATTGAAGTAGTCACCTTTTCATGGTGGTCAAAAGAAATGAGTCATTTTGCAATGTGTGTACAAGGAGAAAAATGTACTCTGGCATTGAGACTGGCACATTGTTCTGCTACTTGTGATGTTTTGGGGCTTGGTGCTCAGGCACACAAAAGACAGTGCTAAGGAAATGCTTTGTATGTATCCTATATTGGGAATTCTTGACATTTTTGTTAATAGCATGTAAGTCTGGGTTTATGAGACTTGAAAAAAACCTAAATTTACAGATCTTCACAGTTTGTGACTGTGTCAGTACAAAACTGGGCTTTTATTAAAGACTTACAGACAGTTCTGATGTGGCTGTAGTTTATCCAGAAGTGCTCAACAGGAAGATCTGATCAATATACCTGTTCAGGGATCATTGTCTGCTGGCATTCCATGTATCGAGATGCAAAAATGTTCTTTAGTAAAACTAAAATGAAACTGACTGTGTCTGTGAATTCAGTATTTGGAGGAACAGCTGCTTTTTTTTATCATATTTTTCAGCTGGAAGGTGAGAATGGGAGAGAGGGAGGAAAGCCTTGGCCATGCTTAGCTGACCTGTATAGGGCATGAACCAAGGAGTAGCAAGTACCATTTTGTTCCCCCTTCAAAATTTTTTTGTATTTAATATATCTGTGGTCTCAGGCTTTTTGAAGGCTCAAGGAAACCAATGCCCAGTTTTTATGAATTCATGTGGTAGATGCTTGTCTGCTTACTGTAGAGATTCTGGAAAAAGTAATTTTCTCTTTTACTTGCATAATATTTATTTTATTTTTAATTTAAGAAGAGATAATATATTATTTAGCTATGGGTTCTGTGCTTTAGTGAGAATACTATGCTTTCCTTTTGCAAATGCTTTTATGCTCTTGACTGTTACATCCCATGAGGTAACCTTTCACTTGAAAATCTTCAACTCCCAAAAGCCCACAAGGTGAGGCAGGAATAGGAAAAGAGTATTTTAAAGTGAGACCTTACTCTGTTATTTTTACTAATATTTATAATATATATATATATATAATACACCTATAAAATGTATATTTATTTTATATATATAGATACACGTGAGTATATCTATTTATTTTAAAAGAAATATGCACATTACTTTTTTGCCAGCTTAGTAACAAAAGAATGCTTTTTTGTTGGTATTAAACCATTTGTGTAAAATGTGAAAAGAAGCAGCATTAGGGATGCCTCTAACTTTGAGGAAGCCATGGTAGGGAGCAGAGGCACTGTATCTGAGTGGTGCAGAGGGAAGAAGGAAACTCCACCATCAAGATGCCGTTTGTTTCACCAGGTTCCTGTAATGCCAGTGGTCAAGTCTGCTTTTATTTTAATAATAGTGTTTGAGTTGTGGCTAAAAAATGAGAGGTCTTGCTCTTTTTGAAGTTTCACCCTTGATTTTTAGGGAGGAGACTGGGGGAACTCCTAGAAAAGTTATGCCTTAATGTTTTGTTGCTGTCAGATGTATTTTCTAGAAGAATTTTTCTGAGGGATTGCTGTGTTATCACCAAAGCCCTAAATGAAAGTTACTTAGAATGAGTGCTATACTAAAATGCTGCACAGGGTCATGAATGATAGACAAAGTTCGCATAGTGCCTTGGGTTGCTGTTCAGACACAGATGCTGCTCTTGCGAAAGCTCCTTTTTCTGTGCCTTCCAGGGAGTGATTTTTGAGTTCAAACATCCTGTCTCTTCAGGTTGTTTGGATAGTGCTTGCACAAGCTTGAGGAGAGAATTGATGCTTTGTGCATGAAGAAGCACTCAGTCTGACATAGTCAAAGACTAGTATGTGCCAAGTACAGAAAGGTTAGAAAACTGCTCTTGGTTATTGAGGGCTTATATATTTAAGAAGGGGGAAGGTGAATAAAAAGGAAAAAAAAAATTTTCTCAGTCCTGACTGGTTGAATCTCTGTTGCATACATAATTTGTGAAAAGGAAATAATCCTAATGGGCTGTTGGGTCATTGGTTTATGGGCTTGGCTTAAGGAAACCTTGGAGAGAATAATTTAATTTAAACAATGACACTAATCAGGCTGAGAGAGAGATGCTCAGCAGCTTCACTAATAGAATGCTGAGTCTTTTCAATATTGTCTCCCAGGTCCACTCAGTGGGTTTTCCCTGGCATTACTTGGCTTTCCTAAGTGGAACATGAGAGCTCTGTCTGAGCTTTCTTTTTGTCTGGGCTGGCTGTGTTTGCTGGGAGCCAAGGACCTATGGCATTCCCCAGGGTTCAGGCTGGAAGGCAGAGGGTCCTCACTGAGGTTTCTGGATTTGAGGTGGTGCTTTTTGAACCTCGATTTCCTTAAGTAGTCTGCCAATCCATCAGTTGAAGAACACTTCATCATGTTGGTGGAAGGAATGGTGGGAATAGAGTGGCATAGAGTGAGTTTTAGATGTCACTGATACTTAAAAGGTGGTGGTAATAAACCCTTTATTTAGCCCCTTGCATTCAAACAGAACAATTTATGTATCTGTTTATTGTGAAAACTTTCAGAGTATCAAGTGAATTTTTATTCTCTTCCTACTGCTATGTGAAACTAACAGCTTTGTTCAGGATGAGTCTTCTTTTGTTTCTGTAATTCTCACATTTGCTTTTGCCTATATACAATCCTCAAACCAAATTGACTTATTGTGGTATAATATCAGAGCTGCTTTATAGCAGAGAAGAACATGTTGACATGCTCTGCAAAATAACCACATGTTCCTTTGAAGAAAGAAAAGAAAATAAAGGACAAAGTTCTTGTTAACAGGGCTAACTGCTTTCTTATAAGGCGGAGGAAGCTGGTTAGAGAAAAATACTAAATACTCTGAGGAGTTTTGATTAGGTTATATATTGTCCTTATTTTTTTCCTAATAAAAAATCAGTAAAGTCACACCACTGCTCTGCAAGTAAAGTTCTGTGAAACATTTCTAGTGCTTATACTAAAAGACAAGGGAAAAAGAAAAACTAATTCCTGTAGTCAGAAAGTCTTGATGTTTTGGGGTTTTTTTTCAGCTGTGTCCTACAGAACTGCTTTTCTTTGTGTGCTTACTGTATCAGGTTTTGAACTGTAGAAATGTGACAGAGGCAGATGACCTGCAAGCAGCAACACTTGAACATAAACTGAAATATCAGAGGATATTAACTCTAGGACATCTCACATGCCAGTCTTGCCTGGGCTTTTCAGTGGGGTTAAGACCACATAATTCATGCATAGAAAAGAGTAAGAATTTTTTTTTTTTTTTTTAAGTTGAACAAACT
>VWZN01022343.1:182129-193457 GCA_013396955.1 Regulus satrapa | reverse complement strand
TTTTTTTGCTTTGGAGTGTTTTGGGTTTTTTTATATCACCAGCTCTACTGATAATGGATATTATTTCAGCAGGAATGTTTTAAGAGCTTGGTTCTCTTTAAGGCCACACTTGATGAAGCTGTGAAGTATAAGGAAGAGAATTTGTATGTTTGGTTTGCAAAACTGACAATTTAGAAGCCCTCAAAGTTGCAAGAGGAAAAAGCATTAAAATCAGACATATGGGGGGGAAGTGATCCTGAATTAACTGACACAAAGTCAAAAAATTACCCTTTCCCCCAGTAAGTTAGGTTCTGAGGTTGGCTTCAGAACACAGTCTATACAAGGATAGTTAATTTAATGTGACACACTCTGGCTGTCCTGTTCAAACTCCAGGTCTGTGAACAGATCCTGCTACCTTGTAGCTCTGCCCAACTGACAACCACACTCACCTGTGGGAGGATTCACTCTCCTCCTGCTGTACCAAATATTGAAATATACTTTTGCAGTTGTAGAATAAACTCCCAGCACCGCTGCTCAAGAGGAGGCTGAGATTCCTCCTCTACTCCTTCTCTTGTAACAGCAGATAATTTCAAAAGCAAATCCAGTACTGTACTCTAAAGTGGATTTTTTTTTGTCTATAATTCAATGTGGTCATCATACTACAGGTTCTGATTTTGTCATCTTTATGGATTCATTAAACTTTTTTTTCCTAACAAAACAGTATGGGAGATCAAAGTACTTGAATAATTGGCAAAAGCAATTTTTAAACTGATGCAGTAGCAATATTAATAGACATTTTTTATACAAAAGTAGCTCCAATAGTCACTGGGAACATGCTACCTTATGTGAAGCAATAAAAGCATCATTTAATATTAATATGGCCCAAGTTGTCCAAGTGCCATTAAATGTTGTTTCTATAAAGATTTTTTATCTATGAGAAAACCTACTCTAATAACTTGTAGAAATTTGCCATGTTATGTTAAATTGTATCAAAGCATAAAGTGTAATAGTCTGGAGGTGAGTCCTGGTTCCTTCTTCAGTCAGCTGGAGCTTCTCCCAGGTTTTTAGCCTCTCCCTCACCTGGCTTTATGAGGTGGTCTGTGTTCAGAGCTGTGCCCCCCTTTCCTCCCAGTGCACAGCCCCCAGTCAGGCTCCTCCCTGCTAAGTTGTGCAGCAGGATCTAAAACTTTCTTACCAAATCAAATATTCCAACAGTGAATCCAGTTTAAACTGCTAATTTGCTAATGATCTAAACCAAACTCCTGACTCAGAGGTTTGTGCCAAGTACGTGCTATTTCCACTCTTAATCCTTTTAGTGGAGAGTGGTACCTTGTAAGCAGTTGTCTGCAAGTATTTTCTGGCCTGTTTTCAGGAATGGTGGGCTCTGTTCCCACAGCCTCTGCCTGACTCCATGCTGTCTGCAGGAGAGTGGTCCTGTGCTGGAAAGCCACTCCGCTGTCCCCACCTGCATCAAGGTGCCCCACACCATGTGTGTGCGCTCACGTGGGGTACAGACAGCCCAAGGTATTGCTTTGAGTTGTGCTTTTGTAGGCTGGAGGGTTTCATGGAAACAAACAGCTGTTTAACATCTAAGCATTGTCAGACTATAGATTAGTGATTTTTTTTTTTTTTAATGGTAGGGTTGTTTGTTTTTTTAAAGTAGGCTAAATGCTCATCATATGTTGATGTTTATATGTGATGCCCTTGCTCAGTGGTCTCAGATGTAGCATAATTGCAGACCACTCTTTATGGCTCTTCAGGTGGTTGATTAAGATTGGATTACAAATTCAGTTTACTGTTTGCTGGTACATTCCTTTCAATGTTCTCTCCTATTCTGCCAAAGAATAACAAGTGGTTTATAAATGAGAAAAGGAAGGAGACAATGCAAATAAGCCAGACTCTCTCATATCCTTTTAAATGCCATAGATCTGATTTCATCAGTGAAACAGTAAGATGCTTCCTCCAAATTATTGTTTAATTTAATTCTCCGCTCTCCACTTCTCCCCACATTCCTCCAATGCACATATCCTCTATGGGCTTTGAGGATGCTGCAAGAACAAACTTGATTTCATCTGATTACAGGTATGCTTGAAAACCTGTAATTTGCCTTAATGGAAGGTAGTGCTGACCTCTTGATAGCAATGAAGCAGATAAAATCAGTTGCCTGATTACCCATCAAATAAGTTACTCATTAAATCAAGTAATTCTCCTGTTGTGAGACAAAACAAGTGATTTGAATTCTGTCAAGAGCATAGCAAAGAAAAATACTGAGCTATAAATCTTCTGTTAAGAAAATCTTGAAAGGTATGAAGTATAGTCATTTGCAGTTCTCAACTGCTCTCTTGAACTTTGTTTTAAAGGAGATGGGAGGAGCTGCCTCCTTGTGGACCACCTTTCAGGGTACAGACCTTCAGCAAGGTGGTTTTGAGGGTTAGTTTGGCAATACAAATGTGTCCATGTAAATTTGTTAATATCTGAGCTGTGTAAGAGAGCTGCACAAGTGACATGCAAAAATGGATTAATTCCTGATGGCTGTAATAAAATTTTGCGCTTTATTTTTCACATGAGGCGGCAGAATATTGAGCAATTTGACAGAATAGTAAAAAACTGTGTATATGATGGGGAAGAATGTGCTTCAAATCTATTATGTTTCCAGTGGGATGCATCCTAAAATGAGCCCTATAGAAACATGCAACATTTAGTGAAAACTTCAGAAATTGGACTAAGATTGGAATTTTCTCAGTCTTTAAGCCAATCTTCTCATTGCTATCTAATACCATTCCTTTTGTTCTGTTTTCCTTCAGTATAATTTGGTAGTGTATGCTTTCCTGTAGAAGCCTTTGTTTATGTTGCAAATACCCTGTAAATACAGGCCAAGGAGAAATATAATAAAATGTCCAGCATTGCAGGTTTGTTACTTTCAAGCAGATTTTCTTGTGGGCTGTATTAAGATAGTAAAACACAGCAATTGGTTGGAGGAAATAGCTGAGTTTTCCTGTTTATAGAGGTAGCAGGCAAAAACATTGCTACTAAATAGAACCTACACTGGAATTGTAGCATTGTCTGGTGCTCAGTGTCCTCTAAGAGTCTGTGGTGATTATAAAGTTGCAGATAAATCACTGTTACTGTTTGTCTTCTTGTCTTGTTTTGACTAAAACTTGAACATGCTATAAATTATCTTGCCCTGAGGATAGAAAAAAGAAAAATGTGGGTTTTTCTGGGAACTTGTATATTGGACAAAATAATTCAAGGGTCAAATGTAACCTCCAGTGAGTATGATTTAAAAAAAAAAAAAAAGTTAATTAATTTAGATCACTTTACTAAGATTTGGACATGTTTTATATCTCAAGACTATCTTGAGATCAAGTGTCACTTACCTAAAAAAATTGGAATACTGGAGAGTATCATAGACTGTAAATGTAATGATGCTTTATTATATCCATAATTTAAAATCTGTGTAACCATGTGCATTTAAAGGTTCTGTAATCCTCCATTTGGTTTTGTGGAGTGCTTTAGACATGGTGCAAGCTGATGTGAGAGAAAGTGTTTGCAGTCCATTACATAGCTCATATGTATTTCAAATGAAAGTTGTATGTTGACAACTTAGTGTTAAAAAAGAAACACACAATCACCAAAACTTGTATTAAAAGGAGCTCTCTGTAAAGGTGTTCGTCAAGTTTCTATCTAAAAATTTTGTAGTAGAAATGTGCTCATTACTCCCCTATGAGTAAAGGCTAAGTGATTTGGGATTGTTCAGCATGAAAATGAGAAATGTATGAGGTGACATAAATGCAGCCTTCCAGTAACCGAAGGGAGCCTACAAGAACAATGAAGAGAGGTTTTTTTAAGAGCCAGTAATGACAGGACAAGGGACTCAACTTGAGAGTAGGTATAGATTGGGTATTAGGAAGAAATTTTTCACTGTGAGAGTGGTGAAATTTTTCACTTGCACAGGTTGCCCAGAAAAGCTGTGGATGCCCCATCCCTGGAAGTGTTCAAGGAGAGGTTGGACAGAGCTCTGAGCAACCTGGTCTAGAAGTTGTCCCTGCTCATAGCAGGGGATTGGAACTAAATGAACTTTCAAGTCCCTCCCAGCTCTGACTGTTCTGAGATTCATTGTGTAAACCTGCATGTTAGCAGCCAGTTAGATGAAACCTGTGGACTTCATAGTCTTGCATATTGAAAAATATACAAATGCATCTGTAGTCTGTATTTAAAAAGAAAAAGAGGCAGGGCACTAATATATTTTTTATTATTTTAATTTACCTTGTATGCAAATATATGGAGTTTATTCCTTATCCTAAGATGCTTGGAGCTTAGAGCAGTCAGTGCTGTTGTGTCTTCTGTTGTTGCTTTTAACTGTAGCCCTGTCACCTCTAGTATTCTGTTTGCTTAGCTTATGAACTTTATCCTTCTCAAGGAAGAGATGATAAACTCTTCATTTGAGCCTCAATTAAATGCCTTTAAAACTTGTGATTTCAGTGAGTTCTGGATTGTTTTCTTGTTTTTCAGCTCTTAATACTTGACTGTAACTAGGCAGATCAGGAGTTCAGCAGTTTCTTGTGGTGAGTAAGGACATAGTGAGCTTGACCAGCTTGAGACAGCTTGAGCTGTAGCCATCTCTACCTCTTAGGTCTGGCGGTTCCACAGCGTATGGAAATGCCTCTTAGGTAATATGATACCATCAAACTCCTGCTGCTTATGACCTTTAGTCAGTCTCTGAATCTTTGGTAAGCTGTATTCTTGAAAAATACAACTGCATTTCTTAAAGGCATCCAGGACCTTCTCAATTTTTTTCCTGTGTGACATTTTTCCCTGGTAGAATGCTGTGTCCTTGTCTTGACACAGCTGTTTAGTCTGTCAGTTCCCTTAAACCTCTACTGCACATCACAGTTCCCTCTCTCTTTCTCCCTTTGAAAGTCACCTGTTTGTTCCTTGCTTTGACCTTTAGCTGTCATAACAGGATTGGTGATCCAGAGGAAGAAATTATTGTTTCTGACCTATTGAGTGTTTATTTACTGGCAATACCAACACTCTTCCTTAGTCAAAAGTTGACCTTGGTCTTGATTCCTGTGGAAGAGCTACCGGTTAAAATGGTTGAGGTGCTTGTTGCTTATCCTCCTTTGGTTACTCTCTGGAGACAGAGGTTAGCAAAAGTGTCAGTTGTACCAGTTTTTTTGTAATACTACTGTTCCTGCAGGAGGAAAAACATTAATGTGTATAATGTTACTCAGACTTTCAAGTAAGTCTTTCTAGTTTGGCAGATTTTATTTTTAACTTAGTTGAAAGGTTTCTTTTGGCTTC
Organism: Regulus satrapa; assembly: GCA_013396955.1. Taxonomy (NCBI): domain Eukaryota; kingdom Metazoa; phylum Chordata; class Aves; order Passeriformes; family Regulidae; genus Regulus; species Regulus satrapa. The sequence goes on along the minus strand of VWZN01022343.1, from coordinate 188,174 downwards.
TGTGTGTGCATCGAAGTGATTACTTCAAAAAACAATTTTTTATCAAGAAATTTGTGGAAATAGTATGGCTGCTTGTTCTTCGACCATTTTATATTCTATATCCTAAAACCAAGTTTTAGGATACTGAGGACACCACTGAAAAACAAGAGAAGTAAACAGGAATTTCCATACTTGCCTTTTTGAAAAAACACAAATGTGTATCTTTTGTGTTTTTCCAATAGCATAGGTCCTAAAGCCTGCCTGAGGATTTCACACTAGTTCAACATGCTGTTTGTAAATAAAACATTGTTTATTATGACCCATTTTCCTTAAGAGTACAAAAATCTGTTGTCAACTAAATTTAAAGGAATGATATGGATATAAAACTGTTTCTACAGATTCCCTTTAAACCACTTTGTTTAGTAGTCTGTGCCATCAGAAGGGTAATTAATTTTTGGACTGTACAGCTGTTGTGTATAATATGTCAGAACTGTGTGGCTGTAAATGATCTTTGATAAGGTCATACTTGGAAGTGGAGTAATAGCTTAAGGTCTGACACCTGCATCACATTTGTGTGTTCTAGGTAATATTTAAATCAGAGATGCTCTGTTTCTGCTGCATGATCGCAAATGGAGATGGTCACCCCACCCTTTTGGTGGAAGATTTGGGTTGTGCTGGCATATGCAGAAGTGTGGAAGCCAAAAAGTGTTCCTGTTGGTCTAGATGAAGCCAGACTGGCACCTGTGAGGTTTGTCCCTCATCACCATGGCTTCCCATATGTCTGAGCCACCCTTTGGGATGGGGTGGGATGATTGCAGTGCAGTCAAAGGTCACCCCAGTGCACAGCTGAGCTGGTCACCCACTGTACAAGCCCTCTGTGCATCCACAAGTCTTGTGCGGGACAACATTAATCAGAACTAGTTTTGTGAGAAGGATTGTGCCTTTTTTTTTTTTAATAAAGGCTTTTCTACCAGAGATTAAACTGTTATTATCTCCAAAAAGATACAGACTGTATCTAACAAGGATGTTACTCTTCACACTCTTTATTTCCTTTGTTTCCCTGTGGACATGGTTGCACATTTTCATGGGCACCTAGGTTATATGGTCTGAACTGTGGTCTGGAATGTATGCCTAACATGAAATTTGCAGGAGAAAAACCTTATTATGTCTGTGTTTTAGATTTAGCACTTTTTTGTCTTGTCTACTGGATAGGCAGGAAGGCAGCTGCAATCAGTCTGCATGCAAGTGCTCCAGACAGCAGCGGAAGTCATGCTACAGCTGTGGTTTGATGTTATGCTCAGTGAAATACCAGCCTTATGCATTGCCACCCTTCCTATGCTCCACATCAGTCTGCTGCCAACCCTGTCCTGTCAGTACAGCTGCTGCAGCAGCAAACCCCCCCTGACAAAAATAGGTATTCCTGTGGTTATTCTCATAATAGCATTTGCATATGGAGGGCTCTGTACTGTTTGCAGGTTTTCTTTTTCGAATTAAGCAATGTGTTTTTGGACAACAAATACAAATTTTTCCCATTCATATCACTTTCCTAGGCAGGTTGACCTAGGTTTAGTATCATTTCGTTTAAAGCTGGGTAAGGTTTAGTTGTAGAGGACAGCCTCAGGATGATTTTTAAGATCCAATGTGCACCTCTTGTTTCTCATCTTTTCTGCATGCTATCTCCATTTGAGAAAAATGCCATGGTAGAAAGTTTAGAGTCTAGGAAGAGGTAATAAGGGAAGGGCCTCAGGCACCTCTGTGTACTCTGTGCCACATCCTGCCCTAGCACTGCTTGCCTGAGGACTGCACTCTCTCCTGTATCAGCTCTTATTTTGCTCGGTTTTCCAGCAATGAAATGTGATTTACAAATGTAGCTGTTTCACAATCTCCTTAAGTCATCCATGGGCAGAGCTGCTGTTGACAGACACAATTCCCACCACTCTTTCCAGAGGGTGCTGCCACCTCCCTGCTGCTGCAGCATGGCTCGTTGTGTCATACACACTATGACTGGCCTGGTGACTTTCCCTGTTTTGATGTTGATGAGTTAAGTTTCGCGCTGTTCAGTCTCCTGGTGTGCTTCCCTGTGCAGCCCCATGAGCTGTGTTGGCAGGAGCAGGATGAGAATTTGAAGGATGCGGGAGAAGGGCAGGGATGCTTATTTCAGCAGTAGTGTTGCTGTATGCCAAATCTAAGTGACCTCAGTCCCAGTCAAAGGTCCTGCTTTTCACCACTCTTGGAATTAATGCTTCAGAGAATGGAACTTATTAGGGTTTATTACAGTGCCCAGCACCTGGAGCCAAGAGCAGTGAGCAGAGACTGCCACATCCCACAGATTGTTAGTGGGAGCACTGGATCCTGCTCAATCATCCTTGTCCTTTTTAGCTCACTAAACCACCTCTAAGCACCTCACAAGTACTGCTGGAAACAGGCTGAACATCCCTAACCAAAGTGTGTCTTGTAAACCTGCTGAGATGGCTTTGGTCTGTTGTTCTTGCTAGGTGATAGCAGATATAACATGGGTTTAAAAACAAACTGGAAGAAGATTTTTCCCCTAAAGATAAAACAATAAAAGACTTTAGGAATTGAGTGGTTAATAAAGAAATTACTTCTATTCTCTCTTTACTCTGGGGTAAAGCTAATGAATGCAGCTGCTGAGGGGTGATACTGTTTGGCAGTGAGGTTAATTGCTAACTGAAACTTTGCTGCAGTTTCTTTTTAGAAAGAAAGCAAAATGATTGAAGGATCATTTGCTAGTGAAAGCATGACTGATTTCATATATATGAGAAAAAAAATTAACTAGTGCTGCCCTCTTGCAGTTCAGCAGCAAGACAGGCATTAAACTAGTGTCACTACAGTTAGCACTTTGTGATGTTTAGGTACAGTTGCGGGTTTTATTAATAAATGGGAGAGTTTCCAGTAATCTTCTGGATGGAATCTAACACTGTGATTGCCTCATGCAGCAGCTCTTGGATCTGAAATCTCCTAAATCTGAAGGAAATCAGGAAGCCCTAGTTATGTGAACACAAATTTCCAAATTTCATATGGCAGGTACTTTCTTAGGAGCAATATCACTGGCCAGGGAAGGTCAATAGATAATCAATCATATTCTCTCTCTCTCTCATTCTCTCTCTCTCTCTCTCTCCCTCTCTCATTCCTTTGTTTTTGGGTTTTTTTTGTTTTTTTGGGGGGGGATTTTTTGGTTTGTGGGTTTTTTGTTTTTTGTTTTTTTTGGGACATGGTGACTTTGGTGGGTGCAGCTCTGGTTTCCTCAGTTAGCTGTGGGTGACTGGAAGGTAAAGTTTTGTGTGTGGACCCATGGAAATCTGCTTTGTCCTCCTCTTCACATGGAAATGGTTGACTCCAAAGAGGTCATGCCTTCCTATGGTTGTCTTCAAAAGCTGGAGGAGCCATTTTCTCCCTCCTCTGAAGAAAAAGCACATTGGAGTATTTTTTTAACTCAGGAAAATCTGAAGTATATCTAAAATCATTCTTCTTCTGCAGTCATAAATTGGTGCTGCTGCAGTCTTTGAGACATTAACTGTTCTGAACAACACCAGATGTGTGATCTTCCTAAATATCTGTACGCTGGAGCTAAGTAATTAACTAATATGTACTTGTACAGTGTGCAGAGTTCTATTACTGAACTTTAGCAGGCTTTATTTTGTCAAATTGAAGAGTGTTTGTTAGATTTTTTTTCATGGTGTAGCAATGCAGTTTGCACTGCTAATAATCTGAGAGTTTTTCCTAAGCAAAGACTTACATTGTATATGTGCTTTATTTTGGTGTGTGCCATATTTTAAGGGTTTGTTTTTTTCATTATTTTTGCCTATCTAAAATACTTAAACAGAGCACTTCGTCATCACCCACATAAGTAACCCACAACAGTAAGTGCAGTTACTTAGCGTTCATGTTAAGTAACAGCAGGGAAGAGGGACCTGAGATGGTGTTTAGGCTTGAAAAGTGTAGATATAGACAGCAGTTGAAGATTGGTGGCTTAGAAGGACAGGTCTGATAGAGGAGTGAAAAATGCTAATGAGGAGGCAAGGTTATAATGAGAGATTTAAAGGCAACTTAACGAATTTTGATCAAGTCTTCAGCTCAGCAGGGAGCGGGAAATGAGTGGATTGAGAGCGCTTCTGCCATTTTCAGGGTGAGCTGTATACACTGAGCCTTCTAACTTCTGAAACGAGATTTCAGAGTTCTGAGGAACATTCCGATGGTGCTCTGACATTTGCTTCAGTTCCTTCTGCCTCATCCTGTATGCTTTTGATGGTGCAGACACGAAGCTCTGCTTAAGATACTCAGAAATAGCAGTGTTTCATACTGATTTTACAGTAAGAGAGCCCAACTTTTAAAATAAGATAGTCTTCACTTACTTCAAAATTGATATATTCTTAAAGAAATTTATTGGTGTGAACTGCAGTGGATGCTTTTTGCTAGTTGCATGTAATTGTGTCTTTGTTCAGAACACTAATGGTCACATAAGATTACAAATCAAGCCTTTTTCTGCTCTTGGTGCTGATCTAATCAGTACATACAATGTCTGTTTGGCCTCATGGGGCGTTTTGCCTGTCATTTCTTCCAAGGCTTCATAGTTGTATTGGGAAGAATGTAGAGTCTGAAAGGATACAAAAGTGTGTGTGTTAAATTATTCTGTCGGCCCAACCCACCCAAGATAAGACTCAGTGTTTTGTCTTACAATTAAGATTGTTTGGTTGACTTGATGCAGCACGGGGGGTTGGAATGAGTTGGGAATGCGGGTTCTTGGTCAATTCTAGTGCCACAGCTGTGTGTTAAGGCCCATGGCTTCATTAGGGTCCTTAATTGTGTGCCCTTGCCACTTACGCTTTACCATCTTCCACCAGGCAGTTTCCAAGTCCTTTCCCCTTTTATTAATCACAGTAGTTCTCTGGCTGACTTCATACTGCAGAGCTGTCTGTGTTCAGCTGACTGCCATCTCTTTTTTTAGATCACTGCAGAAGTCGATTCCTCCACTTGATCAGGACTTGCTGGAAAAGAAATACACTACTGTACTTATGTAGATTGTTAATCCTGGGGAAAACATACAAAACCAATTGTGTGCTGTCCTATTTATCCGTGTTCTTATGAACCTATTAACCTTCTCATCAACCATTTCTGATGGTGGAAAGAAGTACCACCCCTCCTTGTTTTTTGAATGGNATCCAGAGTTATTTAATATGCTTGCAAATCTCGAAAATAATAAACTATTTCAAGTATGATAGAAGAGTCCAAATACATGCAGTACATATTCACAAATAGTTTTGTTTTGACATTTATCTTGCTGTAGTCATTCTGCCAATTGGCTTCAGGCACAGCTACCAAAAGAATGAACACATGTTGTATTCATTAGTTTTCATCTGGCTGTGCTTCGTCATGCAAGACAGACGAAATCATGATGGCATTAAATAGATTGTAATGCATTTGTAATACGAGTTCCCTTCTGCTGAACAGAAAGATAGCTTTGCAAAGCTGCTGCTTTTAAGCCATGATATTTTGCTTAGTTTTCATATAATGGATATGAGTATATTGCCAGTGATGTAATTGCTTTTTCGTCTCGAAACGATGTCATGTGAAAAATATTCCAATATAATGTAGAGCAAACTGCTGCCCCCTTCTTCCCCCCGCCGCACGAACTCCCCGTGTCACTGTTGCTGTCACTCCTCGTGTCGCGCTGTGGCTGACGATTTACGTGTGCCGCTTGACAGACAGACGGACAGACAGACATGCTTTCGAACCATAACGCTTTATCAGCACCTACCGAGGGTGTTGTCGGTGGTCACTCCCGGTGGTTCTTTATGCCCCGAGCGAGGACAGGCGCATGGCTGCGGCCGCTTCATGGTCCGTGCGCCGCTGTGCCCGCGGCCGTGAGCACCGGGGCGAGGGTGTCGTTTCCCCATTGATTCCGGCTCCCTGCGGGGAGGCTGCAGGACCCTGCCCGTGTGCAGGCAGCCGTCGCTTTCCCGTCCGGGAGCAGCTCGGCGGGCTCCCTTCCCTGCCCAGCAGACCCGGGGGGCCGCGGCCCCCGGCCGGTGCCGCAGCCGCCGCCTG
>VWZN01022343.1:108967-178802 GCA_013396955.1 Regulus satrapa | reverse complement strand
GGGGTTGGCCAGTTGCTGGAGACACTGATGGCAAAGTTGGGGTTGTGTCAGTGGCTCTGCAGAGTTTCTGTGGGGGTGACACTGAGTCTGCCTTGGGCTGGGTGCATCTGGCAAGGGACTGTGGCTGTGCCGTGGAGGGCACCTCGACTGGCAGTGGCTTTGCCACCTGCCTCGCTGGCAGGAAGGGACAGTGAACACATACTGCTGTTCCTGCTGCCTTGCTTCCCTGCACAGGTGCTGGTGCAAGAGCATTTAATTTGAATTTGTGTCTGACATAAGGCACTTTGCTGTATTTGGATGTTACAGGAGCCTTTCTCTTTCTACTGCATGCAGTGCTCTGTGTACGCAACATAAAATTGCAAGTACTGTGAAGGTCAGGAGGCGTTTTCATCTCACCCTATTTGGAAGGCCAGTACCTTGCCTCAGTAGAAGTCTCATTTCTTTACCTTCGTTTTTACCTTTTAAAACTGTTGTATCATTTTTGGGTAACTTTTTTTCTGTTTTGCCAGTTCACATCTCTAGCTGGCTCCTAACAGTTCTAGGGACGTGTATTAGTCATCAGAAGGGGGTTGAGGAGATAATAGTGACTTGTTCAGGATAGTAGTTTAGCAGTGAAGTTTTTTTTGCAGAAAGTAATTGCAAGTTGAAGTAACTGCAAGCCACACTTGGAAGTTGCTGAAGTATTGAAATTGGTGAAATGTCAGAGGTGGAATTGACACAGCAAACTTGTCATTAAAGGTCATCTAGAAAGGTTCAGACTGCACACGCTTTCTCAGCACCAAGTCTTTGCTCTCAAATTTTGAGTCATGCCCTGATTTACAAAGTATCTTTTTGAACACTGCATCACACCCCTGCTTCACGCAGAGAACTAAGTTCAGCAGGAGAGAGGTGGCACTGAAAGCTTCCCTCTTGCCAGCAGGCTTCTTCAACCTGCTCTTTCTGCATGGAGCCAGAGCAGCTTTAAGAGCAGAACTTGCAAAGAGAAGTAGTGCTGGACATGCAGCTCCTGCTGTGTGAGCTTAGAAGGAATAACCAGACCTGACAGCCATTAGTCGCAGTTATTTATTGCGTGATGAGAAGATGCGCTTGTGCATCATAAAACCAGGATTTAGGTGATATGTCTTCTTGCTTTGCTCTTCCCTTCCTGGACCTTTTTTGTTCTTTGTATGTTCTAAAAATACATGAATTTGTTGAGGTGCCCTTCTTTTCTTGTGAAGCTCTTCAGAAGCAATTAAAACCATGGTAATACTCATGGTCTTATTTCTGATACCTGTGAAATGCATCAAAAGGAACATTCACTTCCACGATAACCTGGTTTGAGTTGACCCTTCAGGTTTTTGCATGATTTGACTTATTTGGTAAAGAAATGCCACAATGTCTTGAGCATTAAGGTATTTTTTGAGGTTGCTTTTCTCAGATGATAGATGAAAAAATCAGAGCTGCAAGTGTCACCTTGAGCGATTTGCAATGATGGTGGGCAGTTTCTGTGCTGGCGCTGCGTTGTGTGTGGTGGCGGCAGAGTGGCCCTGAGGGCTGTTGGGCAGGGCTTTGGCAAGAGCTGCCCAGAGAGCTGATCCAAGTGAAAGCTAACCGGGGGTGGAAAAGCTTTTCTATCAGGTAGCCACCAAAAATTATGTCCTGCAGCAGATAAAGTAGCATGGTCCTTCAGGGAGAATCACCCCTTTTGGCAGCAGCACACAGTTCAACTGGATTAAGAACAAATGAAACCATGCCCAAGTCTGTAGTAGTATTACAGACTGAATCAATACTAATATTAGAACAATTTGTTGTTTTGACTTTTGATTTGATCCTAATGTAAAGAAAGAAACTCTCAATGTCTCCCAGTGTTTCCACTTGCTTTCAGCTTCAGAGTCTTGAATGATTATTTATGAACAGCACTGAACTGAAGAAAATATTTAATGACCTTCACTGAAGAAATCTTCTAATTGCCCATCTTAACAATATTCTATGCATTTTTGCAATCAAGGAAACTTTTAGGCAAGTAATAACGTGAAAAACTGCAGAGAATAAAAACATTTTGAAAAATTCCCTTTTTTTTTTTCTTTAAAGGATGCAGTTCAAACTTTAAAAAAAATCACTCTGCCTGTACTATAAATAATGTTTTGTTGGAATTTTGCTCAGTGGGGGCAGAGCTATGCTCCTGGCCCTGCTGTGGCAGGGCCACTTGTCCTCTCTACCTTTCTGGGAGGTCTTCCCCAGCTCCCCCAGGTGTGCATGGTGCGGAGCACTCTGGCATGAGAACTTTGTCCTGTGAAACTTGCAGGCTGCAAGAGTGGTCACACCTAGTTAGAGCGTGGGCTTGCACAGGAGTTGCAGAGGGCTAAGTGAAGGCGGAAACTTGAAGCGTGTTGACACAGTAGGTTAGTAAATGTGGATTAGTAGGTTAAACAAGCTGGCATTTAGTCTTGAGTAAGAGCAGTGTGCTTGAGTAGTTACTGCATGGGAGCTGTGATGCTGTTAACTCTCTCTCTTGGGCTCACTCCCTGCTGGTTTATGTGGCCATATGCCAGGTTGCAGCCCAAAAAACCATATTTTGTTAAAAATAAAATCAAAGTCAGCAAATAAGATTATTGGAAAGGTTGGAAGATGCTGAAAACTACAAAATAATTTTGTTCCTGTTGATGTATTCTGTTGTAGTGGGAGGAATATTTTTCATGCATGAAGGATCCTGTTATTTTGGTTGGCAGTATTGTGTGGAAATAGTATCCTCCTGGATGGTTCTTTTATATGTATAAATAGCTGAATTAGCATAGCTAATGCTTAGTAAGTGTATGTGGAATTAATCAGTCCTAAAACATAAGCATTAGTGGAATAAACCAGATAATTCAGTGGTTTAAGATAATGGCAGCTTTCAGAGTAACTATTANAAAAAAGAGAATAAAACTGAATTGCAGACACTGGAGACCTACAATATGTAGCTTTTTCCAGAGTATTTTTCACTTTATGAGTATTAGTAAAAAATCTGTAAACTTTATTTCTGTGAGTTCAGGGAAGCCTAGCCTAGCATTGCTGTTCCTAATCTGTTAGGAAAAGCTGGAAGTGCTACCCAGTGACAATCAGAGAAGAGCTTTGACACAGGTCTGCAAGGGACCAACAGCTGATGCGGCAGTGGTGGCCACATCAGCTGTTGGTGGCTGAATGGCAATTCAGAGGCTCTCTGGTTGCGTTGGTGGCTCATGTACTTTTGCAGAAAACGTTCCTGCTTTTTTTTTTTTTTTTTTTGAAATTGTGTCCTTTAGCAAATAAAGTTCTCTTTCTGAGGTGGCTTTGATTGTTATCAGTTTTCAATTAATTAATGCCTTAATTTTGAGGAAGGAAATCAATGGGAAAAAAATGCAACTTACTTGTAATTTGTGATGCTGCTGTTATTTAGTCCCAACAATATTCAAGTCTTGTTTTCCTATCAAGTATTTGTAGCATTTGCAATATTTGTAATACCAGGCATATCCATTATTAGTCACGTTTTCCAGCTCTGCTGTTTGCAGAGCTACATTTTTTTTACCTAAAAGCTGTTGCGTTGTAGCAAATAGTGGGAAAAGAAACCTGGAGATTTTTTATGTTTCAGAGACCCCATCTGTAGAAAGATCAGATAAGTAATCGGTTTGTGATACAAAATGTGATGTATTTAAGCAACTTTGATAGATCCCTTTTGAGTATAAAATTTGGCAAACATTCCACACAGAATTGTGTTTTCCTACAGGATCCTTTGAGAAGAAAGGAAAAAAATATCCCTTTGGAAAGGCAGTTTTTCCCATGTAAGCAAATTCCATGCACTCATGTATGTGATTTATCAACAGTGATTGTGATAGTTCAATTTTGTGTAGGACTCCTACATAAAATATCTTCAAATTAAAATTTTAGATGGTCTTAGCCTGTCTGTGTCCACCAAAGTGTTCTGTTCGGTGATTGATTTTTCTCCGAGAAGGAAGTTGTTATAGCATCATGTAATGCTGTTTCTGAGTGTTTGTGTGTGCTTTGCTTTGCTTCGGTTCTGAAATCTGCTCTGTGGTTTGGCCTAAAAAAAAATGAGACTTAATTCCTCCCTTTTCTGGGGAGTTTTCCATTTTAGGTGTAATAGTGCCAAGATTAGAAATGAAATTATGATTGAAACTGGCTTCATTTTTATATATTTGTTTCTGCAGAGGGGGCCTAACTGCAGCTTTGTAACATAGATGTGCAGTCACACAAAGAGATGTCTCCCATGCTCTTCAAGAGTTCTTCGTCATGAATTAAATCTGCTTCATTTCACAATTACCTCATTTGTTTAGAGAGCATTTGTGGGAGCTTGTTGATAGTGTCCTTGCTAAGGAGAGTGTGGCAGCTCTTGGTGAGAGTTCTGCAGTCTGAATTGTTTAGAAGACTATCTTTGCAAAATAACAAATGTTAATATTAATGTTTCTACAGCTCTTGATCAGCAGCGTGTTGCAGTACAGTCGGTCTCCTGTCAGGCAGCTGCAGCCACAGCAGCAGGAAAGGTGTGAGCAAGGCTTTCCACCCACACGTTGTTTACAGCTGTTACTTCACCAGGGCTGTTTAACTGCTAACGTAACAAAATGAAAAGAGCTTAACTAAAGAACCAGTCAGTTTAGTTGTATTTATACCCAGCCCCCCCTTTTGAGGGTGGCTGTTGATTTTCACCAGCAGAGATGCTTCTTACTGCTCTCTGGCCTGTGTTTTCTCTGACACACAATGTGCAGATATTCCATTTATTTTTCAGTAGTTCCTCCTGTGTAGTAACCAAATTTGAGATTGTGACTAATATGTGATGAGTAGTTGCAGATACAACCTTCCAGGTAGGCTGTGTGAGAGCCATGTTCTTTATCCTTGAAATCAAGCAGATAGCTTAGCTGTGTCTGTAATACGACTTTTATGTCTTTATGGAGATGGCTTAGTTCTTTTCTATGCAAAAAACCTCCAACCAGACCAAACTACTCAAAACACCTGGAGTAAACACAACCTGTTGTAGAGATGTTCCTCTAATACCAAGGCTGCAAGCAGTTGCAGAATCTATGGAAGCTCCTTGATGGAGGTAAAAAAAAAAGCAGGATTTTGTTTGCTGCTGTTACAAATGTTGAGTTGAATCAAGTTTGTGATTAGAGAGCTTTATGTGGTTAGTCTCTCATTCCTGAGAAACAGGGGAGTTTTAAGAATATGAAAACCAAACCTCATGTCTGTTCCTGCTTGCAAGATGCAGGAGAGGCTGGATGACTGCGAGATGGTATCCCTGCAGCATTGAGGGGTAACACATGTATTGCAGAGCTGGGATAAGGGGTGCCTTCTCCAGGAGATGCTGCCCAGTGGGATGGATGAAACACGACAGCCTTGCAAGCACATCCAGCTGCTCCAGCCTGACCGCAGCAGAGCTGTGGGTGGATGGGCATGAGAGAAAAACACACAGTAATGAATAGTCCCACCAGAAGGTTTGTCTCGTAGAGGCTGTTTTTTTCAAGGGACGAAGCGGATTTTTATCCTTAGGTTTTGGATAAGAAGATATAAAGGTCACCAGGACCTAGGACAAGGTCACTTGAGCTCTTTGGAGTGAAAGTTGGCATTTTACTGAACGGGCTCTGGTATGGAGAGGTAATAAAGCAGCAGCTACATAGGGCTGTGAGTGGAAGGAATTCCTATACCTGTAATACCAGAAAACTAAGATAAGGCAGTGAGTTGGTGACTCTATTTCAAAACAGTTTTTCCCTGTGTCTGAAACTGCTGTGTCCTGTGACTTGGTGCGATAAGAGCCGTGAAATAGCGCTGTGTACACCAGCGCTGGTGCCTCCCCCTGCTCTGGTGTAAGCACCTTTCTGCTGAGCACAAAAATTATCAGATCCTGCTTTTTCCAGCAGGGCTGAAAGGGAAGGCTTTCCCTGCAGGGTAGATGAGTGTTTTGGGACAAGGAGTTCTGTATTTCTTTGGGAAAGGAAATTAATGCTACAGGCCAGGATTCTGTTTTTCTTGATGGAGTTTTGCATAGGGGCACTTATGATAGATTGGCTTAGAAATAGCACAGAATGAGATCAAAGAAATGGCTTGTACTGTGGTATTTTTGATGTTACAAATTAGATATTTATGAGTCCTGGGGGAAAGAAATGCACAGCACAATGAAGCAGCCAGTACAAAAACTTTGAGAAATGTTCCAACACTTATTTATTTACAGGGATAATATCTAACTTGATTTCTAGATAACAGAAACTAGAGATTATCCATTTGTGTGCCAGGATTTTAGATGAGTAGAATTTTGTAAGTAAACATTTCATGGTAATAATAAAATGTATCCATAAAAGAAGAGGTTATTTTGCTTTGCCTGATGTTATCTCACTTAATGATGTCAGTACTTTTTTGTTTTGCTGCTGAAATGGTACTCTAGAATTGATAAAATATATCAGTCTTAGAGTAGCAACTTCTTTCCTCGGGGGCAAAAACGTACTTGTTAAAAGCGTACCACAAAAACCCGGTTAAGTTAGTTGCCCAAATAAGCAATAAATATTTAAGATATTGGAAGATTTCCATAAGTGTCAGATTGAAAGTATGTTGGTGCTACTGAATTCAAATGCTTTGCAGCAGAGGAGAGGTACTGCCACTAATGGAGAATGTTGGACTTTGCCTGCATTGTTGCAATGTAAAGATTAAATGTTTCGCAAACTTGGATTTTATTCATGTGCTACTAGAAAAGTATATATTTTGGAAATACATTCATTGAAATAGAAGTTGGGTAATCAGAGGTACGCTGTATGAATTTGGGCTTAAATTTTTAAAAAATAGTCTAAATATATGGGCACTTCTTTGAGCATGAATTAGCATCATCACTCTGGTAAGAGCAGTTAAAAAATAAGTGGTCCTGGGTGGAGGGAGGGGTGCAGGGAGAGGTGGAGGATCTGAGATTACTGTGAGTGCTCTTTTTTTTTTTTTTTCCTACTTCTTCCCGCCTTCCTCTCCCCCCCTTTCCATTTACAGGCCTCTGCACTGACTTCCTTGCCTGCCACATAACTGTGTCATAACATCTGTGCAGATGAGTTTGCACAGGGCTCTAGGAGAACCAGAGTTTCAGATGATCCTATGTTTGTCTGTGAAGTCTGTGTGTTTGCTGGACTTCATGATTCTTTGGAGAGCAGTACTTTTGCCTCAGCCTGACTGTGGTGATCTTCATTCATCGTGCTGAGCAGATCAGTGACAATTAATGCTGCCATCTTATTTTAGATTTGTGCATTAAACACATAACATTAAAGAAGAGTGTTCTCAGTGGGAAATCAGACAATTTAAAAGTGAGAATTAGGGTTGTCCTTCAAGACTTTATTGAAATCATATAGGTATAGTAAGATGCAGCTTTTAATTATTTGGTTATAGTCTCCTCCAAGTTAGAACTCTTGAGAAGGTGATTCTTCCTATAAAAGCAGTTGGTTGGTATTTTGAGTTACCTTTATTTTCTTTTAGTGTCTCTCTTATTTTTATGGCAAGGCTCCTAATCTTGCTTCTTGAAAATTTGCATGCATTTAAACCCTGACCTTGCTGCAGCACTTAAGGTAATTCACTGCTGACCCACAAGTGTTAATTAACCTTTAAGCAGCGTGGGATGATGAATTTCATTTCATTTAACAGATGAAGAGTGAAGTTAAAAAGAGATTAATGTAAAAAGCATCTGCTAATTACCTAATTTTCTAATTAAGTAGTCACCTAATTTAAAACTAGAAAAGTTTGATTGTCGAAGTGCATGGGAATGACTGCCCTGTACATGTGAAAAGCCTGATTGCTTCTGGTGGGTTTTACCTGTGAGAGCTGAGCACTTTTCCACACTAATGTCTGGTGTTTTGGCTTAGGCACAGCATGCAGGCTGCTCTGCCAGTGAGCCTTTGGCAGTGCAGGAGAGATGCTTTCCTGCTCTCAGTGTCCTGCTGTGGCCACCCTGGAGCCCCAGGCAGTGGCTGGCTCTGTCCAGCAGAGCTAAAGCCTCTGTAGGGTGGCTTGGATGCCATCTGCTTTTGGTGCAGGGAGGTGAGTGGTGGCTGAGCCCTTGGTGAAGAGGAGGACTTCAGGCATGTGGTCACTCTTGAGCATAGGAAAAGTTGTTTTCTTAGAAAATTTTAGCTAGATGGGTTTGGGCATTAGGGAGGATGGGGATTAACCAACATTCTTTCATGCTCACTTAATTTGTTACTTTTAAATTAGCATTTTACCCTGGAAATGTTCTAACTCTTCTAGCACAATATGAAATATTTCCAGTGAAGGAATACTAACCTTTATGTGCTGAAGTGTTAATATATTTGTAACTCAGAGTAGAGCAGTTTATTGCAGCTGTCTCTGGTTGCTGTATGAATTTCCAAGCCTCTATGTTAGAAAAGATGCCCCCTGCCACTCTCCTTACTGTGACAGGAAAATGGATGGCACCAAATGTTGGTAAGGTGGGTGGGATAGCTGCTGAGCCATTTATATGGGGGATTACAAGTAGGTGCTCATAGCCACCATGAATTCTTTCTATGGAGTATTGAGGTCACTGATTTGTAGCAGAAATATTGGAGAAGGGCTTGTCTTGTGGGTTGAAGGCCAAGCCTTGAAGATTAATATCAAGAACAAGCCAAGCAATATTAAGGGAAGAAAAGTACTCAAAAACCACAAGGCTTTAAGAGGAAAAAACCTGTAAATGGTCTTCTTACTCTTGAGATGCATCTCAGTGGAGGTAGAGCTGATAGGAAATATGCAGTTGGGGAAGGATATGTGGCAGTGCCTGCATAATTATCTGCCTCTTCAAGTAATTAGATGGATACCAGTGTCAAATATGAGAAGTATCAGTGTTTGTTCTGTTTTTTCAGTCTGTCTATCAAAGCTAGTAACATTAAGNTATACTGGAAACTTAGAGGCAAGCAGAACGTTCATGTTGGTCAAATGCTGTTTGGGTAGGGCAGTGCCCTGTGAATCTCATGCTGATGTATTTCCAGATTATCTGTATTAAAATTGAGTGTTGACAGCAGCAGATACACAAGCTTATTACAAAAATATTTTTATTTTCTGTAATTTGTGGTTATTATTTGGGGCTTCTTTTGTCAGGATGTTTTTGTGTCATCTTTTAATCTTTCTCCTTCCTTTCCTTTGTTATGTCAGGAAAATTAAAATATATGAAGGCCTCTGTGCACAAATCTGTCTAGCGTATAAAAATTGAGCTACTAATTGTTAGGCATGAAGTAATAAATCATCTTACATGTCAGAACAACCCTTTCAAATCAAGTTGCTTGAAAACACGGGTCATGTTCTTTATAATATGATGATGCAGGCTTAGAGATGTGAACATGCTTCAAACTGACCATAAAGCAGTCCACAATATCAAAGGCCAGTAGCAACAGACAAACAAAATTCTGCTTGCTGTGGACTTGTGATCCAAATGGTTTGTGGAATGACTAGTGTAGAGTAGTTTTCTTTTTAACTACTTGTAGGGGCTAAAATTATGTGGGTCTATGAAGTATTAAAAAATCTCCTGAGCTGTGCAAGGAAGATAGTCTGGTTGTTGTGATGGTCCTCGTGCAGCAGCAGTCCTGAGCAACTGAGTGGTGTGTGGCAACATATTGTTCTTGAAAACCTGAAGGAAACAAATTTAAGGTTTAGCTAGGGTTGAAAACGTTAATATTCTGCACTGTCTACAGTCAATGACGTACCTGCACCTAGGTCAGAACATCTGAATTATTATTCTAAAAAGAAAATAGAGAGAACTTACACTTCTGTTGCCAGTAACAAGTGGGAAATCAAGCAGTGCATTGGGTTTAATTTGGTGTAGGAGAACTGAAAGATTTGAGAAAAGAATGAAAACTAGCAAAGGAAGCCAAAGATGTGTGAGGTAATTGAAAGAGTTAAAGACTTTCTTAAAGAGTCTTGCACTTGCAGGAAGGGAGAGCTTGGGGAGAGCTTCCTAGTCCACTTCCATCCCATAAACTTTAGGTTCTTAGGATATTACAGTATCATTCGGCTTGTGGGGGAGCTCTTTAAGCACACACGAATACAGAGGATTCAAACTCCTATTCTTGTACTCTTTCCATGACTCACATCCTTTACAAAACTCAGATAATTTGTGTATGTGCTGGCAGTTGGAGGAGATACTGTGAACAAAATTATGTAGTCTTAATTGTTTTTTTTTTTTTAAATGGTTAAAAATTATGAATTACAGATACAGAACATAATTCTTGATCTTTGTGCCTTTTATAAGCTATCCATAAGACAGGTGATCTGCAGAAAACTGCAGAGTTTTCTTTCTCATAACGTGTAGGAAAAATGAATTTGTCAGGTATCTCTGGAAATAAAAACTTCATCCAGAGTCAAATTTTTCAATGCTCTTTAGAACAAAAATTGGAAGTTGTACAAATACATACTTTCCTTCACACATGAGCAGATCATATTCCTCATGAGAAAAGCTTATTTGGGGACAGTTATCTCTTGAAATTGTCAGCCAGACCTTTCTACCAGTCCCAGTAATTTCTGTTCCTTTTCCCTAATTAAATATTCTTACCACTCTGGGCAAAATACACAAAATGCCAAAAAACCCTTAACTGTCAGGGGTTTAAAATTACGTGTGGTTTATGTGGCTTTATTGGATAAAACATAGGCTTTTCCACCCGTGGTTTAAATTTCCATGTGCTGGAGTTTGTAAAATTTGTTTTTCTGAAATGCTACTTACGTCTAGAATGAATTCCTTACTTAGATGTAGTCAAAGCTGGGAGGAATTGACTCAGAGGGGTAATAATGGACGCTTTGGATTTGTTGAAGTGGCCCAGAATAGATGGTTCAGTAGTAAGATTTCTTTTTTTTTTTCCCCCCAAATGTAGCCAGTTCAGCATTCTCCTAGGCAGCAAATGACGAAGGGTGATGCTTTTCAAATGCTGATACCCTCACATAACTGCTAAATGACATGTGAGGAGTGATACGTGGCTTGGACAGTTTAAGTACCATTGTTATGTCCTGGATACTCCTTTTGGAGTTCCTGGCCCAATTCTAAGGGGAATTCTTGTTTGATCTGCTAGGAGTGGTTTGATGCCTGCGGCTGTGAGGAGTCCCACACAGAGTAACCTGTCTGTTCAGTGCTGTTCATTGACTGTGACAAATGAACTTTTATTTTTAGGGTCATCCTTGTATCTCATGAGTACAGAATACAAGCATCCCATGTATATCTCTTCTTACTCCAAAAGCAAGGGAATAATTGATGTCTTCCTGGCTAAAATTAAAAATCTAACTGATGAACTATGAAATATAACAGAACATTTTATTTTGAAACTTGTAGTACTGTATGGTTAGACCTAGCATATATTTTTGCTGTCATTTGAGTGCCAGTACTCCTACCTTAAACCAGTTTTTGAGACTGAAATACCTTAGATTCACAGCTGTGTGGATGTCTCCTCACTACTACCACCGAGCAGTGTGTAGATGGTGCTTTTCTCCCACACTGGATCTTTTTCCCAGTGTGTCCCTTAAAGGCATAGTTCAGCAACAGCTTAGAAAACACAACCAACACATGAAATGGTGATATTTGGTTGTAATAAGAATAACCAAATAACTATAAAAGTATTTTCAAAAATTAATCAAATGAATACACCAATAGTTGACTGCACTTACTTGCTCTATTTGCCTAACTGGTTTCCCTTTTCAAATAAATTTCTGCCTGGTTTAATAAAAGAAGAGCAGCTTATGGAAGGTTTGTATAGATTCATATCTATGTCAGCACAAGGGAAAGGACAGATGTTTAGGAGTGGGAGAAGAGGAAGGGAGGAGATGGAATTTTGCTTCCCATTGACTGATTTTGTTCTTGCATAAGAGCAGTTTCCTTTCTGAAGGGGGAGGGCATGTCCTTGAGGAAGAGTTTTTCTTTGCTTTTTTGTTTGAACTTCTTTTGAAGTAGTTCTTTAGATTATAAAATATGTTTTAAATGAAGGAAGAAATCTGGAAGAGATTTGAAAACTTCTGTGAAGAAAAGGTGTAATTGAGCAGATTTGTGAGAATGATCTCATGGATTCCAGCTGTGTTTACTTTTAGGGCATCTTCTTTTAAGCTAATCCCTGTTGAGTTGCATTTCAAGCCACTGCCAAGAAGGGCATGTTGGAGTTCAGTTGAATATTTGCTGTAATGGGTGAGATATTTGGGTTGGGAATTATTAGTTTTAATTCTCTAATAGTTGCCAGGGTAATATATGGTTGTCATCACTTGAAACAGATGCTGCTTCAGTAGAATGATGAAGAACAATGAAACGTCTTCCAAGTGTGCTACTGTATTCTTTGATCAACCAAATATCCTTTCACTTCAGCTTCTTTCAGCCGCTGTGTCTCCTGTGCCCTCTCTGCACTGCAAAGCAGCCACTGGTGGTTTGGAACCTCCCGTTGCACAGCAGGGCTCATTGTTTTGCCTGCTTTGGAATCAGCTAATGCGCCCCAATTTTAGGGTGCCGGGGTTCAACAGCAGCAGTCTGGTCAATGGTAGCAGTTCATGGGAAATAAAGATGTCCGGAGATGTGCAGAGCATTTGCTTCTGTGCTCATCAGAGACACCAGTCAGCAGTGGAGCCTTTCCTGCTTTGGTAATTACCCTTGTTTGGACTCTACACAGGGAGCACAGTAATATTTGGCTTCTGAAATGATGATTTGACATAGCTACTTATTCCTCTTGCAAATGTTTCATTGCAATCCACTGTATATTTCTGCGGCCTGGGAACATGTCCATGATTTATCCATTATAATGGATAATATATTAATTGAAGACTCTGGCCAACAAAAAAAGTTTAAAAACATAATTTTGGGGGGAATCCCACTTTATTTTTCTTCCTTTTTTTAAAAGGAAATGTCAAACTGCTTTCTTCTGTTTGGACTGCTACTCAGTGTAAGAGAAGCTACAAAATTTATAAAATTTTGAAAGTAATAGTTTTCTGCAGCATTCATTCTGTCTAGTCCACTGCATCTGTTTAAAGGCTAATGCTTGCAGGATAGTAGAAATATGAATTATATGTTATTTTAAGTCAATTTACTTTCCTGAAGTAAAAGCTTTTCTTCATAGATTAATATACATTTACCTTGGTTCCTTTTTGTACGCTGCATAGGTCTGTGTGGATGTAGGAACTTTCCCCAGCTCCTTAAAATGGATGGGTGTTTATGTTTGGAACGTGAGGATTTTAATGAAAGAGTCTTACACGGTCCTTCCCAACTTGGGATAGGTGTCACAATTCTGGGTTTGTAAAGTCCTGCTGAGAGAGCATTGGTCGTGCTGGGCTGTGGAGTCATTAAAATCCATTTTCTGCATATAGGGAGGTACAGTTATGGATGGTGTTATGAAAGTTGTTTTTGTTGAGTCCTAATCTGTTGTCTCTGAATATTGACTTGGTTATGTACCTAATTAATTAATTCCCCTGCAGTTCTTTTCATCAGCCAGAATGAATATAGTACTAACCATGAAGTGTACACTTCTGCTTTTGCTTTAACCAAATAGTGAATTAAAACAATATGCAAAACTGTCATCTAGGGGCTGGTTTATTATTGTAACCTTAATTGTTCATTTCAGTTCAATAATAATTCTGGATACATTCCATTACTAAAGGGTTTTTAGAATTTTTGTACTAATTAATTATAGGAATTCTGTTTGTGTTGTGAGCAATTATGATGCTTATTTTGGTTGGTTCAATTGGGTCCTTGAGTAGTGAGTATCATGTTTTAACTGAGTGGAATTGGCATTAAACCCCCTGATCTCTTTTATAGTGAATTCATTGGAGGAATTTGGTTAGTATTTCTTTTGTTTATATATGTTTTTAAAGTGCCCCTATTGCAAGTGTTTCAAAGATTAGGCTTTTTTTAGGGAAAATCAAAGTAATAAAATTCTGGGTTCATTAACTTTATTCTCCTTGATACATTTTCCTAAGATTAGTGAAAACTAAAGTTTCGATTGAATAGAAACACAGTAGTAATACCAGCTGTTTAGCTTTGCATTTAAATTTGCTGTATTTATTTTATTGACTATGATCTTATATGAACTATATAATACAGGTTAATTTTTGTAAACCTATATCATTATATAAACTGAGTTTTTAGGAAGCCTTAAACAGGATGGATAAGGAATTCAGTACCTTCTGTTTGAGCGACATACTCCATACTCTTTAACAGATTTTTTTTTTTTTTTTTTTAATGATTGGCCTATGATTTATTAAAACAGCCAAATAGAGAAATCTGTTATGTGTTATTTTGGCTTGGCAGAAATAATGCAAAGAACTGTCAAAGAGTGAGCAGAAGCTGTAATTTCCTTTTTACCCCAAAGAATAGATTTGGCAGGGTTAGGCCTTCAATGCTAATCTGTCTCTGTGTGGCCAAACAGATTTTTGGAACCTTTTTGTAGTGCGTTTATTTTCTCTTAGCTTCAGGCCAAATGTTATAAGGTTGTATGTTTTTTGGCACATCCAGGGTGGTGATGTGAAAGAAGTTAAAGAGAAGGAATTGAAATTAAGAACTCTGATCTAGACCATTTAAATTGAGATTGCCACTTTATGCAGTTAGGTCATAGCTAACAGTACCTGTATTTTCAACTGTGGACTTTCTTTATACTTTGAAGCTTGCTTTAATATTAAGGGTCATAGTTAAAATTCTTAAGCAGTTACTTAAACGGTCAATAATACTTTGAAGAATTTTACCACAGTTTTATACCTTTTTCATTAGTTCAATTGGGTGTTTAAGTAAGATTAATTTCAGTCTTCCTTCTACTTGTAAGCATGTTTTTCACAGGAAGCACATTGCCTCTTGTGATTTTAATAGGGCCATGCTCCTTAAGCCTTCTGTCTTAGCTAATGATTAGTAATGATTTCTGTCTTGAAGCATTAATTCAATGTTTGCCATAATATCCATTGCTTATTTTCCTGGACATGTTTGTTAGAATGTCTTCAGTATCTCAAAATGATGGGACAGACGTACTCATGCTGCACATGCCTCTTTTTGTGGCTTTTAATTAATTTTTAAAGCATTTCAATGCCTCCTTCTGCTCTGCTTTGCCTCTGTACAGATGACAGCATCTCGGCTGCGAGCACCTCCGATGTCCAGGACCGTCTTTCAGCCCTGGAGCTGAGAGTGCAGCAACAAGAAGATGAAATCACTGTGCTAAAAGCAGCCTTGGCTGATGTGTTAAGGCGTCTTGCTAACTCTGAAGACCATGTAGCTTCTGTGAGAAAATCAGCACCAAGTAAAGGTAAGCCCAAATTTGGTAAACTCTTTCTAGAGTCAGACTGTGTGTTATGTCAGAATGTTCTCCATTGGTCACTTGTTTTTTCCCTTTCCTGTCTCATTTGGGAAGGCTGATCTATTTTGAGCTGGAGGGGTTAAGTTTATAATAGTGACTTAAATTATACGGCCAACAGATATCTGAAATATGCTTATTAATTTTGCTATGTGCTAACATTTTTATGTTCTCAATACCCCTGAAAATTTTCCTTACTTCTTGCTAAAAGGTTCCTGTTTTAATTTCAGTAGCACAATGTTAACTTGCCACTGGAGGTTCTGGGGCTTTTTGAGACAGTTTTGAGTCTCAGCTTTGACTTTGCCTGGAAATTACTCAACTGAAAGGATTTATTAGAGATTACATTTTCTGTTGCTCCTAAATTATAACCAAAACCAAAATACATTTTTACCAAATAAGAAGGTTTTCTGAATGTAGTTCATTTTTGTTCCAGTACAGAGGTAACTCACCACCAGTGGATCTTATGTAAGAAATGGCCACATAGCTTTTTGCCCTAATTTTTATATGTTCCCCCACCTCCCCCTGCAATGGACATTTCATGTTCTGGAGAAATACTTGAATTGAGTTTTGAACTTACTCCAACTTAAAGTTGTGTATTTCAAGAGAATTTTATGGCTGTGTATTTTTCTGGCATATATCAGGTCTCTGATTATATGAAAGATTAGGTCATATTTCAAATAAATTACAGTTTAATTCTCTATAATTGCATGTAGCCACGTCAAACCATGCAGCACAGATCTTTGGGGTTCAATCCCTGTGTGAGTCTTTCAGTGCCCATATTACACATTATAACACAGAACTGATACAATGTAGCCTATGCTTCTTTGGGTGACTGCTTTATATAGGCTGAAGATACTGAAAGTTTGAATTATTTCAGATGTGACAGAGAGACCACATTCCTTAATTAAGTGTTTCTGCAGTCTTTCTGCAAGATGGAAGGTAGTCATGATGCTTAATTGGCTTGGGCTCTGAATCCTGCTATTCTCTCTTGCTTGCTAAATGGTAGACTTGTCATCTCTGCTTATAAATGCAGCTTTTATCTATCCAATTTACATGTCTGGCCTCATCAAGATTGAAGCTTCCTTTTTGAACTCTTTTAAAATATAGCTTCAGCAGCTATTTTGACTAAATTGCTCTGCTGTCTCCTGTCCATTATGAGAAAAAGATTATGTGAAAAAGTGAAAAGTCCAAGTGAAAACCTGTGGGCAAAATGTGTGCACCATAGTGCCTTATTCTTCCTATTTAAATGCAGAGGAGCTGAGATGTACACAAATATGTCTAAAATCCTTTGGCTTTGAGCTGTCTAACCCAGCAAACTTTGTGTACAGTCAGGGCAAACTTCCTGTGTTCTGCAAAATGCCTTGGGTTTATCACCTTTCTGGGGGTCTTTGGTCCATAACTGAATTCTCTAGGTCCATTTGTTTGGCGTAAAAGAAACTATTTTTTTAAGGGAGGCGGAGCAGAGGGAGGGTGGAATGTCTAAATATCTTCAGGTTGGTCATATTATATCTCTACAAATGAATGGCAACCACATGGCACTGTGAAGAAAGAGATGGGAACAGGGACAGGTATGTGTATCTATGATCTAATTCACTGAACTTAAATGAATTATGATTAATTTGCACTGTATTTAATTGGTGATGGATGTGTTCCCATTGTGTTCAGTTGCCCAATACCACCAGACAACACATTAACTTTACTATTAATCATGAAATCAGCTGTATATAGAATGCACAGAAGAAAATGTTTATGTACAAAGACTGGAATTTTAAGAGACTAAAATTAGACTTGAATAATAAACTTGGGATTAAAACAAGTTCATACATTGCTTTTTTGCAGTATCCTAGGTTCTACTTTAGATTTCTGTATTTTAAATTCTTTCATTGGCCAAAAAACTCTTGGAACCTTTTAAGATGTATAAATGCGGTTTGTTGTTTCTTCGGGTTTTTTTGTTTTTTAATAAGTAGGATTAGAAGATGATCTGAATTGCCATACAAAAATAATACTCAAATAAGTAATTTTTAGGGTTTTTTTTGAAGTATTATGCGTGCATATAACAGATTCTTACTAGTCAAGTCATAATTACTGCAAAGGTAACTGTATTCCTCCAAAACTCATTTTGGTGTTTGTGATACTGTCAAGAATCTGTATTTCTGCATTACAGCAATTGCACTTTAATGTAAATTATAATAAATATATAATAAATATATAAATTTTCTTTAAAAAAAATGCTGAGGCTTTCAATCACAGAAGCACTTTTCTCTGCAGCAGCCCTTAAATACATACTGACATAAATAATGAGTAAAGAGAATAGATGTGTGAATGCTTCTGAATGTATGGGGAGAGATATGTTTAATCTGAAGTATGGTGACACAGTGAGATAAATAGTTTTAAAACAAACTGAACTAAACAAGAATAATAGTACCAGAAAAAGCCATCCTGAATCCATCCATCCATCAAACAAAGGAGATTTAATACAAGGCTAACTCACCTAGTTTGAAAGGTGGCTCTTCTACGTTTTGTTGAAATGTTTCCTAAAACATCTTAATTTTTCTTTCTTGTTGCCACCTCAGCAGTGTCTTTGAAGAGAGATTTTTCATAGGCTAAAAATAAGTATAGTGAGCAGACAGTACATCACACTGAAAGGGATAAATCCATTCTGATTGCATTTTCACTGATTTTTCTTATTCTGAAGTTGATTATTCGACTTAATGAAAAAAGCGATCTGTTCATCCTCTGTCTAGTTTGTCTGCCTGGCACATCTGGTGATCTAATTCTGTTCTTAATTTCCTTTATTTTAGATTGACAGATTGGAGCAGTAGCTGATAAAGTTAAAGTTTTTGCATTATCCTTTAAATCTTTGTTTTTCTTTTTTTCCTCTACCTCTCTGTCGCATGCTTATTTTGAGTTTAGTCCAGTTTCCAGTGAGAAAATTCACATGATTGGGGTAGATTCATATTTCTAACTTATGGGCTCCCAGTCAGGAGGTTGCTACCTATTATCTTGTGTGTAAAGCTCCATCTCAGAAGCAAACAGCTCCTCATACAGGAATTTGTGAACTGTAGAAGATAAGATAAAGGGTAAGATTTTTTAGGCACCTTAGTGTCTCCTAGTAAAGCATGAAGTGGAGATACTGTATAAGGAAAATACCTCCAGTAGGGATTGCAGCAGGATTAGCACTTCTCTATATTTCACAGTGAAAAGCAGACTGGGAGTGTTTGCACATAACTTCCCAGTTATGCAAATGCGAAGTTATTCTAAATAGAGCAAATCTTTTCAAAATAAGAAGACTGTGATAGTGCTTCTCCGTCTCTGCACACAGCTAAGAATAACTACACAAAGGAGAAATTACCAGGTCCAAAGATAGTGTTGAGGATTAGAAATGTGAAAGGCCTTGGTAAGGCATCCTGTCCCCAGCAGCTATGGAGCTTGTAGGGATCATAGTAGGGGGGTGAGTTTATGGGTTTCATTTCTTTTCTCTCTCTCTTTTCTTTCTAAATAGATGGCTGGGTTAGAAGAATTTCTTTGGTGGGAAATTATTTGCATTTGGCAGTTCTGAACTCTTATTGCCACATGCCTCTGCTGTTGGTGCATGATTGATGCTGTTAGCATTCACAAAAAGTTCCAAAACTAAAGATTACCTGGACACTGAAGAAAAGGAAAGCATAAAGCAGTCTGATACTTGTGGTTGCCAGCAAAATAGATTGGTTCACAGCTGGTGCCTGGTAAACCTATTAAAATCTTCCAGGGTGTCAAAATGTGTGTAACAGGAGAATTCATCCCTCAGGCTGTTGGTGTGCAGAAAAGTTCGTGTCACACTATGGCACCAGAGAAATAAGTCAGACTAATTATTTCACTGGAGTATGAGTTTGTGCCTGAAAAAGTACATCTGATGACTGCCTGTGGAGAAACAAAAGAGTTCATGTCCTTTTGCTGGACTCAGAAATATTGAGGAGACTTGACAAAGGTTAAACCTTTGGAGGAGCATTTCCTATTGCTTGGACAGGAATTGATATTAAATAACTCATATGCAAATTCAACTCACAAAGTGAAATTGGAATAGTGGATGGTAGTTTGCAGAGAAGGTTTCCTGTGGCAATGAAGAGTGGTAAACTGAGAGGCATTTTATTTTACTTAAAGCAGTGGTCTTGGGGACCTGCAAAAGCAGATAGGGAGTTGATAGGGGTTTTTTACTTTTTTAATTTTCTTTACTTTGTGGGTTTTTATGAGAGCCCATTGAGTTTTCTTTCTTTTCCTGCTCCCTTCTCTTGCATAAAATAGTGTGTCTCATCAAATTCCATCGCATTGCACTCATGTAAGCAAAGTACTTCAGATGTAATTTTTACTTTATCTCAACAATGTTTTTATTTTACTAACATTAAGTCATTCTGCTTTATGTTTAAAAGAATTGACTTCAGGTATTCATCAAGCTTCATTAACAAAAGCATAAGACAGATTTGAGGGGATTTTTTTTGGTCTTTGCACTATTCAATTAGCAGAGGTATTCTAATAACTGAGTGCGTGGTTTTTTTACCTGATCAGTAAATGTTAAAGAAACAGAAAGTAGAAATGTAAATAGGAGAATGTGGTAGTGGTGGAACGTAGGTTCTAATCCACAATATTAAAACTAACCTGGCAAGCTTGTATGTGGGTCATTTTACTCACGGGAAAAGACCTATTGAAGTCTGCAGGCTGCATGCTCACATAACAAATAATAATAGTCTTGAGGTCTTAATGCATTTCCCAGGCACTGCTTTTAGTGGCATCTGTTCTTTCTGCGTTTCTTCCCTTTTTTTCCTATCTTCTGCTCTAACTTACTGAGTATTTTCTTTTTCTTCTGTTATACTTACTGTTCTTGATGTTCTTCATACATTTTCCTTTATTTAAAGAATTTGGATCTAGAGGGCATTATCAACTAAGGGTCACTAGCCAGCTAAACCAAGTTTAGGAAGGAGAAGTGAAGAGCAAATTTCAGAGGTTTTTTTAAGTTCTGTAACCTAATAATTTTATTCATTGTAGAGGAATATTTTTGCTTGTGGTTATAAGTACCCTTATTCTTTTTCCATATGCTTCTTACGGTTTTGGGTATGTTTTGCACATCTGTGTACTTCGTTTAGAACAGTGTGAGCAAATTTTCTTGAGTGGTAGGTACTCTGTTGTTCTCCATGATGCTTCTCAAACCAAGAATTGTAATAGTGGAAGAGTTCAGTGTTGTCACTAGCTTTTTCAAATGAAAGCTCCTTGTTTATAACACTTGAATAGCTTTTTCATCACTTGTTTGCCAGAGTATATTGAATTGCTTCAAATTACCATAGTTAAAATTTTATTTCCTCTGCTTAGAATTAGCCCATTTGGCAATTGGTTGAACGTGTAGATGGTGCCTCTGGGAAAGTATAGCAAAATAAGATAGAAGGGAGAAGGAAAAGGGCTATGTGATTTGAATAAGCAATTGGCCAAACAAATCTTCAGTTTCCTGTAGCAGGTTTTTAAATGCCTGCCTAAGGAACAGAGACCTGATTCCCCTAACACCTGAAAAATTAGTTTTGTATTCCTATGAGGATCATTTAAAGTTAAAAATATATGGGTTAAGTCAATATAAAAATCTTGTAGGAAATCTAAAAGCAAATATTTAATTACTCTTAACATCTAAGTCAGTTTATCTACCTATTAGGAGGGATGCCCTTGGAGCTCAAGTTGTTTATGCATTAGCTATACACTCTGAAACTGTTGCTTATTAGCATGCCTCTTTTTGGATAGTTCCTTTCCTTTTATAGGAAATGACAAATAATGTATGTTTAGTAGCTGTCAAAATTAGTGAAATTTGCCTTCTATTTAAAAAAATATAAAAAGAATGTTTATTTTTTTAGCTAGTTGTAATTACTATAAGAACAATAAAGTTTGCTTGAAACTTAGTTGTTTTAAAATTTGGTTATTAAACAAGAAACATAACCCATAGGTAGTGAACTGAGCTATTTATCCTGATTTGTTTTGTTCATTATTTGAGACCCAGTCTCGCACCCTGACCTGTCTTTGTGTGATAGAAGAAGATATTTTTTCAACTTAAGAAGTTTTAATCAAAATTTGACTCTTAGTGTGTAAGTGAAGTTGTTGAACTAAACAGAATGCTGAGACAAATATTTCCCTGCCCTTCAGAATACAGTGCTCTCTTTGAAAAGAGTTTTGGTGCTCCCAGGCTGTTTCTTTGCCAGCATCTTCCATGAGTTGAGGGACTTGACATCGTTTGAAAGTCTGGAAGCAGAGCCATGACTAGAGTTAGCTGCTTTTATACAATTCATTGTAAAACCTTGAACTAAGGCTAAGATTTGTCATCATTTCTATTGATTTTGGTGTTGTTCTATTAGGAAGGAAGTGCACATAAAATCTTATGTTCTGCTGTGCTTATAACTATTTCTGTCTTGTTTTTCCACAGCTCACTCTGTGGGCTCTCTGAAGACTTACACACACTGTACACTTGTTTAGTAAGAGTACTAAACAGGCTTTCTGTCCTTCCAAACAGAAAACCCCATAGCAGGTAATATAATTATCATCTAGAAGGCATTGTCACTTTTTGCTGATAGTTAAGTAGTTTAGGGTTATTGAAGGATTTGGATATTGTATGCCTTCTTTAATGGAGGAAAAAAAGAAAAATCTATCTTAAAAAGATCAGCTTTTAATTTTTGTAAGGTGTCATTTCTGGAGCTCTTTCTTTTAAATCCACTGGAATTAAGTACTGAAGTAACTTCAAGGAAGCTGCCGCTACTTATTTTAAATCAAAATTACCTGGAGAAACAAGTGTTTGGTTTTTCTTTGTAAGAAAGGCACTTTACCTGTCAGAATATTAGCAAATGCAAAGATAATGAGGAAATTGTTTCAGTAAGTATATTTGAAAACATAATAAACTACATGTCAATGTAAAATATTCTAAGTTTTGGGTTTGGGAAGAAAAGTGGAATACTGATTGATTCTCAATTTTAGCACCTTGTAAGTATATTTTGAGAGAAAAGCTGTCATATTATCACAGGACACACATTTTCAAACTTACCAGTTTCTCTAACAGCTTGGCTTCCTTTTTTCCCCAGTTAGCTAATCAAGGCTGATAAAGAATTGGGAATAGATTTTTGGTTTATTGTGGTCTGTTTTTTCTAGTCCTACTTATCTTTCATTCACACATTTGTATACTTGACAGATGTTAGTAAAATTTTTCTTTTGAACTCTACAGATACTATTCTATGAAAATTATCAGAACAGAGATGAAGCCCTTCCATAAAAGATATTTTTACCACTTTGATCTCTGACCAATATGGCTTTAATACTGGTCACCATACTTTGTCTTTCGTTCTACATTCAGTTAATGTCTGGCTTTTGTTCCAAACTAGCAGATAAAGCTAAGTGCTGTTCAGTCTGAAAAATTTCAGACTGTTTGTGGTGGTGTATGAGATGATATTGGCTGAGATGTGCAGCCCAGTGCTGGGAGAACTCAAGTGGTTCAGTGTATTGATCTGGAATTTGTGTTCTCCTGTGCCACTTCCTTTCCAGGTCTCTGAAGCAAAAGCACTTGACTGCTATGAAGGACTAGCTCTGCAGTGAGGAAGGTTACAGTGTTGTTAATTTTTGATGTCTCTTGACTGCAGAGTTGCCCTGGTTAAAAGTCATTAAGACAGATGTGTGGTTTGGACTGGTGGGTTAGCTTCCTTGGACTTCTGACCTAGCTGGGAAGATCCCCCTTGTGTGTCTCTGTCAGTAGCCAGGTTTCACTGCCTGGGATGAGCACAGGACTTAAACTCACCTTTTCTTTTCATAGTTTAAAATAAAATGCATTTTTTTACAAATAATTGCAGATGATTGATTGAATTTTTTTTCTTCCTTTTAAAAGTAGGCATTTTTAAGTCGCTATTGACTATCTAACATGCAGTATATAGAGAATTTGGAAGGGGTGTTGAGTGTGTTGTTTGGGGATTTTTGTTTGTTGGGGGCTTTTTTGCTGCTTTTTTTGCTTTTTTATGTTTTATTGCACATTGAGTGTGGCACACTGGCCAAGATTTTGCTCTGGAGTGTAAGAAATCCTGACATGTGTTTTTGATACTTGAAAAAAAATTTGTCACTGCAGTTTTAAATCTGGGTTATGTTTACTTGTTAGTCATTTTGCAAAAGAGTTTTTACTTCAATTCAAAAATCTTAATCTCAAAAGTGACTTTGCATGTCACTTGTTGCCATTAGGGAGTACTTTGTCCATCTTCCATCAATACGCGCCTTACTGGAAAACAATCCCAAAGCTACTCTATGGATCCCTTTTTAAATTGTTATTGTATTCATCATTGCATGGAGCAGTGCATATTCCAATCATGAACATTCTCACATGTAGAGTTTTATTTGTAATCAGTTTTGTCCCTGGACATAAGCAGGAACTAACACTTTTTGTTCCTAGTGGGGGGAATTATTCTAGATGTAGGTAATAAATAAAATAGCAGTGTACTCCTTGCACACTGACAGTGAGTTCCCCATCTTAATAAGTTCCTTTGCCCTGTCTTGTAGCACTGTTGTCCTTCACACATCCCACAGAATGCCTTATCCAGCATGCTGGGAATTACTGCTGTTACGTCTCCTGATTGACGTTTCTGGAAAGCCACGCTAGAGCTGGTTGGAGAGACGTTAATCTATTACAGTGAGCAGACAGAGATGTTAAGGTCATATACAGTTCAAGAGTGAATCACAGGCCTTGATATTATGCATCTCCACAAAGAAGATGACTTACTTTGTCACTGAAAATAAAAGAAGTTAATTTATAGGCTTCTGTAGTAAATGTGCTTTCTAAGGTCATGTGCTTTTGTTGTTGCATCTGAGTTACATGGGGTAAAAAAAATCTCTTGAGCTTCAGAGGTTTTGTGCAGTATATTAAAACAAATTCTAAAACAAATTGTGTATTCCAAATGTTTATGTTGCAAATAAAACCGTCTCTAAAAAGTACCAGTTGGAAGGAATCATGCCAAATTGATTTATACAGAATTTAGGAAGAACAGTGATCTTTGAAGTGCTTTTGGGTTTTAAGTGTGTCTTTACTTTCTTCAGATTTCTTTTATTCTCATTTCTGTCTGGGATATTCCACATGTTCCTTTTGGCTTTCCTGATCTTAATATCAGATGTGATCACATGCTGCTTGGTGCATTTGAAGCAGCATTTGGTTTGTCATGTCCAGTCCATTTCTGCATTCATCCAAATAGTTCTGCCATGTAATATTCCCTTGATGGGTATCTCTTGTATATAATGTGGAAGTTTAAAATAAGAATCAGTTTGCCTCTCAACCTGCTTGAAGGAGCCTGTGACACATGGCTGGTAGTGTTCAAATGAGGCATCTGTGTGGGTTTCTCCTCAATGCACAGAGTTGTTGATTCTCCCCAGCTGCTGTTTTATTCCTCATTTTTATCTTCAGTGTGTAGCATCATGCCTTATCTATCTTACACCATTCAAAGCCTGCCACGAGGACAGACCTGTTATTTTTCTATCAGTCGTGTCCTCCGTGTTTGTTGCTGAAGTCAGAGTGACTGGCCATCGCAATCATGTGACACAGAGGGACTCAAAAGTGGCCACTGATTTTTGGATGCTCAATGAGATTAGCCCGGGGATCTTTCTCAGAGCGTGTTATACTTCAGGAGAGAAAAGTACAAGTCTAGCACTTTAAAGGAGGAAGGGGCAAAATTCTCCTCTGAGTGAGACCTTGGAAATAAAACAGGCATGCAAAAAGAGAGGCACAGTTAGTGGGAAAGGATGAAATGTCAGGTTTGAATAAAATGCCTTGTATTTCACTGGCATTCTGGGAAGGAGGCAGATCTAAGAGCAAATTGCCAGGCTGGTGTTCAGCTCTGAAAATAGAAGAGCCTTTGCTCCCCCTTGTCTTCCTTGCAATCCCCTCCCACATTCACTGCATAGTTTTAAACTTCTGCAATGAGTGAAGTGGGCATCTGACAGACAACAGCCTTTTTCACATATATGCTCTTGATTCATCCCTGGAGAGAGTCTCTAATGTTCACTGGATGTGGCAGATGTTCTACAGAATGAGGAGTATCAGGAATACTTACAGCTTAATAGCTGTACCATAGGGCATATACTGAAAGGTATTTTAAGATGGAAGGGCAGCTGAAATAAAACGGATTTTTTTTTAAATTTTTTAATCCTTAGAATCACAATCCTTAAATAACTTAATAATTCTTTCGTGATATCGTAGCAGTAGAGAAACTGATCTTAATCACAGCATATCTTGCTGTGTCCTAGATTTCCCTGGGTCTAGCTGCTTAGGTTAAGGTTTCATGAATATGTCATGAAATAGTCACTGGATGTTTGTCCTGAATGCTCAGGCTGTTGCTGTGTGATACAAGGTCCACATCTTTGCGCTTTTTTGGTCACGTGGACCTTTGGATATAGCTAAAAAACATTACATTCTTCAGTATTGCTTTTTCTCTAGGTCAGCCAAGCCTCCGAGAAGCTATCTCGATGTCATGTGTAACTAATGGGAGTACAGGAAGCAGAAAAACAAGCCACAGTTCATCCATTTCTGTTGCCAGAAAAGAAACACTTTCATCTGCTGCAAAAAGGTACCAAATTGTTATTAAAAGTCAAAATTTTTATATTCAAAATCCCAAAACCAAACAGAGCAAGAGTTTGATTTTTGTGTCTGCACAACACTCAGCAGAGCTGCCTGAAGTCTAGTAAGGCACAAATAAACTTTGGAGATTTACCATGTTATTGGGCTATGTACAGAAGGGGGTCTAAAAAGAATTCAAAAGTTGAGAGTATTTCTGTTGTGTGTAACATCCAAAATGAATTATCACTAAGGGAATATGAAAATGTATTTCCAGTACAAATGGAAAATTTTTCTTTCTGGTATTCATATGGGTATTTTATGTTGCTTTGGGTTTTTTTTTTTTTTGTCCCCCCTCCTTCCTTTCCTTGAAGGAAACTAAAGGGCAAAACTGACTTCATTGTCTGTAAATAGTAGGCAATAACAAAATAACTATGAGATAATATTAAATTGTGTAAGATAAAGGTTTACGTTTTTGGGTAGAAAATCTAACCCAAAATGTGGCTGCTTAGTCCTTTTGAAAAGTATCTGTATCAGATCTCAAATGTCAAGAAATAACATTGCTTGAATAATTTGGAAGTTAAATGAGCTAGGAACTAAACAGTGGTGGGTTTCCTCCATGTAATACTTTCAGCTTCATACAGTAAATGAAGTGTTTGCTTAACTGTTTTTTTCTGTGGGTCTGTTAGACAGTAATTGCATGGCTTCTTCAGCAGTAGGTTTTGTACCTCTTCTTGTTTGTTGTGAAGAACATGCTGCCAGATATAGCCACGGGGCAGAGAATACTCTAATGTGTAACTGTGGTAAGTTATGTGAACAAATTCTTGGCCTCTGTAGAGTATTCTGGTAACTCCAGTGGCTGGTTTATCTTTTAGTGTGGATGTAAATACTGTGCTGTAAAGCAAGACAGGGAAATTATATACTTCAGGGAATAAAAATGCTGCAAGCAAATATAAACTGTATGAGAACAAACCATAAGAAGTTTTAGTGTCCTTTGGAATTTGGAAAGTGAGGGTAGTGCCCCACTCTTTGCTCTTCTCCACTATGTAGCATTGCATAGCTTTCTTTTTATTGAATTCTTACATTTACATTTCAGCAATAAATCAGACAGTGATCAGTGTATGTCTCTATCTGCTAGTGCGACAGGCCCAGGGACAAAAGACATTCCTACAGGAAGGCATTTCTTAGTTAGCACTTTTCCATTAATCTTACCCCTGTGGCTCTTGGCACTTTGATGAGAGCCAGTCTGATTCCCGTGGTGTTCAGCTTGCATTTGTGCTGAATCACCTGCTTGATTCATTGGCTGCTCAACACTTAACTGCATAAGAGGAGCGGAGCGGAGTGGAGTGGCTGGCATCCCTTTCATCTGAGTTACGGTCTTTAAAAGGAGACCTGGATGGCCAAAAGAGAAAACCTTCATATGCAGAGGGCAGATCTCCCTGGGCCCCTGAATAACTGCCCAGGGGAGGTATTGGCAGTTCCAGTGCAGCTGCAGGCATGTTTTGGAAAGGCCTGGGAAGGTTCTTTTTTCCAGGAGTTCATTTCACTGTCATATCTTTGTTACTTAAATTTGTTTGGTATTTGGAAGAAACAAATTCGCCCTTTTTTAAAATGACCAGCTCAAGAAAGGGGAAAGGGAAGGCAAGTAGATGTCAATAGTAATCCCATCTCCTTAAAAAGGTAGAGTAATCATGTTTATTTCTAAAACTTGTCGTAATGAAAAGTGGGGAGGCCAAGGGAGACCAGAATGTTTCACCGCAGCTTATCCAGGCCTTTCTTCAGGCTGAAGCTTGAACTGGTGCAGTAGGTGGAGAGAATTCCATCTGTATCTCTATCTGTTGATAGAGAATTGACCTTTAGGTTTTAAGTGATGCCTTAAGTTTTAGCTTTCATATTTTCCAGATTCTGTAC
This sequence comes from Regulus satrapa, assembly GCA_013396955.1. Classification (NCBI taxonomy): domain Eukaryota; kingdom Metazoa; phylum Chordata; class Aves; order Passeriformes; family Regulidae; genus Regulus; species Regulus satrapa. The sequence continues at coordinate 151,073 of VWZN01022343.1, read as the reverse complement.
TGCATTAGTATGTAACTCTGAACTTCATATGAAGTGTTAGCAAGTTCTCTTTACAGTTTAGTTAGACAAAACAATCCTTTTTCCAGCCTGAGAACCAAGGACACCATTACAGCTTCCAGAACAAAACAGCAGATTGAGGAGAGCAAACTGGGAGGATGTGACTTCATAAGCTGAAGGTGCAGTTGGACAATAATCCCAATATGTAAATGGATCAAAACTCATAAAAGTGTGAAAAGTCACGACTCAGAGTCCATCTTAGATCTTTCATATTAGGTCCATCTTGGGTGGAGCCACAGCCTGGCTCTTGAACTGCTCAAGGTGTATCCTTTGAAGGCCTTTTACTAAATACCTGCTTTATTCCTTTAACATTGTCTAGCCTCTGTTCCAGGTGACCTCTTTAGGAATCATAAACAGACCCCATAGCCTGCTTAGGGCTTTTCATGTTCGAACTGTATGCAGCCATACATCTAGCTAAAATAACAGAAAGCCTACTTGTGTCCAAACTGTTACTGGTGTTGAAGTTAAGTGTGTGAATTGCTTCTATGAATGAGCAGTTTTATTTCCTGGACTGTTTAATCTTGTTCTGTGAACCTGAACATTGAGATCATGGATATAATCAGCTGCCTCAGTAGCTCCACAGCAGCAGGATGTCTCATTTCAACAATGGCACGCTAAAGTACCAGCAGTCACTAAAATCAGTGCCAAAGAATGTTCCCTGAACAGCAGGTAGATGATGTCCCATTAACAGAGGTGAAGTCATGGATATGTTGAGAAAATTCCAACCCTATAGTTTGGACTAGAAACAGGTTTAAACTTTGTACTAACAAAAGCCAACCAAACAATGTCTGTCGTTGATCATTTTCCTAAAGACTAAACATTTTTCTGAAAACAGCATCTGATAACAATAGCCTTGATGTTCCAGAGTGATCACTCTCCACAGTATGGCCAGTGTGTTGTGATCCAAAGGATGAAAGATTGTACCAAGTGAAATTAGAGAAGCTGCAAAATTAGGACAGGTAGTAATAGCTCTCAACTACTCACATGTAGACTGAAGAAATGCCTCATCAAATTGCATTTTGGAAAGAATTTCTGGATTAATTAAATTACTGCTTCCCAGCATAACTAGTCTTTAGAAACCCCCAGGAAAAGACACTGGTTTTGATTTGTTTTCAGCAGTTACTCAAGGCCTACTGGAAGAGGTATTAGTGGGTGAGCCACTCTGTACTAGCCAGTCATAATACAATTAAGCTGAAGATTTTAGCAGGAGTGAGCAATCCAAATACATTCAGAACAAAGATATTCAGACTGCTACATATCTGTGTGATTTCTTTCCAAAATAAAATGGCAGTCAAAAAAGAAGCCTACTTGCAGATGGCGGTAGATAAAAGCACTCTGTTGGAATCCAAGTGCTTGTGCTACAATCCAGTGAAACCAGAGTGGTCCAGTGATTCTCATGGCCCAACAAAAAAGTGGAGTGAACCTTATGGAAAAGAAGTGAAATGGACAATCCACAGGGACAAGCTCAGTGAAGAGATTCCCACACCGAACCTGTTGTTTCTAGGAGATAGATCAGATAAGATGAGTTTGAGTAGGAGCACACAGGACCTGAGACTGAACTGATAAATTAGTTTATATGCTGCTCTCAGCTGGTGGCATTCACCTGAGCCTGCTGGGGCAGTGCAGAGGTGAATTGCAGAATTGCTGATGTGTCATTGTTAAACAGGACATTACAAAAAGTGGTGAGTGTACCTGTCATGGTAGGAATAGAGAGGACTTTTGTGTTCTTCAGTGACAGGAGATCCAAGAATTTATTTCACTATACTGCATTTCTTGCAACAGGCTGCAAAAAGATTAAGTGCTGTATGCTTTGCATTCAGCAATGCAAGCTAAGTCTTCTGATTAAAAAATAATAATAAATTTCTATGCTACCAGTTAATTAAAGACATTTGGCTATAAATTATTAATTAAAACCCCACAGTTCTCCGAGCCTTGTTCTCTGTGATCACATGTATGCCCTCAAGAAATGTGAAAGCTCTTTGTTTTGTTTTCATTTGGGGTTTTTTAAAAGAAAATGTCACTCTGATGGATTATATTGACATTTTAAACTAGTTAGTATGTTTTACAGTAGAAATCCTGAGTGATCTTTACAGATGTGTCTGGGTTTCATATTCATGTTTTGACCTGTTTTTCAATGCTTCTCTTCGCTGAAAGCAGTTGGAAAAGTTGAACTCCTGTAAGTCTTGGGGGCTGTCTCAGTGGTAGATGATACACTTTAACTGAAGTAACAAAGGAAAGAAAAAGATGTTCTTAAGAATGATATGTTAAAATTGGAGGCCCATTTGTTATTAATGTAAATTGAATGTTGCTTTACTGTTTTCTTGATGTTTTAGGAAGTGAATGGAAATACAAACAATTATGGTAGTGAAAGAATTCAAGGCGAGGGGAAATTGTTGTGAGGGAAAAAGATTTGGATTCTCATGTTCAGAAAGATACTCTTTCTTTTTTTCTTAGCAGGTTAAGCAAATAGAAAAATCTTTCTATTACATTTTTAGCTGGTGTTTGTATCTTGCTTTATTTCATCAGTGAGAAATCAATCTTGGAAGATTTCATTTTTTTACCTTAAAAAAGAAGTAGGCCCTGTACTCGAGAGTGCTCTTCTCTTTCAGGTCCCACTATTGTCTTTGTGATTCAGTGTATTGCAAAGAATGTAACTTCATAGAAGAGCTTTTTAATTCATCTTTCCGTTTATCTGGAGAATCTTTGATTTGGTTTTTAATAGATTTAAGGTTGGTAATGACATGTACTTAAATCTGTTTCAAATATTATACTAATAAATACAGGGCTGTGGAAATAAAGATGTGTTCTTAGCTGTCATGGCTGAAGGAATTAAAGAAGTGGTGAGACAATCTGATATTAGTCAATTACAGATCAAAACAGCCATGAGTTTTCAGGTATGATTTCCTTTGAACTCTGATGCAGCCAAGGAGAGCCCAGAGACCGGCACCAGCGTTCCAGGGCTTTGTTGGCAGCTCAAAGGTAGTAGCATGCATGTCCCCAAATAAGTTTCATTGTGGGCTTACACTCATGGGAGCCAGCACAAGTTGCAGTCCTGCCTTAACTTGCAACTGAACCTTGGCTGGCAGCAGTGGCCAGGTGGTCAGTCAGCTCTGAACCAGAGGATGGTTTCTTCCTGAGGCAGGGCAGACTGTGGAGCATCAATTTGTGTCAGCTTTGAGTGCAGTAGGAGAACCCCTGAATGAAGGACACACTCAAAGTTGAATTAATTTCAAAATCATAGTTGATGTAGTACAACTGAAATATGTAAATAATCTTCCATGTCCCCCTGATTGTTTTTTATTGTTGGAGCTGGTGGATATAAACCTTATTTCAGCAAAACACTAACATTAAGAGATTGGATAAATAATCAAAGTGTTCTTTTGGTGGTTGTTTATATTGAGTATTAAATGCCTCTCCCATCTTTTCACAGAGGACATTTTCTCCCACCTTTCTAATTTACTTGTTCTCTTTTTTCCCTCCCTATGTTACACTTTATTTTACAGCGGTACAGAAAAAAAGAAGGAAAAACCTCCAGGACAAAGAGAAAAAAAAGAGGACTCTCATTCTAATGATCAAAGTGCACAAACTCAAGCATCACCTTCTCCCCAGCCCTCCTCACAGACTCTCCAAACACACAGGCAAACTCCAGAAAGCAAGAGTTCTGCTCCAGCTAAAAGGTTTTCACAGTACCACAGTACAGAGCTAGAAAATGACTGTAATGATACCGAGTTCATATTTGACAACAAGTCATGTGAAATAGTACTAATCTCATGATCAAGTTAAGCTTTGATACTTTTACTGCTAGAGAAGATGCATTCAATATGCATTGCAGCAGAACATACATAAAAATACATGCGGGGTTTTTTTTAATACATTTTTGAGATTATAGAGGTCTTTGGTTCTCAGATTAAAATCCTAATACAGTAGATTGCCTCTAATCAACCATGGTTGTAAAATATTTAATGATCACTCTTACTTGATTCTTCTTAAATACATTTCATAGATTTTGTCTGACATAGCTGAATTATGGAGTGTATTTTCCATATGGCCATTTATTATGTCATAACAGTATTTTTTAAGTACTAGTATCATTGCAACCCATGGTTCAGAAATTTTTACTCTCAAATTATTCTATTAAGTGACTGCAGTTTTGTTTTTCTTGGTGTTTTTTATTTCATGGCCCCTCCCTTTTAAGTTCCTGCTAGGCTGCAGGATGGCTTACTTCACATCTTTACATGAGTGAAGTTCTGGTTTTATAACCAGATCGTAGAACTACTTGACTTGAGTAAATGCAGAAATTTATTTAGAATTGCCTCTTAAGGTCCCACTCTTTTTTGTGGGAATAAGGCACAGGAGGTAAAAAAAATTTTAAAAAAGGTATACTTTAGAGATACTAGATTGCTTTTTGAAGTTAAGAAAATAGATTTTAAGATTTTGATGATTGCCAAGTTTTCTGAGTTTTAAAACTATGCAGATCACTTGGCATGGTTTCCTTTTGGTTGGTTTTTTGGTTGTTTAGTTTTAATTCATTGTCACCTCACTATTTTGGAAGGTGTACTTTTTTCTTTTTTTTTTAACTCTCTGTCACTTAGAGACTGAAACAAAATGAAAATGAAATTTATTACTCTGAAATTTACCGTGGTTCACAGGATTGTTGTCTTGCGTTGCTTGAATTCACAGCTCTTATAAATATTTAAACTTCCACTTGACTGGTGCATGTTATAACACTCCATAAAGGCTCTGTCTCCATGTCTTGCACAAACCTGTAAGTTGTCTGAAGCTGAACTTGCAGCCTGTTATTCTCTTGCCCGGTATCTCCCTGTAAAGATGTCTGAAGTCTTGCTTACTAATCTTTTGCAGTGTGGGGAAAAAAATAAACGTCTATTTTATTCTCCTAAGGGCTTAACTTGATTTGATTAACTTGTCTGTCACAGGACCTTTGAGCCTCTTGAGGTGCTGTGGAAGGAGCTTGCCATTTCTAAGGTTGCATTTCAGGACTTAACTCCTGCAAAAAGCATTTCTGACGGGATGAAGTGTGATACTATTAGCAGGACGTGCAAACTCTGAATCAGCTGGTTGAAGGATAATTTGGGCTAGGTTACTTTTTGAACATGTATTCCATGATTAAGGCGTATGAAATTATTGAACTAGTGACTGCAAAATTTGCAAGTTCCCATTAGTGTAAATTGGCTGCAATAAGACTGCTGAAAAATTACATCATAATTCATGGATTTAATTGTGTGTAGTATCAGGCCAAACCTAGCTTGTCTTATTCATGCAAGAGGTTTGCAGACATTTGTTTCAAAAAGATTAAAGCCATTAATGTGATTTAGTATGTGCTAACTGCAAAGCTTTCATATGAAACTGTATCTGATGGAACTGTTCTGCCTCAGAAATCAATGTACTAAAGCTGCTGAGCAGTTAATCAGGAAAAAAAAATGTTATCTACTTAATTGATTTTTTTAAAAATATAGCTTATTGTATAAGGCTTATATCCTTAGCTTCATCTTTTCCACTGTTATAATTTGTTAGTGATGTAGTCATGACATATAGAGTTATTTTGTTCACGTAAGAGCATTTGGAAATGAAAAATAATAGATAAAACATGTGGCAATTGTCTTGCTCAATTGTTTTCCTTCATCCAGTTAGAACTTTTTGACTAATCTTTTTTCCCCTGTTTCATGCTGCAGCTTGAAGGAAGACCTAGCTCTGCTTTTGTCTCCTGCTGCTTGATCTGTCCATTTACGTATGAGTTCCACTTACCGTTGCATTATCATCTTGTAATTGTAAAATATTTTTTTGTTTCTTCTAGCATAAAGAAATCCTTAACTGTTGAAAAAGCTCACAGTGCGTGGGAGAGTTCAGATGACAGTCGTAACAAGCTGATGAGAGTAGCATCAACATCTAAACTAATATCAAAAGTGGCAAAGAATGCAGACAAGTATGTATTGATTTGGTTTTTTTTTTGACGTAAATGCAAGAGAACTTGAGAGTCAAAATATTATGAAATCACACAATTATAGTGAACTTATTGGTGTATATGCTAGGACCTTTTGCATCTTTGTTTTTACTGTGAGTACTTACGTAATCTGCCAGTTTGGTGTTCCAGGTGCCTATGGAATTTCAAGATTATTATAAAGTAATTCTTGTGTAAGTGGGTTTTAATATTGTTTATTTGGATTAGCAAAAATATGACATTTTATGGTTTAATGTTAGTGACTTGGAACTTGCAGCTGGTGGGTTTTTTTCCCCCCTAATTAAGGCTCTGTTGAAAATGCAAGTGTATTTCCTTGGAGCCAGTTTCTGGATTTCACATGGGAAAGTCTATCCAAAGTAGACTGTGATAGTAGGAATATACTTTTATTATTTCATATAGGTCTCTCAATTTAACTGTTTGGCAGGTTCCTAGTGGCAGGTTCTAGATGACAGGCAGGGGCTCTTTTCAGTGTCACCTTCAGCAGGTGATGTCCTGTACACAGCCTTTCCTCTCATGCTCTTCCTCAGCAGCAGATTTTCTTGGTTTGTGGTCTTCAGTCAAAGGCTCTGGGGGTGAATAGCACAGAGTAGTTACTCCTGCTCCTGTCAACACAGGGGCAAGGGTTTGCTTTTTGCTGTAACCCTGCCTTGTTGACCCCTACTGTGACCCACTCTTGTCTTCAGTATACTCTGCCAGTTGGGTTTCCCACTTTGTATTCACACACTTAATTTCTCTTTTTGACTTGGTTGAAATTCTGCTGAACTTGTTTATTTTTTGACTGACCCCCCCTCCTATTTGCCAATACCCCTCCCCAGTGTGCTGGCAGCTTCTTCCAGCTTGGTGTTGTCTGCAGATTCCTAGATCTGCTCATTAATCTTCATTCAAATAGCCCTTAACTGCTCTAAGGCAGAGTTACCTGAAAACCTGTCCCATTCTGAAATGAAGTACCTCAGACCTTTCAGAGTAATTGCCAGGTTTTTATGATTATGTCTGTAGTGCCCTCCTTAGCTTGCATATGAGGCTGTCAAGTACATAGTCAAGTGTGGTGCAAGTGCATTCCTTCTTCCCTAGGAATGGGAAGAACAAAAGCAAGCTTATCTTGGGTGTGGATATCAGCACATTTAGTAAAAGCTTTATGCTTAGCCTGAAGTGTTCTGCAGAGCAGTGGAGTGCTGTGTGTGAAAGGATTATGCGTTGCATATTTTGCAGATATTTCCTTTTATAATGGGTTTCCACTGTTGGAATGTAAAAACCCTCTGGCAATTAGATTATAGCATGGTACTGCTGGATAATATTTTGGAGTGACAAAACTCTCTGCCTTCATTTTTTTGCTATGCTGCTGAAATACCTTTCACAGTGTGATGCATATTTCAAATTTGCTAGAAGTGAAAAATAAATTTTACTTTTATTGGCACTGTATATATTGGTTCAAATGGGGTCAAAATAGAGGCATTTTATTTAATTTTTCTATGATTCTGCTTATTTCTGAGAGACCTTGTTGCCGTTCTGCAGTCTCTAATGCAGAAAAGGTCCAGTATCTAAAGAAGGTGTGGGCAAGAAAAGATAAGTTTTAATTATTGTTAGAGAAAGTTGTCTGTTAATAACTTGAAGCTGTCATATATTAACTATATATGGCTAAAACAAAGCCTCAAATGTGAATTGTAGACCATCACTTGCTTGAAGTGCAGGTGTTGTGTTGTTGTCCCATCTTCTTAAGCTCAGATTTGTAACGGAGGCACTGTTTGTATACAAGGACGCACATTAATAATAATTTCTTACTCACATTCCGTGTGCCACATTTCCATAAGAACTGACTGGTGTTGTGCAAAGACGTATTGTTCTATTTAATTTATTGCTCCCAATTAGAAACTTTGGCCTCATTTGCTTGAAGCTACGGGAGTCTTGTGCAAGGGAATAGAATCCAGCCCCTAATGTGGGCCCCAGGACAGAAATGTTTTACATATGCTTTGCACTATCAGCCCAGGATATGAACTTTGTTTACGCAGCTCGGTCTTTACAGCACTGAGCTGTAAATCAGCCTGATAAAGCCGTAAGAAGTAAAAGGGTTCCCACCACAGCAGCCCCATCATTCAGTGGTTTTTGGGCAAGACTGGGAATCCACCTTAAATTTTTCATTTGGCAGTGTGGTAAAGGGTGATTCCACCAACAGCCAGAGATGACTTTCCTCACACATATGCTTGACCCTTTGTCATTGTTACAAAAATTTGACCTCCATCCAGCTAAAAATACTGGATGCCACTCATACCTTTCTGCTGAATTTCAAATGAATTCAAGAGTGTTTTATGCAATACATTCTCGTATAAAAGAGTAGCTGGAAAGCTTCTATTAAGAAGTAGCTGGAAATTAGTATTTCTTCCCTCTTCACAAAAAAAAAGAAAAAAACAAAAACAAACCAAACTGAGTGTTTTTGAGTAATTAATTTCTGGCTCTGGTGAGGAGAGACACCTCAACTACACTCTGTTGAAGACTTTGTGTTGCACATCCAGAAATGCTGCAAGGATCTGGTTTAAATGAAGCTGCAACTTGCTTACATTTAATCCATGTGTCCAATAGAGTTAATTCCTAGAAAAATTTGCGTTGTTGTGTGCTGACAGCTTATTTTGACAGGTGTTAAATGCTTTGCATGCAGGCCTGAGGATGTTTGGCAGCTTAAAACATTTGGTTATTACAAGTTTTCACTCTCAAAATGGAATTTTCTGTGCACAAGGAACATGCCTTCTATAATTTATTTTTAAAAACTTTTTATATTTTGTAATTATCAGAGTAATTCTTAGAAGCCCTCACCATATGGCCAAACACTAAGTTACTTGAAAGATACAGTGAACTGTGTGGAATAATATATAAATAAAAATGCACTACAATGATCAAGATTAGCTGTTGAGCATCAGATTTCAGTTACAGTGTACACAGGATCTGATGATATTGCCAAATGGAATGCAGTACTGGGTAAAAACTAGATGGTATTGCCTTGATAAGCATTTTGCCTATTATTAATGATAATATTTTGAATTTTTCCACAGGCACAAAGATGTCATTGTCAGCCAAGGTAAATAAAAACATTTATTTTTAAATACTGGATGAAGTCTAAAATACTTGCTTTTGACTAAAGAGTATTTCTTGTAAATGAATACATTGGGACATACAAAACTGGGGTTTAGAGGTAAAATGGCAGTAATCAACTCCAAGAATTCATTTGGCAAATAGCTACTCCAGACATTTATATGAATCTTTAAAATTATGGAAAAAATACCTCATCAGATTGAATCTCAAGTAAGTACAGAAGTTTTTTGGTAGGTGGGTGGTGGGAGGATTTGATTTACTTTGGTGAAACCAACCCCTTTTAAAAATTATTTTATCTTATTTATAAATGTGCATAAAGAGAGATTATACAAGCAGAAATCTAAAAGTTTTGACCTATGTGCCAGTCTTCATCCAAGTAGATGTGAGTGAGACTTTAGAAGTAGTTTTAAGATATTTTATTTCTGTCCCATAACTAGCAAAAATGTCAACTCGTGAAAAAAACAGCCAAGGTAAGAATTAAGCTATGCCCTTTGGTCGCTTTCTTCTAATTTAGCACTCTCACAAATCTTTTATTTGGCTTTTTACCATCAAAGAGCATCAGTGCATACTCTCTTAATTTTTCAACTCTCTTCTTATTGAAATGTATATGCATTTGCACATTGCAATCTATATGGGGTCTATTTGGGAATAGTTCAAATAAATTTTAGCACACATAATTTAATTGGAGAGGAATATGCGTTCAAATAGAGGTCTTGCAGTGTTGCCTGAGATATCAGAGTATTAAGAACTGCCAACTAAAAGATTTTTTTTTTAATCTCAGCTTTCTGTCTTGCCAATATTACAGCATATAAATGCTGGTTAGACAAGATCAGAGACTGAAGGTTTTAATAGATTCCTGACATGAAAAATGAGTCTCTTCTAAAGTGTGTCTTTGCACCAATGAATCTTGCATCTTCTATGGCTACCTGTTGCTTGCTGGCTTGTTCAGTCAAGAAAAGGAGCCATCTATCTGAACGTGGTGGGATGTGACAACAAAATAAGTCCACTTCTGGTGTTGCAAAACTGCTCTGCTTTGAATTTCTGACTGTATTGAAGCATGCAGTTTCAAAACTAAAGCATGTAACCCAAATGCATGCTGTACACAACAGATCTATGTTCAGGGGTTTTGTCTTGTGCTTTTTTGCTGCTAATTAACAAATCTTTTGGTCTTCAGATTCTGTGCTGTCAGCAAGCTTACATTATTCAGTTTGATTGTTTTTGGTCTCCTTTGAAAAAGAAAAACCTTCCGATTTTTTTAAAGTTAATATATGAATTGTTGGAATGAAAGCAAAAATCAACTTGGATCAAATTGCTTTATCTTCTTCTAGTTCACAGAGAAATTACTAAATTTAAATAAAAATTAAATAGGTATAAAAATATTCTGAATTGATGCTTACCAAAAGCATCTTCAGAGACAAGAGGTGCAAAAGAGAATGAATAAGTATCAACGACAAAGAAGAAATGTTTCATTACGCCACAGTGCTTAACACCAGCCATGGAACAGTACATATGTACAGCACTGGCTACTGTAAAAGGAAAGCTAATCAGCAGTGGCCAGACCAGCTGCAATTTAGCTTTGCAAGTTTTTGAATAAAACCTATATTAAAAATACCTTTTCTATCAAAAACATCTTTTCACAAAACCAAGTTGTATATAGCTAAGATACCTTCAGCACTAATTATTTCCTTACAACTTGCTTCTACAATTCTGCATGTTTTTCCCAAAATTGACCGTCCTGAAGTTCTCTCATTCTAATAGCTGTAATTTCAGTGGTCCTGATGTGTTCCCTACTATCTCCTGTGTTACTGTGCTAAGGATATGTTGTGTGGGTCCTTTCCAAGTGTGTCATGCCACAGTCTGTCCTGAGTCTAACTGGAATCAAAGAGAAACATGATGCAGAAAAAAGGGCCCCATACATATGGGAGGTGGAGGGAAGTCTTATCATAAAAAATGCATTTGGTCTATTTTATATACATGGAGTAGAAAAATGTAATTCTGTCTCTAACGTGGATGTAGATGCAATTAGGCAATTAAAAATTTGATTTTTTTGTTGTTTTTATGATATGGACCATTGAATGTATTTTTGACTGATTTTATAATGTGTGTGTGAGATGACTATTAGCATTTATGTTGTGTTTACTGCCACAGAAAAAAGCCTGTTGTTGCAGCAGGTTTGCCCATTACTTTCCAGTATAAGCTTAGCAATACTTTGTCTCTTCTCCGTCAGGGTAGGTGACTTTAGCCGGCTTTGTACTTGACAGTTGCCACATAAGCAAACCAATTTCCAGTTGGCACCTTGATCCAACTGGTCAGGAAGCTGAAGAGTTGCACAGACAGCATAACATTTCTGAGGTCAATCCTGTGGGCTTGGACAGCGTTGTCTCGGATGGGGTGGGATGAGGAGTTGTCCTTTCATGCCCTTCCTGTGCGAGGTCACAAAAAATTAGAGCTGCTTTAATGCTCCTTTGTGGCTTGCCAGCCTTTGCCTCTAGGGGTGAGCAGTCTCTAGCATGGTGTTATCTAAATTACAGCAGCTCCCCAGAGCTGCTCCTTTCACTGAGCTGTGTGTAAATCACTGTGTATGCTCCCAGCACTCATCTCCCATAAGGATTGTGTCCCTGTGCTTCCTAGACCTAGAAATTCTGTGAAAGAGGCTCTTGGGAAGACTGCTGGTGTGCAAACTGCCAAGTTTCAAAGCAAATCTACGGTAAAAATACGTGAGTGTCTTTATACACACATAAGTTTTGAAACACTGTCAAATTGCAGATTTTCATAGCAGAAGGTGTTTACATAGGATAATGGCATGAAAGATTACATATTTGTGTTGCTTTGAGCATCCTGGGATCACTTTGTTTCCTTTTTTTTTTTGATTCAGCTAATAAAAAAACAGCTTTGAAAATTATGATATAGTATAGTACCACAAAATATAGATGACTGTATTTTTGCATGCTTAGCTCTTGGAATCTCATTTTTCTAGCAGCAGAAGTTTCTGCAATTATATCTGTCCTCTGATACTCTGTGCAAATTCATTGTGGTTTCTGTTGGTGTTGCTATTAGCTATTAAAGGGAAAGCCTGGGGAGCAAGTGAGAGTCTTAAATGAGCTTCAGCAGTGAAAGGCATTAGCTGTGGTGTCAGAATTGGTTTTGGTTTGGTGTGGAGTCCCCCAGAGAGCATTGCATGTAAATGTCAGCAAGACCTAGGCAATTCTATTCTCCTGTCAGGAGCAGCAGCAGCATGGGGAGCCACAGCCTGCAGCTGCCTTGTGGGCAGCCACTTGATTTTCTTCTGTTTATCTCCATGCCTAAGCGACAAGTGTTGCAGTGTCAATCTACCTTCTCAGTACCCAGTTTTGTTCCCTCGGTGCCTTTCTCTCTCCCACTTGGCTTCAGTTGGATAGTCTTCACGTAATGTCAGTCTTGAACTTTATGCTTCTGGGTATGTGCTGCAGCAGAGGTCATAAAGCCTATTTGTTTTTTTGTCCCTGTAAAACCCCAGTCTTTTTACAGTAAAATCCAGTACTAAAATTCTGTGAAAATCTAATAAGGCAGGGGGGGAAATGAATAGGTGCTTGCTACAGCCTTAAAAAGATCCTAACTGAAGTTATTCTTTTAAATTCTTTACCAGCAGGTGTTTATAATTGCCTGTAAAAGCCATCCTGCTTCTCACTTAAGCAGAAACATTTTTAAAGTATTAATCGTAAGGCATTCATATTTTTATATCCAGAAGTTAAAGACCTGGCTTATTTTAAGATAAAAGGTAATTTATTTCACTGAGATTTTGTGTTTGAGTTTGGTTTTCAGTGATATCAGCCCCATATATGAATCACTTGTTCACTTATTATAGAGTAATAAGAGACACTTAAACTTTTTGGAAGGCAAAAAAACCATATGTGAAAGAATTAATGAAAAACATGCACTGCATTCCTAAGTTTTTTGGGTTTTGTTTTGGTGGGGTTTTGGGGTTTTTTTGTTGTTTTTTTTGGTTTTTTTTGGTTTTGTTTTTGGTTTTTTTGGGTTTTTTTGTTTGTTTTTTTTTGTTTGTTTTTTTGCTTTTTTTTTTATAAGTGGTGCTTTTTTAGTTTCCAGTACTTTTTCATCTGTTAGTTTAACTGTGCTATAGTTTTAGCTTCACAGACAGAGCAATCATGGAGCACACAATGGAAAAAAATGTGCCCTTGCTGACAGTGTGTGCTGTCTGCAGAGTGTGCAAAATTCAGTGGCTACCTCAGATTGCCTTTTAATCAGACAGTGATTTTGTATCCTATGGTTGTTGAACGTGCTCCTGTACCTGAGAGCAAACGGAGACACTGTCTGTCATTTTTGGGCTTTTTGCTATTGTTCAGGCACTGTGCATATTATTAAAAACCATCAATACTGTCACAAAACCAAATTGTATACTTGGGAGTTTTTACTATTGATTCTTGGTGAAGCCAGGCTTTTATTATTTAAGCAGGAAGCATTTAGATAATCTTATTGAGCTTGTTAGTGTCCAGTATTTCATTTTTCAGTCTTTGTTTATCTTTTTTTTTTTTTTTTTTTAAAAAAGCCAGTGTTTAATATTTAACTTCAATTATCTCAGTCCTAATGGTAACTGTTGTTAATACCTAGATTCATAATGTCACCCAAGAAATGAAAAAGCAAAGTTTACTTATCAGAGGATGTAAAATTGATTACTAAAGATCTGTTAAGCAATTTCAAAGCAAAGCTGTAAAACCCTTCCAAATCAGGGCAAGTCTCTTGTTTCATCTATTGTATTTGACTGTTTGGCTGGCATTGCACCAGGGCTCAGTAACAGCAGTGCATGTCTGGCTGTCTGTCAGGTTCAGCAGGCATTGGCACATAGTGGCCTGGGGTGAGAGGTAGCAGACCTGCAGCCACACTTTAATTCCACTGTAAGATTGAATGTAAACTTGTGAACGTCTGGGCTTGGTGGCTGAATTTGGTTACTCGTCTCTGTGCTGTTAGCACTGGTTTAAATTAGAAACAGGCTTCTAAGCTCTCGTTGCTCAGGTTAGTGGTCTGCAGAGTTCTTGGACAAGGGCCTGAAAGCAGAAGGCTTGTGGGAAAGAAGCTATTTGTAGTTTAAAAAGCATAATTTTACTGGTCAAGCAACTAGAAGGTGAAGACAGATTAATAAATGTACCCTGGATGTGGTATTTCATTGTATATTATTGGAGTGTTCTGCCTAGCCAAGTGAGATGGAGTCTTTTGGGGGTTTTTCATTTGCTTGTAAATCATTTTAGGGTACTGCTACACACAAATAGAACCAAGATGGGGTTTTAATGCATCGGCCCATGTTGAACTTTCAAACTAGCTGATGTGGGACCTACTGAAAAATAGTCAGTAAGAATTTGCAAAATTTCTGTAATAATTCTTTTAGAATTAAAGTTGTGTGTGTGTGTGTATATGTATAGTCTACTGTATGCTCATTAGACAGCCCATCATGTACACACTTGCTAGCTGAAGAGCACAGACTTGTGGGGCTACCTCAGTGTCTTTTCTAATGAGAAATGGTGTCATAGAAGATACATTCTTCTAATATTATGTCCAGTTTTGTTGAAAAAAACATTAACTGAGGGTGAAGGTTACTCACATACTTGAGTACAGAACTACTTGATGATTTCTTTTTTGTGGCATGTTTTTTGGAAAATTGGATGATTTTGTAGTGTCGCTGTCTTCAGATTTCTGAAGTATCTGAATAGTAGCTTTCATGTCTTCTGAATTGCTTTTCACTCTAGATACTTCTGAGTTAATCCACAAAGACTTCTTTGATCTTTTATTTCCTCCTTTCCTATTATTTTTATTTTTTTTTCTTTGCAAACCTTTCATATTCCTGTAAGAATATGATTCAGGGAAAGTAATAAATTGCTTAAGTGCCATTGCATGAGTCTTTCTGTGCTGGCTTCATGGAAGCAGTAATTTCAGTCTTTCAGATGACTTGTATTGCAGTATCTTTACTCTCTGTTATGACCTGCAGGGTTTTTCATTGACTTTACCTTCCAGCTTGCTTTCTCTGATTTGCTGGGTTTTAAGCTTTCTTCCAAAGTGAATTAATAGAAATTGTTGGGAGTTGAATTTTAATGTTACTGAGCTGCTTTTTCTTATTTTTTCAACATTTTTTTAAAAGGCCTCATTCAAAGCTTACTTATACTAATAGAAATCTGCTCTTGGTACAGGTTTTGCAGAAAACTTTCTGTCAGTCCATTATTGGTCTACAAATTATATTTGCCTCTAGTTTGGGTCAGTCCTGGATTGCCATGCCTTATCAACATGTTCCTTGTGTGCAAGGTAACTATGCTGGCTTGGAGTGACTGTCAGAGAAGATGCACTCATTTCCTTGCTGGTCAGCCAGGCTTCTGGAGCTCCCTCTCAGTAGCAGCACCCTGTTCCACCAACATAGTTATTCCCTTCTTCTCTGTCAGGCTGTAAACTTCCAAATAACATGCTGTAGGTATTTTGGTTGCTAACATCTTCCTCCAGCCTGCTGGGACCTACTTGGCTCAGTGTTTACTCTAATGAACTTAACACACTGAAATTTCACTGATGACACGAAGCTGGGAGGCCAAACTGGTAGAGTTGGGAGCTGAGATTTTAATACACTAAGACCTAGATGATCCTGAGGCTGGAGTAGTATTTTTTTTTAAAAATCGCAGGAGTTACTAGCAATGTTCTTTCTATAAAGAGGTGCTTGCCAGAATTAAATGGTAGGGGAAAGGTCTATAACGTGCCGCTTAATTATACAAAGATTAAAACCACTCACTTATTTTAAAAACACAAGGATGTATCAGGAGTAATTCCAATGGAGAGAGAGGCCTTGTGGAAGGTGTTAATGCATCAAAGCCTTGGTAGGTTCTCCTCTGTAATACTGCATGCACCCATAACCTTAAAAGGTAAATATTGTTATGCTGTAGAGACAGACTAAACCCTTATTATACAAAGAGAGTTGAACAGCTGGATGTTTTTATTTTTTCAGAATATAAAGGCTGGGAGGATTGCTGTTTTCATGCTTAGTCAATTCACTTTCTCACAGCAGATGGGCAGACCTGTGCTGAAGTGAGCAGCCATGCTTTCACACACAAAAAGAAAACAACCTGGCCTTGTGTTATTGTCACCTGGAAGTTGAAAACTCTCCAACTAGTAATAGAAAGAGGTTTTTGGATGCTGTTCTGTTCGGCAGAGTGTGTTTCTGTCTCTCTCAGTGACAGCCAAGGCTCTCCTCTCCAAAGCAGGTGCTGCAGTGCTCTGCAATCTAAAAAACATCAATGCAAGCAGAGAGAGGGCACTGGCGGGGGCATGTTGGGTATCTGTCAGGCTGGAGTAGGCTGAGCTGAGCTAAGCCATGATGGTCCTCCAGCTCATTACATTAATTTGCAAAGCCACGTGCCTGAACAGTGTTCAAGACTACTTTTACATGCGTCCTCACCATGTCTGGGCTTCTTTCTTGGTGTCTCTCCTTCTGAGCAGGGTTTTGTGTCACTTCAATTGACTGGGGCCACACTTTAGTCAAATTAAGTGTTTCTGCATCTTTGGGGCCATGTTAATAATTTCCCCAAACCTCTGGGGAGCCCACAGAGAGCCAAGACCTGCATGGAGTCTCCTTAGGTCCAGCACACCAAGAGGGCTGCTATGTGAGGCTAATAAGCCTGAGCCAATCCTAGGAGCATAAATTGAGAGTGCTGATCCTGTGTTCCTGGCAGTAATGCAAAGAGATTGTTGAGGCTCCAGAGGTGAAGTATCCTGGAGCCAAGCAGAGTTTGGCAAGGGCTGTGAGCTTGAGCTCAAAGCTGCACAAAAAGCAGCTGCAGCTGTTGCCGGTGAAGAGCTGGCCTGTGGAGCCAGGACACTGCAGCCACTTGATGCTACCTTTTGTAGCAACTCTGGGCCTGAGCTGTTTCTTCTTCTGTGGTGTGGATAATCCATGGCACCTGTGTGTACTGCCTGCGGGGCAGCTTTTCAGTTGGTTTGATCCATATTTGAAAGGATTTATAGGATGGCTATATAATTGCATATTAATTAACTTGGCAAGTGCCAAGGCTTCCTCATGGTGTGCCCTCCTGGCCTTTTCCACAAACATCCCTCAGCCCCACCTTCCCCAGATGCTCAGTGGATAGTGGAATCTGAGCATTTCTTTATATGGAGCAAAAATTATTTTACTTTCATACCTAGTGTTTTCACACTGGTAGATACCAGAATTGTCAAGGATTTTTTGTTATTTGGAGTTTTGTGAGTTTTTTACCCACTCTCTTTAGAAGTTTTGACTTTTTGTCAATTGCCATCCCTTACATACATATCTGCTGTAACATGACCAAGGCTCTTTTTTCCCCAAAAGAAGGAAATAAAAGTCTAGATGTGCTGCTTTGTATTGGAAAATAGTGAGGCTACCAGAAAGGAACATAGTCTAATGGTCTTGATCATTCAGTTGAGCAGTTATAATATGAAAGAGTTAAATCACTGGTTTTCTTAAGTTGAAAATATGAGAATTTGGCCTTGGGCAATTAATTGCTGTTTGAGAATGGTCTTGGTAGGCTATCATCCTCTCTAGTATTTCAAAAGCTTTTTACATTAATATATCTGCCCTACAGGTAATTCTAACAAAAGAAAATTTGCAGTCTTAGACAAAAAAAACTTTCTGTGGGTTGTCTCTTTTTCTAATCCTTCTTCTTTAGGGATAAGTTTAATCAAGTTTTACTTAGCCTGTGCTTTTCTAACAAGTGTTTTAAATATATATCTTCAAAGGTAATATTGAGCAAATACAGCTGGTTGATAAAGATTAAAAAATGTTCCTTCTTTAATGAGAAACTTCAGAGAGATAATTTGTATCTGAATGACCCATAGATATTTTTTCCCCTGAGCTCCAGGAGAGCCTCTTCTGACAGAGACTTGACTGAATTCCTCTTGGACTCTTCACGTCTTTCCTCTGCAGAGTCAAACAGGTGCAACTGCCTTGATCCATACGAATTTCACTTGCAGGTTTTCTCCACTGTTCTAAGCAACAAGGAGAAATTTGATCCTAAATTTGAGGTGTCATTTTGCACTGATCTTTTAGAACCAGAAGTGTCAAGCTCAGTGTTAAATCAAGAATTTATGGTTTAACAATGATCAGTCTTTTGTAAATACCCTCAGGCTTTAATTTATAAGACTGCGGGTGCCAGATATTAACAGAAAGGTCATTGGTAATACATTACTTTTGGGTTTGGCCCGTGTTATTTTATCTCTGAATATATATACTATGAAAAATATATTGGTGGATAAATGAGACATGGTACTAGTTTGGAGTAATTATCTAAACATTTATGTCGAACTAGTGACAGCTCCAACCTTTAGCTTTTCTTAGCAATGCAATTAAGCAATGCACATGTGGTAAAATAACTGTTGTGTCGAATTTAGCTACCAGGGAGTGATTTTCTTTGTTCTTTTTTATTTTATCTGAGACGGGTTTTCTACAGTTCTCAGTGGACAGACTCGTGGGGTTCTTGTTCAAAGCATCCATATTTGTTCTTGGAAAGAAGTGAGGCAACTGGTTTTTATCTTATCAATATTTGTTACTTTCACACTGGACTTTTATGGCTCAGCTTTCCTTGTATTAATATGCTAAATAAGAAAAACCTTTATATATGTGTTAGTTTTATATTGTTCAGTTATTACGGTTTTTGACCTTATTTCTTTTGCATGTTTAGATCTCCAAGTTTGACTTGAACTGTTAAGCTATGATTCTGAGGAAATAAGTCTGAGTTACTCATCATTTCAATTTCAGATGTTTTAGGGAAGGCCAAACATAGATTGCACAATCATGCAATCTGAATATTAATCTTATGCTTAATCCTAATTAAGCTTGTAGGGAAGCTTAGTAGGCTTCCCTATAGGAAGTTGTTGAAACAAATAGGCTTGTTTCATATTTCTTTCTTAAGAAAGTACTAAAGTAATTGTTTAAAAATCTTAATTTTAGAGCTTTGTGTTTGTTGTGTCAAATGTGATTAGAGATCTTAATACCTTATTGCTAATTTACAGCTATTTTTCTACTCCACTTCTACTCAACTATTCAAATTTTGGGTTGAACTCAGGGTTCAAGTTCCCTGTGCCTGCTACGATTTTGAAATCCCCACTCATAAAAAGTGTCAGTGTTCTAAATTCACAGCAGAATATTATAATACTTAGGTTAACATTTATAGTAAAAATGGATATTAATTACTAAGGATGTTGAAGAGTGATAAAAAGTTACTACTTCACTGATGCAAAGTTAGTGGAATATTTGACTCTTTGTCATCAGTGCTTTTTGAAATGGAGCTGTAATTTTCCCTGGTGGTAGGTAAGCTCACTTTCCTTGAAGAGGAATTCCTAAAAGCTTGTGAAGTGCTCAGGTTCCCACAGAGGTTATATACACATATTTTGTCACAGCTGTAGGCAGTATTAGCTGGGGTCATTCTGAGCTGTTGCTTTTTTCCACTCCTCAGGATACAATGTTTAATAACTCAAGTTGCTGTGTTAGTTTGGGATGATGTGTAATTCTTGGTTATATTCTTCAGCAAAGCTCTTGACTCTTTTTCCTGCAGTGTCCTCTTGTTTTAGCTTAGCCCACTAGCATTTGGAAAGGTGGGCAGCTGGGTGGGGGAAAGAACCTAGCTGGATGGTTGGCCTCAGAGGGTTGTGGTTAATGGGTCATACTATACCTGGTGGCCAGTAGGTGACACATGGAGTCTGCAGGGTTCTGGTGTGGCCCTGCCCTGCTCATCAGTTCTAGCAGTGGCCTGAGGTAGGTGACACAGGGCACTCTCAGGTTTGCAGTGACAGCAGATCGGGGGCCCAGTGGCTGTGCTGGAGAGATGGGCTTGCAGCAGCCTCACAGAATTAGGCAGAGACAAATACCGAGTCCTGCACCTATGGGAAAGAGGAGTCTCTGGCAGGAGCAGTCTGGGGACAGAGGGGCTGCAGGAAGCAGGCTCTGTAGGAAAGGCCCCAAAGTGCTGTCAGGTGCCAGGAGAGGCGGTGTCATATCCCACCTATTTTTTCAAATCTGGATTAGGCAAAAATCTGATGAATGTAGTCTGGCCTCATGGCCAGGCAGAGGTTGAACTTAGACACCACCTGAGTTCCTTTTCAACCTGAAATACCTTATCCTGTAATTCTGTGACTAATTATTTATTCCATTTCAGATTTGAATTTTGGCTTTATAACTTAACTTGCATGTCTAAAATGTTACATGCTCAGTCTGTTCTATCACAAATCAAACTAACGCCTGTTCTGTGTGTTTAATGTTCCATTAAAAAGAAAAGAAAACCTGGGCCTTTAGCAAGCTCACATTTCTAAAATCACTGTTATATAACCAGTGCGATTTGCATCTCTGTGCTTATTGATTTCTTTTGTTCTTCTTGTGTAAACTTGCCACATGATTAATGTGCCTTTTTGTTTCAACAGAGGGAGAATATATCAAGATGTTCATGCGAGGCCGACCAATCACAATGTTCATTCCTTCTGATGTAGAAAACTATGATGATATTAGGACAGAGCTGCCTCCTGAAAAGCTAAAACTGGAGTGGGTGTATCCTTAATACTAGTAACTACTTACTGTTCCATTTTTTGTCTTGTCTTGCATTTTCCCCTTTTAGAATCCAGTCTTGTCTCTTCTCTGTTAAGAGGTAAAGACTCTAAGGTGAGGGAAGATATTCAAATTAATATAACAGTGGAAATGGTTTATAACTCCTGTATAGTACAACTTTAAATGGCAGACTACATAGGTATGGAAATGCTGTACTACTTCTTTGTTTGCTTTGCTGCTGGCACTAATTCTAATTTATTAACTGATTTATATTCAGTGCAAAAGAAAGAGTTTGAAAAATGTCCCACTCTGCCACCCACGATATTGATGTAGGCTTTGCTTCGGGAACAGTTACTTTTGAATCTCTGGTCCTTTTTAGAAGGTTTTAGAACTACGGAGGATGTTGAGGTGTTTGTCCTTTTCTATGGAGTGAGGATTGGAGAAGCAGCCATCCTTTGCACTGCTTCTGTATTTCAGCTCCAAAGTGAAGCAGGTAATTTCTTGGAAACTGG
The DNA here is from genome assembly GCA_013396955.1 of Regulus satrapa. Lineage (NCBI taxonomy): Eukaryota > Metazoa > Chordata > Aves > Passeriformes > Regulidae > Regulus > Regulus satrapa. Next base: position 129,913 of record VWZN01022343.1, on the reverse strand, counting down.
TTTGTATTAAATTTGTCATTTGAAGAAGTGAGTAGGTGGGTGGCTGATGACAATTCTCCAAGTTTAATAGATCAGACATTAAGTTTATTTTAAGAGATGCGCTTTTGCACGCATTTGGGTCTTCCTGTCACTCCCCCATCTCTGCAGATTTTTCCAGTAAACTGTGATTGTGTAAGTAAGGTTCTTAGTATTTCAGTAAAATAACATGGCTAGGCAGCCCTTGAGTTGTTTCTGAACGTCTGACATTTGATGCTCTGATGTTGCTGAAAGCAGGAAAAGTTTTTAGGACTCTTGATGAGACACTATTACATGTCAGGAAGAAAGTTTCAGATTTTAAGTCTGACTGGAAGGAAATCAGAACTCTTATTCATGTAAAACTGTGGTACCAAATTTTCCAGCCATCACAGCTCTTGGTTGCTGATGCTGGCACTCATGACTGTGGATTCAATTGGATCAGTCAGTGATCTGGCTGAAATGTAATCTCTTTTTGTGAAGTTAATCTTCAAGCAGGACTGGTACATTAGTTTGATTTGCCTCACAAACATGCAAGGACTGGAACTGGCATACTGGAGGAACATCAGCTTGACTTTTCCAGCATCAGTGAGCAGTTTGGACTGATGAAAACTGATCATGAAATCACACCCTTAGTTAAGTAGGTGCAAATCCCAGTGTAGATACATTTAAAGTCCAAGAAATTTAAGTTCAGGTTAAACCACTTGGCTGCTGAGGTCTAATTAAAGTGAAATAAGTCTAGTCAAAAGAGATTGTCCAATATGTTTTGGAATCTTTTTAAGGAAATGTCATCCCAAATCAGACCAGTATATTTATGAGTGCAGGATATCTTTTGGATGCAAAGGTGAAGAAAATTAAGAAAAAGCAGTGAAATTTATGAGGAGCAAATACTGGTCTCTGTGAATTTGAACAAAATTACTCCTCAGTTTGGAAAATGCAGCAAAAGCAGATCTTCTGCTTTATGCTTAAGTTTAGCATGGGGAGCAAATCTGCAAGGCAGCTATATCTTGCGAATATGATGGCAAACTGCACCCTGTACACCTTATTACAGAGGCATGGGGACAGTGATTTACTGAGTATTTTACTAATGTCAGTGTTTTGCACCTAAAAGCTTAATGAATATTGAATAGCTTCATTCATAGGATTTTAAAAAATTATTTTAATTCTCTTGCATTCTGGATGGTTTTTTATAATTGCATTTTCTTTTGTTGGAAAATTCTTTTGTTGGACTATTCTTTTGGAAAATGCTGGTCGACTATGACCAACTGCAAGGAAACAACAGGCAGATTATTGGGGGGTTTTTTTGGTTGATTTATTGGTTGGTTTGGGAGGTGGGAGAGTCTCCTTCTTAGAGGCTTCCTGTAGTTTTATTCAACTCCTGATACCCTGTACTGTAGATTTAACTAGGGAAACTTAGCTTTTGTCTGCCTTGCAGATTATTGTCATTTGAAGAAATGCCTAAGCTACTTGGCAAGATAAAGCAGTTCATGGGGGAATCTGACTGTGTCTGGTTCCTGAGTGATGTAATTTAAATAGAATAATTTAGTTTGAGTGTACCTGCTTTGTAGTGCAATCTTTGCTACTGCACTTCAAAACTGGTTAAAGCATATCTGACATTCCTAATAATAGCAAAATTGGCTTATTTATTAGCTTCAGAGGTCACAGTCAGTGCAGATTTTGACAGTGACTTTGTAGATTCTTTCTTCCAGTGTATAGTAGCTCAATTTCAGGAGGGTATTTCAGACCCTGTTTTATGAGATTATTTTTAGCAGTAGTGCTCTTCTTTCTAAGAATAATTGAAGACAGTGGTAAATATGCTGCTGAATTTTAGTGTACTGGTAGATCATTTTTCATGAGGGCAGTAGCTATTTTTAGCCAGTTAAAACAAACAAAGAAAAAAATCCCCTAAACTTAAAGGTTTTAAACATATTGAATGTTGTGACAGAACAGTCCTTTTAACTGGGGAGAAATAATCACAATATCAAGGCAACTATCTCTCAGTTACTGTGATTTAATCATCAGTTTCACTGAAAGATTAACATTGACTTTCAGTGGAAATCAAGTATTAAAGCTATGTCACCCCTTTTTCTGAAGAGACACAGCCAATTATTGGTTTAAATTTATTGCATTAAGTGTGTTGCACTGTATGTGCTGCTTTGTTCTGCATGTGTGGAACAGGAAAGAAATGCTATGGAGCAAAAAGCTCTCCTTTTTCACTCAAGATAGTCTGAGCTGGAGAATGAAGAAACAAAAAAAAAATTGTCCCGCAAAACTGGTGGTTTCTTTGTGTTTGTAAAAAATGTGCTTCTAGAAAATGTAGCCACTCTTTGGTACTTTATTTTGTAGAAAGGGTGAAAGAAAGGAAGGTACTGAGAAAATATAATTTTTTTTTTCCTCACAGTTTCACGAATGTCAGAGCCCAATGGTGGGTGCCAAAGTATTTAGCTCTAGCTTGACTAAGCATGGCGACTTTTGCTTTGGAAAGACATGTTTATGTAAATCATTAATACTTTCCTAGGATGAGTGTTCAAAGATGTCAATCTTACTAAATCCTTATCAATACATTCCCTACTGTGTATACAGCAGATGAGCAAAGTCTGCCTCTCTGCTCTGAGAAGATATTTAAAATAGCATACGTAATGCTTTAGGATAGAAAAAATGTTTTCATTGGTTTGTAACCCATTGCTTTTGAAAGTTCAGTTGGTTGGTTTGTTGTTGGATTTTTTAATAAAAGGCCATTCTAGGGTTTCTTTCAGTTCCATCAGTGTTTAAAAGAAGAAAGAGGAAAATCAAGTGGGGAGGTAAATAGTAATGGAGGAGAAACAGAGGCATCCTTTTTTTTCTTCCCTCTGCATTGTGTAGTATCAGCATTTCTCTTGATACCATTTGCTTAGCAAGCCAGTGGATAATCTCTGCTTCAGAGGAGCCATTGTAAACTTCCCTTCTAAACGGATGGCAGCGAGATATAAATCTGTTTTATTTTCCACACTCCAAAGGGGTTTAATTGACAGCTGAATGCAGTGTCCCTCATTGAACTATTGTTTAGTTACAGCATGTGTTTAATTTTGCAAGTGTTCCTCTGGTCTAGTGGCACTGCAGAAGAGGAAGGATAGTGGGGTGGTGTAGCGGGGCATTTTTGGGGGTGCCGTGCTACTTTTGATAGAAAGGCAGCCCTTTTGCACCTTTAGAATAGAGGTCAGGCTATCAGGTTAGAAGATACCAGTTGAGATCCTCCCAAACTGAAACTACTGCACCTGCCTTCATTTATGAGAAAGGGCCATCTTCATCCATCCACTTTTCTCCACGTGGGCCTTTCACTTCCTTTTATTTACCTTATTAGCCAGGCCCTGAAACTGGACTCCTTTAGCTAAAGTTGCTTAATGTGTTTCTCATCTTTTTCTTGCTGTTGCAGGTGTATTAGTTGGCAATGAAGTGGAAAGCTCTTTAAAGTTCACGACATAACAGGAAAATAATATTTTTGGGGCTACATAGTTAGATGTTAAAGTCTGAGTTATGATGTTAATTGTTCCTGGTGACCCAGGGAACTGAAATTTAGGCAGGCAGCTACATTAATAGTCAAAATTGCACCTGTTCCAAAGAAATAACGACTTGTAGTAATGTTTGATTAGTGCCAACCAAGGCTCCTTCACAGTGTGTGAAACTTCTGAATGTCATTAGGAGCTGCACATATTCCTACAGAAAACATGCCTTTTATATGTTATGGTAAATTTGGCTAGAATATTTTTCACTGTGTTAATTCCTTTTAAGTTTGCTTTGTTTAAAAAATACTATTAAAACAGTCTAAAGAAGTCTTTCCTGAACTTGGCAGCTGCTGTACAGAAGCTTGCTTTTTCTGTAGGGCATTACAAATTGTTTTAAAAGGCCAAAGGAAAGAAATACTCTGCTGATACACAACTCTGCTTCTGTAAAAAATGTTAAATTAAAATAGTGAGTCCTGCTGTTACCTAATGATATTTCACATGAAAAATTTTACAGAACTGCAATACTATGTTTTGCTTTAGTTCTACCATATTTTATTTTTAACATCAGTGATCATCATTTCTTGAGTCCTGAAGTCCAGTTCTATGGGGTTGTTTTTGTTTTATTTTTTAAACTGTCTTAGTGAAATCATGCTGTAGAGGGGGAAAAAACTTAGAGCACTTGCTGACATGAGAGCTCTCCGGGAATCCTTTAAGGAAAAAAAAATTTAGTTGATTGTTATTTTTCTGGGATTCAGTGATTATGAAATCCTTGACTAAAAAAATATAGATATGGGTATCGTGGAAGAGACTGTCGAGCCAATGTTTACCTCCTTCCTACCGGAGAAATTGTGTATTTCATTGCCTCAGTGGTGGTACTATTTAACTATGAGGAGAGAACCCAGCGGCACTACTTGGGTCACACAGACTGCGTTAAATGGTTAGTACGCAACATTTGCATGTAAGTGTGTGGGTAATAATGCAGAAATATTTCTTTTCCTCTCCCGCTGTATGTACAAACTAATTAATGTCATTGTAGTTGTAGTTATTTCAGTTATACTGTTTAATCAGTCCCAGTAGATTTCACTGTAGTAAACACAGCACAAAAAAATGGTGTTAGAGCAGTACATGCTAGCTGAGGATGTCTAGTTTAAATGTAAAACAAGGGGATATGTATACAATCTAAGAGTGGCAGGTTGAGGAAAGGATATTTGCATAAATTATTCCAAATAGTTGTCCCAGAAATTAAACTTGTTTTTAGCTTGACTCTAAATCAATTGATTTCAGGCATTGTGGCAAAAGTGCAATCTTAAAAGAGAACTAGGTAACTGTGTCAAAAACTGGGCAATCATATTCTAGTTTTGTAAGAGATGCCCCGTCCAAGTATAAAGAGAGTCAGGGAAATCAGAAAGAGGTGTAAAAAACAAAAAAACAAAAAACAAACAAAAAAAAATGAATAAAGAAAGTTGAAGCCAAATGTCACTGTGGGTGCAAAGGCAATTGCAGAATTTGCTATGCTAGTCTGAAGAGTAGTGCACAAAATGTAATGGTGAACATAAACTCTCTACTGTGCAGTACCTGACAGGGGAAAGTTTGACATCTAAAGCTCTTTTCTCTTGTCTTTGTAATTGCTTCCTTTGGGAGGAATACTGCCAGTTTGTGTTCTTCACTTTCATCCAGAAAATTAAACTGAATTGTAAATTTTTTGTTGTCCATCATTATGATCTCTTCAGGTTTGCCCTGGCCCCCTTTATTCTTTCAATGGCTTTCTTCACCATTGCAATTTTACAGAGAAAACAATTAAGAATATAGATCAAAAAATCCTGAAGACTGAGAGAATGTATTCTCTAAAATCTGTTTTTTTTCCCATCAGCTTTAAAGCAAAGTCTGATGAGCAAGGGCAGATTTTTATTCCAAATAGTGCCCCATACTTCATTAGTACAATTACATCAGTAACTCATTTCAAGTGCTGGTAATCCCTGACTTTGAGTGCTCATGCAAGCCCTCAGCCAACTTTTCTGCCTTTTCTTCCCTTGGATTCATGACATCTCTAAGTTTAGGCATAAAATACACCATAGTATTTAAAAATATGTCATGTAACTCTCTGTAGGAGGTTCATTACAAGGCAATGTAGATTTTGTTACAATGGATTCCTAGTGTAATGCAAACCTGAGATGTGTCAGAGCACATGTGGAGGTGGCTCTTCTGGCACTCTTGGTTGTGTGTCAGCAAGCAGTCAATACAGTGTGGAATGAAATATCTGATGAATAACATTCAAATTGTCTCCTTAGAAGTGGGTTTAGGATCATAAGTGTCTTCATGGGCTTTTGTTGAGAATCAAATTTAAAAATTTACAAAACACCTCTCCGTTTTGAAGACCTATGACAGCAAAAGCAAGTCATATTTCTGTCTGTCTTAGTCTTGCAGTTCATCCAGACAAAATTAGAATTGCAACAGGACAGTTAGCTGGAGTGGATAAAGATGGAAGGGTAAGTAATAGAGCTGTTGAGCAGTAGTATCTTGTTTTGAAAATCAGGAAAAAGTGGTTTGGGGGTATTTTAATCATCACCTTCAGTCTGCAGTTTATATTATGCACTGCCTTTACTGAGATATTTTGAGTTTCTCAGGTAACAGCCTGTATCTCTAACAAAAGACAGTAATAATGAAACACTGAACCATACATTAAGAAGAGCAGAATCTCATCAAGTCCTTTATCTGCAAGAAAACATGAAGCTTGTAATTGATTTATAAGGCTACATAATTTCTGTCATATTACTTTCAATATGTCTTCTCCCAAGGGAGGGCAAATTCACAGTTCTGTGGGTCAGTATAGCCTTAAGGCTTCATGGAAGAGGAAACCAACTTTGAGAATTCATGGAAGGTATGCCAAGCTTTACTATAAACTCATTTGGGAGCAAGTATACTTAAATGCTGCTCTTCCCCTCTTGGCATAATTCTGTCTGAATTTAATAATTAGATTATGTTCATGAAGTTAAAAACAGAGGAGAAAAAAAAGATGCTGTAAAGTGTAGAACCATGTAAAACATAACACTTTTTCAGATGTTCAACTTAATTTTTTATATTTTGTATGAAATATCTGTGAGGGGTTTTGTACACCTGATTTCCACTGAACATTTTCTTACTCTTATTAGAGCTGGTTGGTTTATTTTTCCATCAGTACAAAGATTTGTCACTTTCAATGGTAAACGCTGTCCTTAAGCCAAGATAATTTGCGGTTGTTTCTAAGCTAGTTTGGGATAGTACCTGTATGAAATATAACCATGGACATTTTCATTGAGTGATTGGTGATGATTAAGAGTCTCAGTGTACCAGGGTTTGTTTCTTTTTTTTGTCCTAATTTATATGTATAAGCCCAGATTTGATCATGACTTTCAGTTGTTGCATAATACTACTAAGTCTGGAGTCTGGAATGCAAGATGACTCTTCCATTATTTGTTCAATTCCTTCAACTGGTTAAAGTATTTTCACAACTACAAAATGCCACTTTACTGCCTTGACAGCGCCGCTGCCATGTTGATAGTCCAGACATAAGGAACAACAATTGCCTTGGCTTCTCCCCTTTTGACTTTGAGGATAGTACCCAGCAGCATCACCAGCGCAGGCCATCCTGCATTTTGCTGTCCAGTTTGTAATCAAGGCAGCAGCTGCTTCGCGGAGCGCGGCCCCGGCGGGCGGTGCTTTTCCCCACTGGGTGATCTCTTTGTCCCATTGCTTTCCCACGCAGCCCCTGCAGCCCCATGTTAGAGTGTGGGACTCGGTGAGTCTGGCAACGCTGCAGGTTCTTGGCCTCGGCACCTTTGAGCGCGGAGTGGGCTGCTTGGATTTCTCCAAAGCGGTAAGATGGGTGCACCTTCCTCGGGGCTCTCCGTAGGACGTGGCCGGTCCTGTGGAAGCGGGAAGGAAATCTCTGGATGTTTTGGATGTGGTTGTCTAGCTGATCTCTTTCAGTGTTTAAAGTGTGTCGCTAAAGTCTCTGTATACTATATAAAAGCAGCTGACAGCAAACTAGCTGGAAAAACAGGAAATGGCACATATAAAATTGCTGTAACAAACCAGCACGGTAAACAAAGAGCAGGCAAGAGAAACTTTAACTAGAAATTGGAGTCCACACTGGGTTTGGTGGTTTGGTTTTGTTTGTGAGGAGCTTAGCTCTTTTTATTTTGATCCTAAACCCAAATTTGTTAGTGACGTTTGTGAAGACAAAATTTAGTGAGTTCTGATATAGAAGGGTTAACTTTTTTGCCTTCACAGCTGGAGTAGGTTTATGTCCACCAACAGGAAATTAAAAAAACAACAACCAAGAAAACCAAAAAAAGCCACACCTCACATTTTCTTGTACTATTTTTTCCTGAGAAATAGCTTGTTCACTTTTTTTGCCTCTCCTTTTACACAGACAAAAAAAAGAGGTCTTTGTTGCTGGGCACAGAGAATTTATCAGAAAAATTGGTAGCACATGGACAGATGCACTACTTGGCATTCAGAAAGTTATTTCAAATTTGGAAATGAATTGGGTTTTTGTTTTGGGGTTTGTTTTGGGGTTTTTTTTTGTAAAATATGGGCATATTTTAAACTTTAAGCTGCCACTGCGTTTTTGCCAAAAGGCTGAGACATATCAGACCTCCAGAAACCTGGGCTGGATTCTTGCATTCCATCAAGAATTGATATATGTAAAAACAGAAAATGCAGCAAAACAATGTCTGCAGTGTTTTGCTAATAGAGGAAGAGATTTACAGGACAGCTGAGGTGAAGCGAAGGGATGTCTGGAGATCACCTCATCCACTGTCCTGCTTACAGGAGATTCTGTCAGAGCAGGCTGCTCAGGCTCTCGTCCAGCTGGCTTCTGGGAATCTCCAAGAATGAAAACTCAACAGTATTTCTGGGTGACCTGTTGAAAATAAATTCTTTCACTCTCTTGCTGCAGTTTCACTTAGCAATTGAAAGAAAGCAATTGAAAGAAATTTCATAGCATTGAAATGTTGCAGTGTTAGATATAAGTTTTGTGTTTCAGTAAGTAATGTGAAAGGAGTATTCGCATCCCTGTCAATCCAACAAACCAGTGAAACTTATATACTTAGATCTTTTTAAATGTGGATAAGAATGCATTCCATTATTTTAAAAACAAAACTAAAAAATCCAGGGAATATTTGAGGACTAGATTTTTTTTATTGGTTCTATTTTGCAGCTGAAAATGAATTTGATACCTTATTGCAGTCTCACATGTTTGCTCACTAGACTGAAACAGTTTCTATGCAATATCTAGAACTGTGTTTTTATCACAGAATTTATTAACCCCCAGAAGAGCTGCATACATTGCCAATGCTGTCTTCAGGATTTCTTTCCACCTAATAATTCACACGTATATTTGCATATTAATGCTCAGAATAGTGCATGGAAATAACTTTAGCCACATCTATTTTCATAATTTGTTAGAGAATGAAGTGCAAGAATCAACTTTAAGATAAGATAATTAAAGTCTCCTCCAAACCTCTCTACCAAAGTCCTGGAAATAACTGGTTTGTGCAAGTATGCATTGCTGGAAATGAGTATTGGTTTTGTTTTAAGATTTTTTTTCTCTGTTCCTTTAATTAATCTAGTCATATATTTAGCACTCTATTGTAACTGTGTTCAAAATAAGTGGTTTCGGTTATTTAATACTCTGGGTGCTGCTCTGTGTCCTCTGTAAGCATTGTTTTAATCAGAAAGTGTTACCTTTGCTGCAGTTTTACCAACTGCATGATGAAAGTGGCAGTACTTTATGACCAATGAGAGAAAAAAAGACATACTTACAGAATCTGATCATGTAGTTGTGTGTATGTGATGTTGGCATTTAGGAAAAAAACACAAGTGGAGCTGTGTGTCTGTCCTCTGAGACCAGAGGAAAAATAAAATATTTATAAGAATAGCAAGAGGAATCTTTTTGCTGCCAACATGAAATTGCAAACAAGAAAGAAAAAACGCAGCCAAAAAACCCAGTATAAAACCAAACAAAAGCAGAGTAAAGACTTGGTAAGATGCTTTCAAAGCTTTCCTAGAATGTTATTTGAAGCATGATCATTTTTTATAGGATTATACAAAAATCTATGTCTGTCTTCAAGAAAGAAAAAAGGAAAATTCTGTATATAGATTGAGGCTGTAATTACTTTAAAAGGACTTGGTTGATTTATATTTGCACCTTTGTGGATTTTTTAAAATACCTCTGCCCTACTCTGTTTGTAAATTCGGTATGGTAGTACTTTGTCAGTACTTCTTTTTTTCTTTTTTTTCTTTTTCCTTTAGGATTCTGGTACTCATTTGTGTGTAATTGATGACTCTAATGAGCATATGCTAACTGTGTGGGATTGGCAAAGGAAATCAAAAATAGCAGAGATAAAGGTAATTTTTACAGATGAATATTCTGAAATACATGGTTTTATTCCCATAAATACAAGTTTGTGATATAAACTTTTGGTCTCACTTGAAAATTACAACTCTGTAATATTGCTGGCTTATTTTAGGGTTCCACAGAAATGTATTCTTAACTTGTTTACTGGAAGAGGTTTGAATATTGAAGGGTATGTAATTACATTTTGCTCATCCTTAAAGCCAATGCAAATAAAGCAATTGTCTAATGGTTTGTTAATTAAAAAAAAAAAAATTAACAAAAACAGGGGAACTTTAAGAAACTAAAGTTCTTTAGTTTCTTAAGAAACTAAAGTTTCTTTCTTTAAGAAACTGATGATTCGTTGTAGATTTAAAAGTATTTTATTTTTTAAACAACTACATCAGTTGTAGATTTAAACAACTGATGTAGTTGTTTAAAAAATAAAATACTTTTAAACATTCCTTATTTCAGTTTTGTCTGGATCAAATTTCAGTTATTGATTCTCAGTATGTGTCTCTTCTCATTTGAAGCCCTGAAGTACTTTTATGGATTGTAGTCATGTCTGCTTTTCTATTTCTTTTTGAACCTTTCCAAATTTCAGACCAATGTGATGTGTTCAGAGGTGTTGCACTCAGCGCTCATGTAAAGCTGAGTTCACTGGGAACACCCAATCCTTTGTGTTATCTAATATCAAGCAAGCAAATATTTCATGCATGTGGAACTGAGAATTTGTCTATTTTTATAAATCATGCTTCACAAGCATGTATATCTATATCATTACAAACCTGCCATTTCAGGTAACAAAATGAGGTTGGTTTGACTTGTTTTCTCTAGATTATGTAATCAATAGGAACTGTATTCTACCAGTATTAATTTAATTCTATGACAGTATTTTCATTTTCTTTTTGATATTTTATGTGAAGCTATTTGGCATTATGCCTTGTATTTCCCACTCACTGACATTATGTTTTGACTGGTTTTGCACTCAGGGGAGTTCCTTGTGTTTCAGAATTTGCTAAAAATTATTTGGCAGGGACAGCTTGCCCTTCAGAACTTACATTTAGGACTTGGTATTACAGTATCTTAAGCACCTTCTACAGAAAATGTTGTGAGCAGAGTTACATCCCTTGAGCTGGGATGCAAAACAAAAGCTGTTTCTTAGCTGAACTCCATTAAGGTTTTCAGTCCTTAAATTCTAAATTTTGTTTTCAACGTAACAGATTTTCTCATGTGAGAACTGTGTAAGAAACATTATTCAATAAATATGGCCATGAACAAAAGGAAAAAAAAGGAAACTTAAGAAAATTGGTTTTTTTAAAGTAAGCTAAAAGTGGTGAAGTAGAAGTTTCTCACAAAAATGTGATTTAATAGCACTCTTATGTATAGATCACAGAACAGCTGGGGGTGGAAGGCACCTGTGGAGATCATCGGTCCAACTCCCAAGCCCAGGGCAAGTTGCACAGGATCATGCCCAGGCAGCTTTTCAGTAGCTCAGAGAAGGAGACTCAAAAACCTCTCTGGGCAGCCTGTTTGAAATCCTGTAGAAATAAATGCATTTGCTTTCTAGTTTTGTAGTCGCTACCTGCAGGAGATTTGTCCTCAGAGACAGTTTGGTTGAATATACATTAGAAGTTAAGTAAATGACCAGTCAGTTTCTTATGTTTATAAAATATATTGGTAAAGGATTAAATACTTTAAGAAGTTGGTGATTCAGTACAAGTTCATGCAGCCAGTAAAAACACAAAGGTGGGACTCTATGTTTCAAAGTTTTGAGTTATGCAGACTTCTCTTTTCTTCTTCATGAGGAGGAAAGGAAAACAAAGAATCCCAAATGGATTTTTACAGAATTACAGAAAGAGAATGATGGATATAATCCTACAATATTATCATCTTACTTGCCTCTATCACAGCTTTGTTATCCAGAATAGCAAAGCAGTCTTCATAAAAATGAAGCAGGGTTTCCAACCCAAAAAAGTATTTTATGCATTATTCATTTTCCTTGGCAGAAGTCTTAGCTATTTGAGAGAGCAGAAGCTTTTGTGATTTAAAGCTGAATGTAAAACCTAACTTGTGTACTGAAGTTTATTAAAGATTTCTTATGTATGTGAACTATCAATATATATAAACTTATATATGCAGTTATTCAGACAGCTGACTTAGCACAGGACACTTAGAAATACTTCCAAGCATACAATGAACTGTCTAGCTTTACATATCTCTGTTCTAAAAGTTGGGGCTTTACATGTGTTTCTAATAGCTAATGTCCTATCTGAGTAAATATTATTTCTCTTATTATTTCAGACTACAAATGAAGTTGTTCTTGCTGTAGAATTCCATCCCACTGATGCAAATACCATAATAACATGTGGCAAATCTCATATATTTTTCTGGACCTGGAGTGGCAATTCATTATCAAGGAAGCAAGGGATATTTGGGGTAATAATATCTTGATACCAGAACAGTTTTAAATCAATGGAAATCACGTTTTCTGTACGTTTGCTTCATTGTTACCACGTACTGTCTGATCAGAGAGCTAAACATACAAAAGAAAGGCTAAATTCTGCTTATGTTTGTGCAGGGTGTAAGAGTGTGGATGCATTATTCTAATTCTATAACAAGTACAAGCAATTATCCCTTTTTCTTGCTTATTTTGTTTCAGAAATACGAGAAACCAAAATTTGTTCAGTGTTTGGCTTTCTTGGGAAATGGTGATGTGCTCACTGGAGACTCAGGTGGGATAATACTTATATGGGGTAAAACTACTGTAGAAGCTACTCCAGGAAAAGGAGCTAAAGGTAGGACATGTGGAGTTAATCACAGATTTTTACACAGACTGTAGAAGACAAACATAAAGGATGGTACTGGGGAAGGAATAGAGAAGCAGGCCTGACTCAGAACATACACTTCCTATAAATAATAGATGGTACTAAAGTCCAGAAAGTGCTATGAATTTGCTGACTTAAGAGCAGTCTGGAATTTCTTTATAATTAACAAGACTGTGCATGAAATGAATGAAAATTACTTTATCTAAATGTTTTTCATTTTTAAAAAATGTAGTTAATCAACTTTCCTTGGATTGGATGATTTGAAAAAGGCTGTAGGATCAGTCTGGGGATTCTCCAGGTGCTTTTGCTTCTTAAGGCTCATGTTGCACCATGCTTAATCTCAGGTGAATACCATGAAATAGTGGAATTGACATTAATAGGACTTGTAGGTGATATACAATTACAATGCTTAGCTGTAGCAGTTACATTAATAACTTGAGGGTCTGGTCCAGCAGACCTTCAAGTCTTGAGATACTTTTAAAAAAATAAATTTGAAATTTGAAATTGAACTGACTCTTTAGAGCAAAGCTTTTCTAAAAAAGAAATGAAAATTATTTGTTACCTAACATATGTAGACTTGGCACAGTTGAGCCCTCATAAATTCAATGATAATTCATTTTTCTTGGCAGCTATTTCAAACACTCTGGTTTAAATTGGTATGCCAGGAAAACATTCATGTAAAAAGTACATTTTTAACAGTAAGTCTGATTTCATAGGTAAATCTTTTTCTCATCTTTCAAGCTAACTGCAATGGAAAAGTAATTAAACATATTATCTGCTGTTTAATTTTTTAATTTCTTGTGCAGAAATAACCTTTTCTCAGTATAACCCTGAGCATTATCAAATAGAATATTTGTTTACATTGGTTTAACTAAAGGTGGGGTTTTTAGTTGGCTTATCACATTAGATCGGTCACAGGACTTGTTCGCATACTCTCTTCCACAGTGTGAGAGCACACTGATTTGAACTGACTTGAGCCATAGGCAGGGTCAGCAAAGTTAAGCTTGTAGCTGGGTGGTGTTCCACTTTTTCTGTGAGTGCTATTTGAAAATATGCAGCAGCAGAATCTTGTTTTGTTTGGGTTTTTTAAATTACTTTCCAGCAGCAGTTTTTTTGATGTGAAGACCTGATGAGGATGCAAAATGCATCTTTTGCTACCCTTGTTTAATTTTCTCATCTTTATTCTTCCGAGTATTTTCCTTTGGGTAGACTGCTGTCTTGATTGATGCCAAATGCTCGCTGTACTATTTTTGTGTGTGCATTAGATATTAGGTTCATGCATCCTGGAAACTTCGCTATAAATAATTAGCCTTTTATTCCAAAAAGGTTATAGACACCAAGTTTTTTGGTTTCTTTTATTCGTTTTACTTCTTTTCTAATAGTGATTTGCTGGATATTTTTTGACTCTAAAAGTTTCTCTTGCATCTGGAAAAACTGTGTTACTTTGGAAAGCAGAGAAATTAAAGCATTCTACCAATTGTTGGTTTTGCCTTGACATTTTTAAGGGCAATCAATATCAAAAAAGTTTTTCTTCGGAAAGGCGGGCCCTTTGTTTTATCTTCTTATCCTGTAAGAAAACACTACCACCTTGTGTTTGCAATACTAAGAGCCTGACAGTCCAAATATAATTAATATTATGCACTTCTTTTATTCTTCTGCCTAAAGGCAAAGCTTCCCATAAACCCTAGATGAAAATATGACGAGTGTTCTTTCTTATTTTCTTTTTTGGCTGCATAGGAGTATATCAGATAAGCAAACAAATCAAAGCTCATGATGGCAGTGTGTTCACACTCTGTCAAATGAGGAATGGAATGCTGCTAACTGGAGGTGGGAAAGACCGAAAGATCATCCTGTGGGATCACGATTTGAATCCTGAAAGGGAAATTGAGGTAAGAGTGACAAGGAAATTGCTTTGAACAAGGTATTGCCTAGCAAGACAGAGCCTTCCCCGCCCTTAGTGTAAGGGAAGTTGGGATGAGAGAATACATTCTGGTTGCTGTTTTTTAAATGGATTACAATGTTTTATTATAGAAATTTTTAAATTTCAGCCGATAAATGAGCCTATATAAGACTTCAGTTCTCCTGTTGAACAGAAATGTTAAGGCTTTTCTTTCTTCAAAACCCCTCCTTAGTTGTTTGTTTGGGTTTTTTTAATTATTCCTGTTTGAGAGGCTGTTTGAGGATATTCTTTACTATTGCCTGTGTTTTTATTATAAGTTTGCCTCTCCAGAGAAAGACAATTACACCAGCATTTGAGGGATTTAGTAGATTGTTTGACAGAAGGTTAACAAGTGGTAGAATATATGTTTGAATTCTGTAATAATGAATGATTAAAAAGGTGTGATGAGTAGCTTCTTTTAAATTTATCCTAAACCAGGTGTTCAGTGAATAGTTCTGGTTTTTGTAACTTGGCAATATGGTAGTGCTAGGTCAGTGGGGATGAACTGGAAAAGGTAGTGTATTTTGGATTTTAAAAACTTGGGGTTTCCCTTATTTTGGAATAATATGTTCTCTTTAAAGAGGTCTTTAAACATTGGTTTACTCCACTTATCTATTCTCCATTTATAGCAACATTTCTGTTCTTAACACTTATATAAGTTCAGTCAAGAATTTGTTACTGCCTTGAATATAATACTGACATTTAGAAAACATAGCTGAAAAGGTAACCACTGACTGTCATATACAGTTCTTAGGCTTAGTAACACAGTCTAATCATATAATTGTTTCCGTTTTCCTTTTGTTAATAATATTACATTAAAGCTAATTTTTATGTTACAAGAATCCTGATAGATTGATTTTCTTATCTTAGGTTATGTTATCACTTAATATTAGTGTTTTTACTCAACTAAAGTAATTTAGAAAGCAAACAATTGCACACTGTAAAATAAAGCAGTGTATTAGAATTCAGGCCTGCAATAAACAAACTCATTAAAATTCAGAATCATTGCTAACATAAGGCATATGAACATTTACTTTAGGCTAATCAGGAAGCATTATGAAAATCAGGAAGCATTTACTGTGTGCTGCAAGATTTTTCTTGCTTTTCAAAACATGTTTTGGAAAGTAAATAGTAACTGTGTATTATTACTTTCCTTACGAATTTTAAGGCCGGGTAGTGCAATTGTTTAGTGAATTTGACACGTAAAAAGCTATGTAATTTAATTTGTAATTTTTTTCTACTGACATTATTAAAATTATATAACTGATTGTCTTGGAATAAGATCCTGTATGCCTGTACTGAGCAAATAGATGAGGGAGGTTTCAGGTCAAGCCCTGATCAAAGTTATAATAATTGGATTGTTCCTTTTTACTGAGAAAACTCCAGTTCTGATACTGTCACTGTGCTCTATTTGTGCCCTCTAAAATGAGGCCCTTGTCAAGATGCCTGATGTGATTTGACTGATGTCTCTTTTCGCAGGTTCCTGACCAGTATGGAACAATCAGAGCAGTAGCAGAAGGAAAAGCTGATCAATTTTTAGTGGGTACTTCACGAAACTTTGTTTTGAGGGGCACATTTAATGATGGCTTTGTAGTAGAAGTACAGGTAAGCATAACTTGTTTTTTCAAACTATAACCCAAAAATAACTATAACCCAAACATTGTTAAATCACATGTGGTTTCTTTTTAGGGACATACAGATGAACTCTGGGGACTGGCATCTCATCCTTTCAAAGACTTATTTTTAACATGTGCCCAGGATAGGCAAGTTTGTATGTGGAACTCTGTGGACCACACACTCGAATGGACCAGGCTGCTAGATGTATGTCAACCCTTTAATTTATATATATAAAGCTAGAAAATAGGAAAAGCATTCCATTTCTGAAACACTCTTGTCCCTCCTTATTGCAAGCAAAAATCCTATAGTTATGCTTTTAGAAACAGCTATCTGGAAGCTTGGATAAACTTAGTAAGGTTCATCAGACATTATATAAGATGCAATCTGTTTACCATTGCTTGATATAGTTTTGATAAGCCAACTTGAATAAGTCTTAGTCCTTTATTCTTGTACAGTTTTTTTTTCCCCCTGTTATTCAAACAGTCTGAAGAGGTCATCATACAGTTGTGAAGGTTTGGATTTAGATGTCCTTTCCTTACTGTCATAGTTTGGCTAATATCCAAGTAGAATTATTTTTTATTCAGAAATGCAGGCCTTTTGCTCTCAAGATGGTCTTCTAGTGCGTGTCACTGATACCCTGCAAGAAGAGCTGTCTGAGCATTGGTATGCTGCTCAGTGGTTGGTTTTTCCTGTGTCAGCTCAACTCAGACTTTTAGGATAGCTTTGGTATGAGGAGATATGTTGGGCCCTCAGGATGTGGCAAGGCAATAACGAGTCCGTGCCTCTCCGTGCAGGAACCCGGGCACTGTGCGGATTTCCATCCCAGCGGAGCAGTGGTCGCCATAGGAACCCACTCGGGCAGGTAAACGCCTTCCAGCTGAGCTGGGATGACAGAAAGTGCAAAGGAGACACTTTAATACAGTGCAGCTTATAGTTTGAATTAATTTGTTTTTTATTCTTTTTGCTTGTGGTCATGGAGCCCAAAAAGCATGGCAGAAGGGGGCAGAGCATCTTGTATGTGTTAGACAAAGACAGAAGAATTGTTTGGTTGTTGTTAGGCTGATTTGGTTTTTTAACAACTCTTTAAATGAAAGACCAGATCTTGATTTATTATTTTTGTAAACTAATTTTTTGCAGTGATTTCCATGAGCACTCCTTACTGTCTTTTCCAAGTACCATATATTTCAATGTAATGTGCACATTTCATTTCTTTTTAAGACAAGTAGGATACAGATCTTTGTCTTTGCCAAATCAAACACACTTGCAGCCTTTTAAACTGAGGTTGAAAGGCAAGTGAACAGACTGTAATTTTGATTTTTTTTTTTTAAGACAGAGTTCAGCATGGCACATTACTGCAATGAATTGATACTCAACTGTTCCTATTCTTCCTGAAGTCATTGTGATTTTTGAAAGCTGCCAGTGCACAAACTGAATCTTTTCAACTTGGGCTTCTTGCAGTGGGGGAAAAACTTTATTTCATAGTCAAACTCTGGCTTGGTATCATCTCCCAAGGAGGGAGTACCAATGTACCAATTAAAAGAAAAAACAGGATGTTCACAGCATCTGAAAGGCGAGAGGAGCAGATTTAAAATCTACGAGCATTTTTGTTCTGTTTTTCACTTACTACCTCATGGTTGATAACTTGATAAAAATAATGCCTGGTGCATGTAAGAAAATTGGGAATTTTTTTTTCTGTGTTTAACCCAAACAGAATTTTTTTATACCTAACCTCATGCCTAAAAAACATTTCAAGTTTGGGTTTTAGAAGCTGCTGAGCATGTTCAACACCCTTAAAATTTCCTGGAAATATGAAATGCTGAATATTTTTAGGGAGTTTTCTCCAAGATGAAGATGCAGTCTGCACTAAATTCATTAGGTGTAATATCAGGCCACAAAACCAAGTTTACCTTCTAGTAAAAACCTTGCTGAACTCTTGTATATTTGATTACCACGTTGAACCTTTCCATCTCAAAATTAAAAACATTGTTGAAAAAATATTTATATCTTCATTAAACAGAGCAGAATATACAGGCCTAGAGTACTTGAAACAGGAAAAAGGGAAAGAAGATCAGTCTATGTTTCTTCAGAATCTTTAGATGTTTTTGAACTTATATTAAAGCACAGTCAAGGCACATTGCATGACCAAAGCATTCATTCTATTGCTTGCTTTTGGTTGACTTTTTTTTCACTTCTCCTGGAGCATTTAGTATTATAAGTTTGGCATATTCAATTTAAATTCTTATTTTTACTTCAGGCAACCAGTTCATACTGTGTTCAAGAAGTTTATGACGGTGGCCTTGGGATTTTTTTTTTTTAACCCTCAGTAAAAAGGGTTTTTAAGCAGTTATATTTTTACCATTATATTTTTGTGTGTTCTGAAATTGTATGGTTCAATGATTGGTTTGAGATATACAAATTAAACTGAGTTGAAATGAGACCTGGTAAGTGTATAAGTGGATGAGAAATAAATGGAGTTTAGTCGAGATAAATAAAACAGTTTTAAAATTACTGCCTACGCAGCAGCAAAATGGCTTTTCGTGCCACAAAATCTGGTCCAAGGGAATTATTTCCCAAGGAATGAGGTCTGCATAATATACATTGATTAACGTAGGAAAAAATAATCTCAAACCCACAAAAAAGCTTTTAATAATTTGATTCACAGCCTAAAGATCTAAAAGCAAATATTAAATTAGTTTAATCTGTTTAGAACTCAGTAAACCCAAATCTTGCATGTGTCTGTTACCATTCTAGTGCTGCTCAGCTTTCAGCACTGAGGTAAGACAAGGAATGGAGTACTAACAAAGTTTGATTTGGTGGTTAAAGTTATGACATCAAAAGAAAACTGACTTTTCTACCTTTTTTCCCCCTTCTTGTCTGTTGTTTTACAGTGGTGTGTCTTTTATCAAGCCAAGCATCATGCTTTTGGTGGGTTTTTCATGTATCACTTCCCATGATAAAAATTTCAGTATCGTTTCCCCTTTTTGGCTGTCTGCAAAGGGTCTACTGCAGGTTTTGTTATCACTTCCTTAAATATCTGCTGTGGACATGATCATCAGTTGTTTGGCAGTAGAAATTCTCTTTGTGGATCCTGCTGCTTGCTGAAAAGGCACAGCTGGAAAATTGAAAAAAGCTTTTTCAAGGCACCTTTCAGATCCTTTTGCCATGCTTCCAGTGGGCCTATCTGGGGGACGTAGAGCTTTCTGTGACTAATCGCTTAGAATATCTCGAGTACTAAGCATGTGAATATTCAAAGGCACAAAAGTAGAAGAAAAGACTAACAGGATTCTAGCAGAAGTGCTAATATTGGTAAGAAAACTGAAAACTGAAGGGCAAGGTTAGTGTAAGGCAGAGCTACAAGGAAGTCAGTCAATAGAGCTACACGTTACTATTTTCCACTGGTTCTGTCTGTCTTGCTCAGCAGTCCATGCCATGTGGGGTTGGGGGTTCTCTGTGTGTATATTGTTTAATTTCTTTCACGTGGTTCTCTAACCATAAGCTGGTTTAAAGCCATTGGGACCAGGCTGCTTTCCAGATAGCTAGCTGTTGGACAGTGGATGAGCATGAGCTGGAATCTCACCTGCACCCATAGAAAGTAATGTGTGATGTTCCTGGAGTTCATTTTGCAGCTTTGCCATGGAATAAATAGTCCCAGGGTTAGCAGTGTTCCACTGAGTTCACTGTGAGACAGAGGGTGGGATTCCCTTGCTGTTATCCACAGTGTTTGAACTTGCCATTTGCCATTAGGGATAGAGACCAGCCTGTAGCATATGTACATGGCTGTGAGGGTAAAGTTTGGAGTAAAGAAATTAAATTCTGAGTACAGCTCCAGTGTATTCAGCTATATCGAAACTTTGTGTTTTCATGATCTGTGGGTATGAATACATATTTTTATTAAATTGTCATTGTGTTGCTATTGTTCAGTATATTTAGGAGTTGGGTGGACATCAGACCCATTGCAAAATGCTCAGGTTCTGCTGATCTCACACATCTTGCTGTCAATGACCATTTTGGTCTATGTGCCAGTGAGTTTTTGTAAGCATCTCACACGTGCTGCCTCATAAATAATAAGCTGCAGGCTAGAAGTTATTGTTAAAGAATAAAAACTGCGAATAATTACCTTAGTTATAAATCATCCAAGCAAGAAATATAAAATAAAATGCTAGTTTATGAACATTCAAATTCTAGTGAATGGTTAGTTATTCCTTCTTACTTTAATAAAATTATTCATAGAAATTAAAAGGATTGAGAGAAAAATACCAAACTAGAATATAATTTGTGTTTACAATGAGTATGGAAACATTTTCTACTTACATCTACTACTTCTATTTTTTTTTTAACTTTGCTTTAAAAAAATTGAAAGATCAGTTTTTCTATCAAAACTTCAAAATAGGGAGGTAGAATGAAATTCATCTTAAGGTTTAATTATGATAAGATGTAGTCATATTATCTGTTTGGTGGTATGTTTATCATCCAATAGATATTTTGGTGATTATTACAGTGTTCAGGAAAGGGAAAGAAATTGAATGGTATTTAAAATCTTTCATGTATTGTTGACTGAAACTTGTATTGCTTTGTGAACTGGAAAAGTGTTCCATTAAAAAGAGATATTCTCTATGCTGCCCTTGAGGGGCTAGCATAAGATGATGAAGGCAGGCAGTGGTTATGGCTCTTTTACTTGCCTTTTTTTTTTTT
>VWZN01022343.1:59578-108852 GCA_013396955.1 Regulus satrapa | reverse complement strand
TTGTTACTGTTTAGTGGAAGTGATACTTACTGGAATTCTCCTCTCTCTAGGTGGTTTGTTTTGGACGCAGAAACGAGGGATCTGGTTTCAATACACACTGATGGCAACGAACAGCTTTCAGTTATGCGCTACTCAGTAGGTAGGCAGACTTGTACAGTCAGAATAATTCCGATAAACCAGGCGGATGTTCTGTTAAATGGTGTTACACTTAGTCCCCAGGCATTAAAAAAGGCATAGCTTTGAAAAAAAATTGTTTCGAATGTTTAACGCGTAACTGAGGATTTGCTAAAGGATTTGTTTGTGCATACTAAATCTTGGTATTTTGTAACTGCAAAAATCACCATCAGCTTTCTCAACCTTTTCTTCATGTTGAGCTCTGCTGTTATAATCAATTCTAACTTTACTCCACCCGAAAAAGGTTCTCAAATAGTTGACAGGTTAACAGAAAAGCCTGTAAAAAACTTAATATTTCAGTGATATTTTAATATCCTTCTTCGTTAGTTTTCAAGTTCATTAATGCAAACCCATAAAACTAAGATCATGTCTGTCTGAAAGTCAGAGCTGTTTGTGGAGTGTTTGCTCTGGGATTACATGGAGTCCAAACCAGTGTGGAGTCTCCTCTTCAGACGTGACATGACAAATAGTCAGAGGCTGATTTCTCTCTGTTAAAACAGGATGGAAAAGCACGCTTATAAATCTTTTTCTTGTTTGCTTTTGGCTCACATGCCATGTCAGCAAGCAAAATGTTCCTCTGCTGCTGTCACATGTGCCAAGCACGGCAATTTATTTTAAATCACCGATGTTCATTGACACTTGGAGGGGTTTGATTGTGATTTGTGACAGCTCGTCTGCATACATTCTTTAAAAGGAGACAAGGTAGAATAGAGAAATGCTTATAATGTTTGAAAATATCACATCTTTGTATGTTTAGTGTTGATTTATTTGCAGTCCACACCTCCGAAGTTAAGCTGTCTGTAGACTAAATGTTCTTCTGCATTTTTATGATGCATAAAACTCAAGTCTGCCTGCTGTCAATAGCTTTCAGAAATCCAGTACAGTCTGAGGACTTATATCCTGTCCATTGAACACTTAAAAAAAAAAAAAAAAAAGTAAAAGAACTTGTCCAAAAAGTATATCTACAAAGTAAACAGATATAGCTGAAAAGCAACATAATGTAAACTGTTAGGAATCCTTCAGTACAATTCATAAGGCGTGGCTTAACTTAGTCTATTGTCTTAGCGATAGACCTGAAATAATTAAAATTCACAAAACAAACATTATTTTTATTTATATCAAATATTCTTCATTGCAGATGGCACATTACTTGCAGTTGGATCCCATGACAACTTTATTTACCTCTACGTAGTAACAGAAAATGGAAGAAAGTATAGCAGATACGGAAAATGCACTGTAAGTTTTGGTGCATGTGTAAGTTTTGCTGCATGTGTAATTGTTTACATGATTATTACATCTTGGGCATGCATTTTGATGTTATACATGCATTTAGCTGTTAAGCAGTGAAACTCTCTCCAAATTTGTGTTTTTCCCTATTGGTTATATGTTTTATAGAGTTTTTTCAGCATTTGATTGATTTTTAAATTCAGTTTCTGATGGCTACTGCGTCGCTTAGTGTGCAGTGTTCACTTTTGCATCAGATATGAGATGGAGAATTGACAGTGAGATGGAGAAGTGCCTTGTACCTATATGCTGAAATTTGTTCAAGGAAAATACTTGTATGGGGCTATTTTCCTCCTGTTGGTAAAGTACTTCTTGAACCAACATATTAGGGTAGTGTAATTCCATTAGAATGTATAGTCTTGGAGGCTGCAAATATACATTGTTTTCAGTTGTAATTGTTACTGCAAAATTTGAACTTGAGGGGGGTGGCCCCAGGTAAATAGATCTAAATGTAGCATGGCTAGTGGAGTTTTTTATTATTGTTACATTGGATGAGTCCCAGTGCTAAAAAGACAGACTGTTTTTCAGTAAGTGTTTAGTTATCCAGCGCTCTGACCTTAAGTTCAGCTGTCTTTTAAGGTTAGGGAAAATATTTACATTAAAAACAAGTGAAACTTGATGAGACTGGCAAATTATGTCATAAAAATAGGTTCATCTTTGAAATGTGGCACACTCTAGAGCATTGGGGTCAGAGCAGAGCCCACGGGGAGCTCAGACCAGGGCCCCAGTGAAACTGGTGGGGATGGCAGTGGCTGGCTGTACCTCAGTGCAGCATCTCACCTCAACACCTCTTTTTTCAACCATAGAATATAAAATCACTCAGAGATGGCTAATCCTAACATACATAATAATCAGTTGGCTATGTATTTCAAGGTCTCTGTGAGGTCTTTGAAGATAATTTATTTCTATGTATTATGTAGGTGGAGAGAGCATATTGCAATTTAAACCAACATCTGGATGTCCCTCTATCCTGCTGCTTTAGCAGGAAAGGGGTTTGTAAAAATCAGTGTGCGTGAGAGAACTGAGCATTGTTATACCCCGTCAGAAGTGTCAAGGTTTCAAAGCAGACTTCTGTTATCCTTTTGCTTTCAGTGTGAGTGACTGCATGTAGAATAGAAAATCAGCAGCATGGTTTGTGTTGGGGCTGAGCTCTCTGACCCTCTCAGCCAGTGCAGAAGGCAGCAATATGGAGCTGCCCAGAGCGCACTGCGAGGCTGCAGATCCAATTTCACTTGCCCTGCGCCTCCCCTGTGCTCCCTGCCAGCACCCTGGCAGGACCATACCAGCTTGATGCTAAGCAGGGAGACACCCAGGCATGCTCGGGACCCAGAGCACTCTCTTGGCACTGCATCCTTCTGGCATTCTGTCATTCAGTAGCCTCACGGGTGACCTCCAAATAGTATGACTCAGTCCTCCTGGTAGTCAACTTCTGGTTGTTTCTTCAAGCTCGAATACATTATTTGAATTCTTTCAGAAGGATTTTATCTACTGAACCAGCATTAGCTGGTGTGTAAGGGCTGTATGCTCTCTGTTAGGTTTAAATCCCCTCTAAGTCATAGCCAGGCATTCTGCAGCTGCTAGAGAGGCAAGCCTGTGGCCTGTGGGCCTGTCTCCACAGCAAGGGATACTGTTGGCTGTGACCAGGACTTCAGATGAGCCAAAACAACCATTTTGGCTAGTGCAGCTGTTTTTTGAGGGCTCCAGCTATGTAGTCAGCAATGTGAAGGTGTGGGCAGGGGCTGAACTTCCAGCGTGTCAGCAGTCCCTGGGTGGCTGCTGCTGTTTCCCTTTGTTTTACGTCAGAGACACCGTAGCAAAAGAGGAGTAAGTGCTGGACATTTATTCAGAGGGCCATGGGGTGAAAGACACACAGGCAGCTGGTCTGAAGTATTTGGTATACTGGACTTTACCTGAAGTGATTAGTGTGCCTGTCATGGAGGCTGTGGGCATTTTGAACTTTGCACCATTGAAGTCTGAAACAGATAAACATTGCCAATGGAGCAAGGTGTTTCCATTTAATCAGATAGTTTTCTTACCTGGTGATAATATGAATCATTCATAAAGGTACAGAAAGGGAAAGGGTAAAATGTTGCCTTATTGATGGGCAGCTACCAAAGAAAGATTTTAATAGAAAACGGGATCCTCCTATTGCAATTATGATAACAATGTTGTGTTCCAGTTCATCATTTGGTGATCACTTGCCTGAAGGGATTTTGCAGCCTGGAGCCCCCTGACCAATTGCTTTGTTCCCTCCCCCCACTGCCCTCAGGAATTTTAACAGCTGCCAAATGTCTGGCAGGATTTAGTAAATGACTGACCAATTCTTTTCCATGTTGGAGTTCAATTGCAAATTGGAAGACTTGGAAAATAAGGGGGGGTGGGGGGGTAGAAAAAAATCCTAGCCAATTGTGCACTTTTTTTTTTTTTAATACTAGGTTTGCATGTCAGTATCGTATGCCTCACCCATCACTGAAAGCAGTTATGTCAATACACAGTTCCTCTGCTTGAGGCAGAGACTACTGCATAAGTAAACAAATCATAAAGGCCAGCTTTCTCCTAAATGTTTTTGTAGTCTCTCATAGAGGACCTGGGAACGGGGAGATGAGACATGGGTGTATTTCTGCATGTAAGTCTGGAAGCAATCAGGATCTCTGGAAGCAGCTGGCATGGTGGGTGGCACAGCAGCCAGTGCTGAGCTTCTGCATGGCCCTGGGATGGCTGCTGCAGGTTGTGCCAAGCCCCTGTGGGGGGCTTAGGGACACCTTGTTCTTAATGCCCACTGAGGGAGGGACATGGACTGGCATCTGTCAGTCAAGAATGCGGCAATTTGTTGCCTGGCAGAATGGCTATGAAAGGGAGAAAATAGATGGCCTTACAAGCGGAAAAGGAGCAGTAAGAAGAAATGAAAGGGTGGAAGAGGAGGGGTGACATGGATGCCACTTTTATTAATTTGCTACCCATATAAAAGTATGTGTTCTCTGGAACCTTTCATAGCATTATTATTCCTGTTATTATTACTCTTACTTCCCTTAAAAGAAGTTTGTGCACAGAAAAAATACTCTGTCCAGCTGTATTTGTCTTCTTTCTCAAAACCAAAGCCAGGTGTGTAACCCTCAGTGTGCTCTTGATGGTGATAACTAAAAAACTAGACCAAAGGGGTTTGATTCTTAATAAAGATGTCCCAGTGCCTGTAGGGCAGACACCTTTCAAAGCTTGCGCTAGCGTAGTGCAGTGCAAAATGCCCAGCAGACACTTTCAATAAGTACTCTTGTAACACCAGTCTATGATCTTGTACTTCTGCATGGTGGTTGTTAACCAAGGTGTCCTCATTTCTTAGGATGAGCAAGGATTATTTGCATGAATGTGCATTTAATGGACATTAAGTGGATAGAGAAATAAAAAAAATCCTATCTGTCACTTTTTTTTTAGTATCTAAAACTGATCCTGTGTAAGTTGCTTACTTTTTGCAATTAGTAGCAACATGTATGTTCCTAATTCCAGTATAAATTTGGGTTCATCCATATTTCAGCATTGTGCCTTCTAGGAGTAAATCATTCTTGAATCCAAGAGGGCCAGGCTTTACAAGGGGAGAGTGGGAGAGGCATGATGCCCAGGCTGTGTTTATTTAGCTGTTAGCAAGTGTGGCAATGGGAGTAAGGAGTCTTTGAAGGAGCACAAGTGAATTGCAGCAGACTGGGGGCAGGTGGGAAGGTGAATTTTTTCGTTTTTGCTGTTAGCTCTCCCATCTGTGGGTGCAACTTCTGCTTCACTTTCAATTAAAATCAAGTGTTTCACACTGGTGTTACTGCATTCTTCTTCAGGGACATTCCAGCTATATTACACATCTTGACTGGTCCCCGGACAACAAGTATATAATGTCAAACTCAGGAGACTATGAAATACTATACTGTAAGTATGAAATTAAATACACTGGGAGCAGAAATATGTGTATTAGCTGTCAGAGTATTTAGAAAATTGTGTTTGATCAGGACTATACAAAATGCTTACTGACAAAGGGACTGATTTGAACTTGTGTAACCTGATACCTTGATGTTATTCAGAGCTGTGTATTACCTAATGGCAGTGCCAAATATAGCTTACTTCTTTACAAGGTCATAAATCAGTTTAACAGCATAGAATTTACAGAACAAATGGTACTACAACTTGATGCTGGCCAAAAGTTCCGTAGATTGAAAATAATATATACAGTTGTCTAATTAGTGTCAACAGTACCAGTTATTTTGGGGGAATAAAATCAGTGGGCCTATGCCACACTTCTTTCTTGGGGTTTCTTGTTTGAAACTTTATCTTGACTGGTGGTGGTGAAAACTAAGAAAAGCAATAATGCTACTTTAATGAGTTAGTGGTAATAATGCTTTTGTGTTGGTCTTTTTTTAATATCTGAAAACATGAATATATTGCATATGGTTATTCCAGAAGTTTAGTATCAGTAGTCTATATCAGTCTGTTTTGAAATTGTTTTTTTTTAACTCTTGTCTTCCTATGGCTTTAATTGGATCCAAAAGGATCTTGCCTTAACAGGCAAGAATAACCAACAGTTTAAATGTCAGTCACCTTAACATATGTTTTGTGCTTGTCACAACTTAGGTTTCAAATCTAGATAGTGCAGTCCATCAGAAGGAAGTGTTGGTGCTTACAGTTTCATGGACAGGGAAGAAAAGAACCATGATCCATTATTACTGGTTTGATGTATTGCAAGACAATCTTTCCTTTTATAGTTAAATGTTGTAAAACAGTCTAAGGCTTTCCTGGCAGTAGTTTCTCACTGTTTTAAAAGCACAGCTTCCTGCATGATTTATTGAATTTTAGCACATCAGTGGAGTTGGTAGGAAGAAGAAATTATTATATTACAGTCTCCATTAAACTATTTTATAGAGTTAATAGCAGAGTACTCAAGTTGCAGGGAAGTGTTTTTGAGGTTATGCTATCAGAAGAGGGAAATGAGAAGTAAATATGACTCTTAAAAAACAAGTAAAATTTCAAGTATCTGGAATTTGATAAAAGTTCTAGTCTGTCTTTACCTCTACAATTTAATTCCAGGTCGGATTTAAGATGGATTTATTTACTGCATTAGCATCTCTCCAAAGGGTACCTATGGAAATATAATTTTGCATTGCATAACTCATCATTTACTTTTTTTTACAGGGGACATTCCAAGTGGCTGTAAGCTAATCAGGAATCGTTCTGACTGTAAGGATATAGATTGGACAACGTACACTTGTGTGCTAGGTTTCCAGGTGTTTGGTAAGAACTATTTACTTTGCTTTTAAACTACTAACACTGTGCTTTTGTGTTTTTGTTCACTTCAACTTGTCATTGAAAGTACTCTTAATGATTATTAAGCGATGGTGCTGAGATCACAGACCAAAGAGACTGATCACAGTATTTGTGTTAAAGTGCACCAAGTGTTCTACAGACAATGTACAATTGATTTCTATTTAGTTCTTGAAGTTTGGGGATTGACTCTCCCACTGTAATTCTAGGATACCAGTTTTGGAGACACTGAAGCAAAAAGTTTATACGGCACTTGTGCATTCTCCTTTTCTTACCTTGTGTGAGGGGAGTGTAGGTTATAATTCATAAATTAAAATTATGACATAATTGTAATACCTGTAGTTAAAGATTAGTAATATATTTTGTTTGTAAAGAATAAAAATGCTTTAAAGAGTAAACAGATTTTTACTTAGTAGTTTATTTTTTAAATATACAAAAAACAATTTTAAAAAGCTGACAGATCTGCTCTTAATAATACCTTTTTAGACTGTGGGAATACACTTAAAATTGCTTTTGCTGTAAGCAGCTCTCTCGGCCATAAAGGAGGACCCCCTCTGGGAAGGGTTTAAAAGTAGGGTTCAGCCTCCCAGTGAAGTTGTGTGAGCAGGATGCTGAGCATCTCTCTTCCACCACTGAGATCAGGCACCTGCCTCTATTCTGGTGGAAATACCAAAAGCTAGTAAATCACCAGATTCTTTAAAGGTGAGGATTAGATCTACAAATCTGCTTTTCACAGGTACTAGGAGTTCAACTTTGAATAGCAGTTTTCATGCAGGATAGAAGAAAATGAGTGAAGTGCGAGTCCTTTTTGTAGCTTCTGACACCTCTCGTGCATATTTAAGGGCTGTCATGTACTTAATGAGCAAGTAGCCTCAAAGGAATGAGGCTGGTGTGAGGGCTAATAGTGACATACTTGTGTGGCACATTGGTTGGGTAGAAGGTATTTGGTGCTTAATAGCCAGGCATGATTTCCTTTTTGGATACCAAATATCTGAGACAGAATAGGAAAAATAAGGGGATCAGAGAAGGAAGTTGACAGAATAAATAGTTCTGATTTTTTTTGGAGCTTGGTAAGTAGCAGAAATAAACAGGAGCATGCTCTTTCTGGAGCTGAATCCTGTTGCTTATTGCTAGTTTGATGAGAATGCTGGCTTCCATTAGCCTGAAAACTGTGAACCAGATTGTGTATTTGTAGGTGTTTTTATTCCGTCTGGGAGAATTAGAAGCACCTCCTGATGCTCTCTCTGTTCATGTAAGCTTAGGCTAACAAGGAATTGGACCACAGCAGTAATTTCCTCACTGGCTTTGCTACTGTGACCGAAATAATAGTGCAGCACAAAAGCCTTTTTCAAAAAGGAGTATCAGAAGATTCAGGAGATGCCGCAGAAAGTGAAAAGCAAAACTCTGATGCTAATATGATGTCCTTCCTGAGGAGCAAGGAAAGCACTTTGTAAGGACTGCATGTTCCTTCTGGAATAGACTTGGAGCTGAAACATTTAATTCTTTTTAAGAGTCCTTAAATCTACCAGAGACATGGAGGTAGCAGACTCTGTTACTACTGAAGTTTTACCACCACGTTTGGTAGTAGAGCAGACAGAATAAGGGCAGCAGCTCTCTGAATCCCAGGGCTTTCCCAGAAGTGTCCTTTACTCTTGACCTAAGGAAGTGAGATACGGGAGTGCAGAAAGAATTTGGTTTCACATCTAGACCACTGGCTTTGTCTTTTTAACAGCTGTTAGATAGAAGCTGTTATTAGTGACTGGGGCCAGGCTGGACATGAGACATAACCCTAACCCATAACCACAGTTTTGAGAATCCATTTTGCTTACTGCTTTTAGAAGTGAATTAGTCTCCTGATGCTGTCTGCATTTTCTTTTGGTTTCATACAAACTTCAACCACTCTGAATTAAATTTAATTACTTTCAAGTGCTCTCAAACTCTTCAGTGTGCCAGAGGAACTAAGAATGAAATAGGTAAAGCAGATAATGTGATGGCGTTCCAGGGCAGAAGAGAATATATTTGAATTTCCTAGCCAAGATTCTTCACACCATAATTTTATACTGTCTGCTAGTCTGACACACTTTGCAGAATCTTAAAATTATTTTTTGACCTCAAACAAAAGAAAGTATTTTCCCATTGAATCAGACAGTGCAGCTAAGCCACCTATCAGATATTTGCTAATCTGGTTTTGACCCAAGGGTCAGCTGGCTCAGGGATCCAAGCAAGCCAGGGGGTGCTCACTGATGTTCAGGAGAGAGGTTAAGTTTGTGGTATTTGGGCTTTTGGGGGTGTGTGTTTTACAGTTCAGCTCTGTGCCAAAGGATCGGGCATCGCACTGTTGACAGCAGAAGGAAAAGGCTGGAAATACATGGTTTGGATGAGAATAGCATCAGTCCTTTTGGCAGTTGCTAGCTATTACTATTGGCTCAGCAGTATAATCATTCTGCACCCCAAACACTTGCAGGCTTGCTGCACATTTCCCCCAGTTTTGTCTGAGCAGATTCCTTTGAGAGGCTTACAGCTGTCTTACAGAATTTATTAAGATTGAAGTGCTGCTGTTGTCCCTTATAATAAAGACCTATTATTTTGAGGGTTTTGTTATTTTAACAGTGATTAAGAATTTTTGCAGTTATCTTAAGAATTCAAGGCTCAGTCATATTAATGTCTTGGATTTTTTCATGTTTGCCTGATGCATTGAAAGCAAATCCTGCTGTCTTTTGAAAAAGGGCTGCCTTACCTTTGGACCTGCTAAAGGACTTTGTGAACATAAAAGATGTTTAATAAAAGTTTCAATCTTGAATATTAGTCCTTTTAATCTTAAATTAAACAGAAGAGGAAATTAAAAAGAAGAGGAAATTGCATAGTTCTTTGTCAAAGCCTGCCTAAGGTGATAGCTGAAACTTCAGGCATTTATTAGTCCCTCATGGTGACAGTATTTCATATATAGAATGAATGAGGAAAGGTAAAATTTATTCATGCTCAACTACTTGAAAATTCTTAAATAGTATATATAGTTTCATTGAATTCATTGATGTGAGAACACTAAAATGTTCCTGAATATTTTCATTAGCGCTTCATGTCTTTATCTAGTAAATTACCTACAATGTAGCTTATTGGCATTGTAACAAGTTTAGCAAGCTTTGTTATTCTTCAGAGAAAATAATGTTCTTACTCCACCCAGAGAAGAATGGGAAAAAACAGCTTTAAAGTTAAGCACTCTTTGCCATTTTGCTTAAAAATAAGAAGATAAGGCAATTCTGAGTTGGCTTTTTGTGGTGTATAAAACAGTAGACAAAACATGGTTTTTATTTTATTGAGGTCAGCAACTGTAAGGGCGGAAGAGGGTATTTTCATATCTGATAACCAACTGCCCTCTTGGTCAATAGGACACATAGATTTTTGGGGTGGGGGTGAAATTTGAGGGGGAAAAATTCCTCCAGACTCCTAGACCTAATCAGAAACCCACATTTAATCTTAAAAACGTGGTACCTTTGGCATATATTGCCATTTTATTTTCCCTTGTTTAACTTCTGTTCAGCTTTCCTTGCAGATGTGAATTGTCTGTTTTATTATGGAAATCTCTAATGTCTGTATGTTTTGTTAAAAGGATTTTATTTAGAGTCGCCCTCATCCCAAATTTGATCAGTGTTTTTCATCTAGGAAATGTTATTCTTTTGTTTAGACATATCTGTATCACTCTTTTGACTTAGAACCATGTTGAATTCTACTTAAGCATTCGACAGCAGTTACATCTATGAAACTTGCACAGGCTGGGTTTCTGTGCAGAGTATCATCAATTAGTTGTCTTCTTTGAGTTACACAAGTACTAAGATATAAAATACAAGAAGTCAAACAAATTAAACAAGAGAAGAACCAGTAGGACCACAACGTACAGTGCCTGGGTTTGCCCTGTGCTTCAGCATCACTGTTGCTTTTAAAATATTTGTGCATGAGTGACAGTATTAAGAGTTACCAGTTTAGCAGCAAACTTAATCTAAAGATAAGGTTTAAACAAGACTTGGAGGGTTTGAACAGGAAAATGTATATTAAGCCCAAGATATCATCCTGGCTGAAATTAAGATTTGGGAGAACAGGGTGGGGGGAGCAGCATTAGACTAGCAAAATATTAATGGCATTTATTAATGCACATTCCATTTCCCAGCTGAATTTCTGTCATCTTCTTCCTCATGCCTTTTCTCACAGCTTTATAGATTTTATTTTTGTTGCTGAATTGTTGATTTGTTTCCAAAACCACCATTGCTGAGTATCTTCTGCACTCTTTACTAGGAGTTTGGCCTGAAGGATCAGATGGGACAGACATAAATGCCCTTGTCAGATCACATAACCGAAAAGTGATAGCAGTGGCTGATGATTTTTGTAAGGTCCATCTCTTTCAGTATCCCTGTTCCAAGCCAAAGGTAAGTCTAGACTACCTAGTTTATATTCAAGAGCCCCCATTAATTTCACCTATAAAATAAAGTGTAAAACAATATAAGTAAAAAAATAATATACCTAAAAGGGAAGTGTCAATAGTTATCCTTTAATTCTAGAGATAAGGCTTGATAATTTTGTTTGCTGACATTAGTATTAGGTCCATTACTTTTCATGTAAACATCTAAATCAATTCCAAGTTGCGAAGAAGAGAGGAAGTATTGTGGTGGAAAGTCTAATATAAATATGATTCTTTACTCTTTTGTGAACTAAGAGCTCTTTGAAGGGCTAAGCAAAAATATTAGCAGTTTAAAATTTCCATATCATGTGCTCTTCTAGTCAACATGTGATTTATCCTTCTGCTTGTTTTCAATAGGCCCCAAGTCACAAATACAGTGCTCACAGTAGTCATGTGACAAACGTCAGCTTCACTCATAGCGACAGTCACTTGATTTCAACTGGAGGGAAAGACATGAGTATTATTCAGTGGAAACTTGTGGAGAAGGTAACTCTGCCACCAAATGACATTGTCCTGGATATTGGTGCCAGCAAAGTGCCCCTCCCTGCCAGTGAAAACGCTGTGCAGTCTTCTGCACATCTCCCACAGCCTTTTAATGAAATGAACCAAAACGAAAGCATAACTGGCAGCTCTCCGGCTTCCTTGGAGAGCAACTTGGAGCAGTCTGCGGAGGCCAGCGAGGAGCAAAGCGAGGGAAGCAGCCTGGATCCTGCCGAGCCAAGCTACGAGGAGCCCTCCAACGAGCTGAGCGAGGAGCACAGTGAGTCCACGGTCACGGAAGAGCAGCAGGATAACTCACCGGTGTCTTAACGCTCCCAGCTCAGGTGGTTGTTATTTTCCTGTGGTGTGCGTGCTTTCATTATAAGGGTGAGGGTTCAAATAGGGAAGAGTAGCTGAGATTCATGACCACTCCAGATTTTGAGTTTCAGTGAGATTTTTAGTCTGAGCTTCAGTTCAATGTGAGGAACCATCCCAAGGGCCTGGCTTGATGGTCTGTAGCAAGATCTGGTCGCAGTTAGTAGTGGACATTACCATAGATTCATTTCAGTTCTGAAATTGCGGTAAGGAAGTGGCATGAAATACATACTGGAAAAAAGGTTAGCTCTAAGAATTAACTTAAGTAGACCACCTTAACTATGTGAACGTGCTTTCTAGAAGAACTGAGCTGATGGGAAGCGCTGAGCTGTTCCGGCTGGGAAGCACTGTGCTGCTTTTTCCAGGTGCAAAGACAAACAGAATGAAATCCCAACCAAAAAGCTCTTCGTAGGGCTGTTTTCCTTTGTTTTTTCTTAAGAAGAATAGAGGAAAAATAATGTAACAATGCCACATGTATGGCGATGCCTTCTTGATCTAACACACATATGCAATTTTCTAACACTACTAATTCCTTGTGGAGTCTGGAAGTGTTCAAAGTTGGTCTGCCCTGGGTGCTGCTAGTTCTAAGGCAAATCCTGTCGAGGAACTGTGTCAGCTGTTCCATTTTCACAGACTCTTAACTAGCAGACTAATCAAATACTGGCATGTTTCACTTTTCATGACCTGAAAGTTGACTTAAACTATAGGACGTAATTGTCTCTTCAAAGAATTGCTTGCCTAGAGTGTTGGAAACTAGAGAGAATCTTTTACAGTGACTTTGATGTGAACAGCAGAGGAAACATGACAAGAACACAGAAATCAGATGGGGTCCAGAGTTAAACTTTAAGCCTTCAAGCAGAACTCACTCCATCCCTAGTATGAAAAATATAAATACGGTTAACTTAAATTATTGAATTGGTGCATAGAATTAGTAAGTCGATATTTTTTTCTTCTGAATTTTTAGAGACAATTCTTAAAAATCATTAAACTTCAATCTCTACTTTCTGATTTTTCCCCTGGCTCCTTTAGCAGTTGTGATATAAGCAAACAGTAATTTAGATGATGATGATGATGTGATTTCTTTTGTTTTCTCTAGACTTGCTGATCTGTTGTTTTTGTGATTTTATTTCCACCCCACCCCTCCCCAGGTTGCTCTAAGCCATGCAGCTCTCATGTGGCTATACCTGGCCAGTTACGGGATATCTTGGCATTTGTTATGCATTTGGAAAGTACTTTTTTTACAAAGTTTGTCAGATAGCTACATTTTTTTTCTTAAATGCATACATTTCCTACTTTAAAAAAGGTATAGATTTACTGCAGATATCCATTTCCTGTGTATTTGTTTATATTTTGATTACATAGAATTTTCTTTTTTAACTTGCTGCATTGTGCTGGTATTTTAGTTCTTAGTTAGAATATCATGTTTAGAAACTTTGGATGAGTTCATAAGTCTTAATTGTGCAGACGTTTACGTGATTGTGCCATTCCAAAGTGCATCAAAACTGTCATTCCCTTACTAGTATCTTCTCAGGAGAAATGCTACAGATCAGGTATTTAGTCATCATTTGGAAAGATAAAAACAAATGGACTCCCAAAGGACATTTAGAACATTTATATATAAAGTATATAAATATATATACACACACACACACACACACACACACATATATATATATATATATATTAAAAAATATCCTCTTGTTTACAACAGTTCCAGAGAACCTCAAAGTAGTTCCCTTCAGATGGAGGGGAGATATGGATTCCAAGCAACCCATCTGTTTAAACTGTGCTCTGTACATAGAGTTTTACTGGAGGGCTCTAATATGCCTGACTTGCAAATTTGCCAAATAGCAGCAGTGGAAGATAAAGTTCATCAGCTCATCAAACTTCTTGGATACAAATG
The DNA here is from genome assembly GCA_013396955.1 of Regulus satrapa. Lineage (NCBI taxonomy): Eukaryota > Metazoa > Chordata > Aves > Passeriformes > Regulidae > Regulus > Regulus satrapa. The sequence goes on along the minus strand of VWZN01022343.1, from coordinate 94,891 downwards.
AGGAATATGCTGTAGGTTTAGAAAATAGTCTTAGTAATGGAGAAAAGATAGTAGAGCGAATGAGGCACAGAGAGCTCTCTGTCATTTTTATGAACTCCACATAAGCAACACATTTCTCTTTGGAACATGTCTCACCTGGGGTTGCCATGTAAGTGAGAGTTAAGAGTTGTGATATTCTTGTGTAGTTCAGAAGACTCTACTAATATGCAAAAAGCCTTACAGCTTTCAATTGCTGGCAACTACTGTTTAACAAATAATTAAATCTGTGATAATGGATGGAAATGGGATTATGTAACTGTAGATGTTTTAGAAAATAATTGTGAATGAATTATGATTAAGAGTGTTTCACGTGAAGATGTTTGAGCCATTTCTATCTATGATGCATTCCTGTCTTGAGGCAGAAAACTTTGAAGATTAAAAAAAATAAAATAATCAAAATAAAATATTGCAGTGTCTTTCTCCATATCTGTTCTGGTTCCTCCTGTACATAAAGTGCATGCAGTCATCATAGCTGCAATGTCTGGGTCTATGATTTTGAGAGTACTTTCTCAACCTGTGCTTTTTTGATAACCTCCCAGGCTGTCTAAAAATAAGTTAACTCAGCATCATGAATAATTTTGTCAGATCTAAATATCGCTCTTGTTTATGTCTCAAAAGTTCTATGACATTTCCCTTTTCCATTTTTCATGAAAGGCTGGCGTTATCCTTCTGTAGCTAATTGATGAGTAAAAGAATCTTACAAACAGGTTTTTGTCCTGCTGCAAAGTACAGTCTGCTGCCAGGGTTCTGCCCAGAAGCTTTCTTCTGGAAGTCATGAGAGAAGTACAAGCTTATTTTTGCTGTAATGTATTAAATAACACAATGTTTCCCCATTCCTTATAGTCTCTCTCCAGCTGCAGGTGTAGAAGGTCACAATATGCTGAATATATTCCTTGTGAGAAAGTCCATCTTTTCAAAGACTTTGAATTACTCACCTTTCTTGCATCTGGTTTCTGTCCTTCACAAAAGGGGATGGTGAGGTACAGAAGGAAGGTACAAATACCTCATGTTTATCCTCACTTAAAGGAAAAGCAAACAAAAACTGTCACTATTGGTCCTGAGTTGGACTGGAAATCTCACCTCTTCTTTTCCACCGAATTGTTGGGAGAATGCTGACACCAGGAGAATGTTCTACCATGAGCAGCAAGCAAATGTCCCAAGGTCATGCTGTGCTGTTCTCAGCACACCTGCAGCTGTGCAGTGCTGTGCCTTTCTATGCCCTGCTCCCTTTCTCTCCAGCTCAAGGCTTTTGCTACCTCTTCTCCTGGGATGCTCTGTAAGGTGGGAGTCTTCCTGAAGAGTAGGTAAGCTGGTCTTTGAGTCTTCCTTGGTGATGCAAGTGGGACAGGGCTTCCAAGTGCCCACTGTCATCACCTGGTACAGCAGCAGCTGCTGTCAATTCGGGAAGCTGCAGTGATGGCATTTGTTCTGTGGAGCTGAAGTTCAGGGTGGAAGCACCACTGAAGGTGTAAAACTATAACTGCATCCCCTTTTACATGATGGAAAACTTAAAAGTCCATTTTAAAATGTTTGTATAATTTAGTAGTAAAACACTGGGAAGTTGAGTGCCATGGTTATGGATTCTTGCAGCCTGCATCCAGATGGGTAAATCAGATAAAGTGGTACTGGGTTTTTTGTGAATATGACCACATATCCATATGGGGTTTTTTTCCACAAGGAAGTTTCGTTACAGGATAGGCTGGGGATGGGGATGGGTAGTGATGAACTATGAATTTCTTTGGTTTGGTCTTGCTGGAATTGTTATATATGTGTGTGTATATATATATATATATATATGTGTATGTGTGTGTGTGTGTATAAATATATATATATATATATATATAAAACTTGTTATATAAACAACAAATACTAGTTTTTGCCTATGATGCATGTCAAGGTCTGGCTCCTTACTTTTTTTAATCATCCCTAGAAAGCGATGGTTATGATTTTTTCTGTGAAAAGGAGCAAAAATTATATTTTTATATATTGATTCATCTGAACAAGATGCTGTATTTTCTACTTCGTGTGTCACCACATACGATGTGTCACACCCCCTTATGTTTCCTTCAGTTCAGTGCAGTATTTCAGTTGAATCAGGTGAAGTAAGTAGAATGTCTTCATGAAATTTAGGCTTGGCCAAACCAGCCAAGCAAAAAAATTCTCATTTCCACAGCCTCATGTTAACAAAATGCGGGCTCCTGGCAGTGGAAGGGTTACTATTACATGAGGTGGATTTTACTTGAGTGATGTTTGTGCTGCATGTTTGCTTTCCTCCTCAACAAGTTCAAGCCCATTGCCTAATCTTTATTTCTGACAGATGTTTTATGTACTAATACTTTAATCAACTGAGAACGAGAAACTGCTTACAGTAGGATTATACCCTTTAGAACCCTGGCCAGAGTACACATTTTAATGTATTTAATGTGCATGGGTTGGCTTTGTGTGCACATACACGTTTGCAAGCATCAAGTGGATGTGGCTGCTCTAGGTCCTTTTGTGTGTGTGTGTGTGTGTGTGTGTGTGTGTATGGGTGTGTGGCTTCAAAGAGAGATGTGGATGACTTCACAGTTAATTAAGAAGGTTTAGGAACACGAAATATAAATCCTTCCCAACAGAATAGCAAGGCAAGAGGACTGGGGAGGAGGGGCAGTGGTACAACTGGTTTAACCAGATCTATTTCCTGTGCTGGTTCCCCACCACACACCCCAAATTTCCCTCTTCTAGTTTCTCTCTGTGTGCTAAACACATTCACTACTGTTAGATGTACTGGCTAGTTAAAAGGTGGTTTTGAGAAAGGAAGTTTATGGAAATTTTGGCTGGGTTTTCCTTTTAACAAATGATTCTAGAAAACAGGTTTCTTCCAAAAACGTTTTTCTAATGAACTAAAATCTACTAACAGCCTACAACTTGAAGGGATATGTATGTCCTTGTTATTTTTGCAGCCCAGTATCCTTTTCAGAAGAGGACACTTCCCAGCTCTCACCAACCAAGTGATCTCCAACAGGGCTGTGCCTAGTCAGCAGCATCTACTGTGTAGGTCTGTGAGGTTCACATTATTTTTGCTCTAAGATAGCCATCACATTTGTTGGCTCCTTGAAAAAAAACAAAACAAAAAAAAAAAAACCAACCAACCAAACAAAAAACCTAAAAAACCCCAACAAAAAAAAAAAAATTTTCTCAAAGTTCTTGGAGGCTATCTGAGTCATGGTCAGTTACCTTGTCCCAGCTTTATTTTTTGATAAGTGACTTTTGTTCACCATTTCTAGAACATGCTCTTATCTGGTGAGCCAAGTGCTCCAGAGAGCTCTTGGTCTGTTCTGTTCCCCTCTGTCGATGTTCCAGCAGTGCCATTTTTCTGTTGTGCACTGCTTGTGTTGACCTTGCTCTGAATTCTCTGCCACATGACACAAGGCTCCTCGCCCTACCTATGAGGTAGCTCTCCCAGGCTGTAGGCAAGAGGTGACATTTGCTTTTAGTGCTGCTTTGGAGTTCTCCCATCTTCCTTTAAATGCACTTTTGTCAGTCCACTTAGCATCTGTGTGTATGTCATATTTTCCCCCTTCCGTAGCTCTATCAGTGATTAGTTCTTGCACTGGCAATATTTTTTTTTCCTTTTTAAGTCTATTCCCATCCTGTTACACACCTATAGGCGCGTTTAGGAAAATCACAAAAGAGGAAAATCATGAGCTGCGTGCATCAGACAATGGATACAGCTTCAAATGCTATTTAGGACATAAGTATAAAAATCCCTGGAATTTTGTACTCTGACAATGAGTGCCTCTGGTGTTGCGGGGGCACTGACAATGGAACTGGGAACTTATAAAACTATGTATTTCCTAAGTAAAAGGAACTTGGAACAAACCTGGTGCTATTGCTACATCAGGGAGGCCTGGAGGCTCACTTCATAGCTCAGGAAAACAAGCTAATAAACCCCAGAAACAAAATTATAACCAAAGCTTTTGGCTTTAGCAGAGCAGGCAAAAAGTTTTCCATCTGACAGCAAAAGCAGGGGGAGCAAACAGAGCTGTGAAGTGTGCACAGAGCAGCCCACTGTATGCCAAAGCTGCTCTTGCCACATTTCTCCTGATCCAGAGAGTATGTGTGAGCAGCACCCCTCTCTCGGTGGGCACTCTCTTTTCTCTGCTGCTACAGACTCTACTCTGGGAAGAATTTCTATGGAAAACTTAGTTTTCAGCGTTGTGTAGCTTAGAATTTTTCTTGAAGAACCGGACAGCACAGAATTGAGAGCAGAGGGAGAGTCAACATCTTGTCCAGACACAGGTATCCTCCATTGATAATGCTAAACAGAGATTTTCATGACTGTCTAATGCAAAATGGCTGTTGTATAGACAGGGCTTCTGAAAGGATCCCATTTGCCCCAAGTTTGCCAAAGGGAAAATGAAATGTTAATTGAGTGTATAAAGCTGGGTTTCTTATGTCAAAAGCTGTAATGCATTTTTAGATTGAGTCACAAATCAGGAGATCTGGAGTTCCATGGGTTTTCTGCCAGCTGGGAAGCAAACAGATGTGGAGCATTTTAAACTTTTAAAAAAGCATACCTATGAGGGATTTTTCAGGACAGATGTCCATTCCACCCTCTGCCAGGACCATATGGATCTGCTTACATTATATTTTGTGGGGGTGTTCATAGAAGTTCTGCTTATGTTGGAATATTTTGTATTAGACTCAACAATTCTCTAGGGGAAGAGACAAAAACACACGAACTGCTTGAATGACTGTCTTCCAAATTGCTCTCTCTGTGGCCTTCCTAGGGTTGTACCTCTGAAACATCTTTCTCTGAGTATACCTCTTGCTCTGGTAGATTTTCATTCAATTATACTGAATTTTTCAGAATTTGTTTTTTGGGGGATTTTTGGGGGTGTTTTTTTTCTTTCTCTTAAGAATAGGACAATCTTCCAGTTTATTTCCGACATTTAAATTAGTCATTCTCCCTAGGAGCAAAGAGTGGAACAGCTTCAGCTTGCCTAGGACTCATGTCTTTGGGAATTTTTGACTAAGGCTTCAGCTGTCCAGGTGATGTTTCTCTGTGCTGAGATGCACTTGGAGGCTCCAAGGGTTGGCTGTATCCATGGGCTCCTCTGTAACCCTTAGGGAGTGGCAGGAAGTGGCTGTGCAGACTCTTCCACCCACCACTCCACGGAATGCTGCCAAGGTCATGGTGTTTTGGTGAGCCCTGCCAAATGGTACATCAACATTGCCAACCCAGGTGGTATTCCTGCAGCAGTTTCCCTTCCTTGGATGGCTTTCTCCTGGAGTATTTGCAGTTTAGCCACAGCATGCAGGCGATTGCAATCCATAAATTTCTCAGAAAGGGAAGGGAGAGGATTTGGTATGTGGTCTTCTCATTTACTGCTTTGAATTTTTTTTTTTTCCCTTCATTTTTCCACAAATTTAAATGTTTGACTGGAAATGAGTGAAGGAACACATCGACACAAAGACTGATGCAGGTTTGACTGGAAAGTTTATTCTTGAGTTCCCCCCATCACTTTGGAGCCTGACCAACATCAGAGATTTTAATGTCACAGATAGCATGATAGAAATTCTGGCTTAGCTGTGCTGTAAGAAAAGACCAAGGGGAACTATGGCCTGTGTCCCATTTTTGGGTCCTGAATTATTGCCAACTATAATATCTCCTGCTGCAAGCACTCTCTCCCCAGAATCACCCTGTGGGAACTGATCATAACTCTGCAGCGAAGATCAGGAAGAGGGTTTGTGCACAGGGGGGAGAGCTGCCATAAATGGCTTAGCTGGCTGTCCAGCTTTTTGCTGAATTGAAAACTTGTCTCGCTGGAAATCATGGGAATCAGCTTAAAGAGTTTCAGGCTGGATGCATCTGCGTGGAGTTCTGTGTGCAGAGAGCTTGGCCTGGGGCTGCTGTGCTCTGTGCATGTGGTCTTGCTGCACATCTGGTGTGCCACGTTGCTGAAAAAGACGTAAAATTGAATGGTATGTGCGTGGAACAGAGGGAATGAGTATCATGTGTGCAAAGGAGTAAGCAAGGTTTTGATCAGCCCAACATGTGACCCTTTTGTCACCCTTATCCTGATTTGTTTGTTTTGCCTTCTCATTTTCAAAGGCCCTTCATGAGGTTTGTTCTTGGTAGTTCTCAAAGAGCTTCAGTTCAGAGTGATTTTCAGGGCAGAGCCCCATTGAAACAGCAGTAAAACATACCATGGTTTTGTCCTGTGATCCAGAGTCAGTCCAGCTACAGGTGATTGCTTGAAGAAATGTTGCAGGATTGAAGCTCCACAGTTACTGGATATGGTTGTGAGAAAAAGCCCATCAAAATGGTGCTGCCAACAAAAGCCCAGTGCAGTACAGGCACACAATTTCTGTTGAAGGTATTTAGGTGTGATGATTTGACTTTTGGCTGAGTCATGTTGATGCTTGATTCTCTTTGATTCACATGCATCAACCACTGCCTATGTATGTGTATATATATCTATATATATGTCTATATAAAACTATGGTTCTTGCCCCCTGACCTGTAGTGCTGCATGGGAACTTGCTGGTTTTTTGTTGACATTAATTTGGAAAAAGAGTCTCCCCTTCTTATCTTGAAAATTGAATTTTCACACCAGGCAAATCCTAGTCTAGCATTAAAAAATAGTCACGGGTACAAACCTAAGTTTGAAGTAGAAAGGTGACTACAAGAGTTGGTTATGGGAAGGAAGTAGGACTGACACAAAGAAAGAGGAGATTGCACCACTGGTTTTCTTAATCGTAACAGACCAGTGTTTTCCAAACACTGGCATAGGGAGTTGGGTTAGTTCAACAGTGAATATGTTCTAGGAAATAATTTTATATTTCTTGAGTAATTTGAAAACTGAAAGGAGGGAGAAAGCTGTAAAAGGGGAGGGATTTGCATGGATGGGCCTTCCTACTTCTCTTGGCAAAGGAGGGTACTCACCAGTACAGTACATTGCAGGCTATATGGTGGGTTTGTGATTCTCATTCTCTAAACTACAAGAATCTGACCTTTCAAAAGTTTTTTCTAGTGGAGAAGAGGCAATAAGGAAGAATGTTGGGCCATGTTTTGTCAAAACCTGTTACAAGGCAGACATTCCTAAAGGATTTTCCTTATATCCATCCAGGAATATATTCTATTTAAAAACAGCTCATGGGGTCAGTCTGTGGATACAAACCCTCTGTTCTTCAGAAATCATACCCTAACCCTTCCCTGCACCCTGTGGGACTCTTGGATTTCATTACTTTCCCTTTTTATTCAAGGAGGTTTCAAATATCTTCCCTCCTTCAGGTGGCTCTTCAATAAGCACTTGCCTTAACATACAGAAAATGAATAATGTTATTAATTGAATAATGATTAATTTGACCACTGCCCTTAAAGGAAGCACATATTCAAGCTTTTGAAGTTGTTAATTCATAGCTTATTCCCCTGAACATCCAATCTGTGGTACAGGTTGTGCCGGTTACCTTCACCCATGAGATCCCAGACACTCTGTGCTGTAGCTGTGGCCAGTCCTGGTTTTCCAGCTGCATTATAGGGTCCCTAATTAATCTCTCAGCACCAGCTTGGTACAGATTGGAGCTGGATTCTTGGCTGGCTGTGTTGCTGCCTGTCTTACCAAAAGGGAAATCTCACTGGGTGGAAAGATGCTCACACCTCCCAACTTAGATTTGGGAAGCACCTGTACTCACTGGTGACAGGAGGATATGCAATAAGATTATCTTCTTCCTCATGCTAGAGCTAGTGGATAGCTGAGAAAATGCTACAGCTTTGCAGGAAATTATACAAGACATTTCAGAATTTTTTAAATTAGACTTTCCACATTCTTGGTGAAATACTTGGATTAATTTAGGACGCCTTTGTTACACGTGTGATGGTCTAAGTTGGCTCTGTAGGCTTGTACTAACACTGAAACTAAGCAGTGCTGCATGGTAACGTTTTAACTTGGGAAATATTTTCCAAAAATAAATGGTGTTCTGCATCTATTTTTTATATCTTTTATTTCTCATTCACTTGTAGAACATCTGGTATTTTAACTTGCTGCTGGTAGAAACTGATTTTATAGTCTCTCTGCCAAAACTTTGATCCTGTGGTGAATGGTATCAGTTATCAGGAGCTCTACTTTGGACAGTGGCCAAAAAGGTCTTTCTTTCTCTTTTTCACCAGAGTATACAGTGAGTGTGTGGAAATAGGATTTTTCTTCTCGAGAACATTTAGAGATGGGATTTTGGCAGTGCTTTCTGTGGTGGTGGTGGTAGCTTGGGTTTTGTTGTTGGATTTTTTGAAATTAGCAAGTTGTATTTTGATATGTAGCTGGTCTCTTGGGTTTAAGCTGCTCATTTTCTGGGAAGGAATGCTATGGGCATCCTGGTAGCAGTGTTTTGTTGCCACACTGGCTTCTGAGCAAACACCTCTCTTGCTCAGTCTCTGTATTGCAACGAGGTTTACCAAGAAACAGCAAAGGACGAGAGAAATTTCCAAAAATACCTTCAGCAGTGTATTAAATCCTCGAACTATGGAATCATTTAGGTCAGAGAAGACCTCTAAGATCATTGAGTCCAACTATTAACCAAGCACTGCAAGTCCACCACAAAAACATGTCCCCCAGTGCCTCATCTACACATCTTTTAAACGCTTCTAGGGAGGGTGACTCCACTGCTTCTCTGGGCAGCCTGTTCCCATGCCTGACAGTTCTTTCTGTGAAGGAATTTTTCCTAATATCCAATCTAAACCTTCCCTGGCACAACTCGAGGCCTCCTCTTGTCCAGTCACTGGTTGCCCGGGAGAGGAATCCAAACCCCACCTCACTACTTTTGGGCAGTAAAGAGTGATTATACAGAGTGGTAAGGTCTTCACTGAGCTTTCTTTGGGCTGAACTCCAGTTGCCTTTTCCTTGTACACAAAGCAAACCCATTATACTGGTGAGATGCAGGTATGAGATCCTCAGGTCTCACTGCCAAGGTCAGCTTCTATGTGAGCAGTATGAGCCCTTCCACAGGGAGCAGCTGCTCCTAGCTACCACCAGGGAGGCTGAGCTCTGCCTTGGAAGTTAAATTCAGCTGCTCAGACTGATCCTCCACCATATGGGATGAAATGTTTGTGTGGCTTTGGAATTTTCTTTGTGCCATATCCTCCTACTGAACAAGTAGCCTCCATTCAGCTTTTCCACCAAAGGGGGAAGGCTAGACCTGTTAAATTCAGTGAGATGTGCACATGTCCACATGTGGCTGTGGCTGTCCAACCAGGTTGGTACTGCTGGCAGTGTAGGGGAGACCCAGGAGAGAGGTCTGTGCTGGTGCAAGGCTGCAGGGCTCAGGAGAGAGTGTGTAAGGACTCTGTTGGCTGACATCCCATTTCCTATCTAATGCAAAAATCCAGACCTTCCACAGGCCTCCCTGCCAGGGCAGGCTGTAGATACCTAGTTGAACATAGGTTGTTTTCTTTTTGATATACCTCACCTATAAAATTTTTAGCTAAGGCTAAAGGAGGGAAGCTTGTATTCATTCTTTGCTGTACTCTTCTGATGGGCAGAAAAGTCTTTTTAACAGACAGCTCTCACTCTGCTTCTCCTCAGCTGGGAAAGACCAACTTGTTAGTGAATTGACTGGTTTATTTTTCTGTAAGGACCATGATAAAGTGAGGTAGTAATGACTGAGTACTGATAAGCTTCTTGTCAGAGAGAACAGCCCTGAAAAACTGTAATTTTATAGGGGAAAAAAAAAAGGTTTATGAAGGGGTCAGTCTGCATGGACATGTGAAATCAGACCTGCCATCCCAAAACTGCTGTTAGGTGAGTGAGGAGTCCTGCACAGAGCAAAGACAAGATGATCTTAGCCCTATCTGACAGCTGCCATCTGGGCTGGCAGGACTTTTCCTTGCCCTGCCCTCAGAGGGTGATCCTCCTGTGACAATGAATTTTAGTGACAATGAATTTTAGCCACCTGGGCTCACCCTGAGCTCTGCCACACTGCAGTCAATGTTGAAACATTTAGACACCAGGGATACAACTCAGATGCTTGTGCCAGAGAAGTGAAAATAAAATAAGAACCAAAAGGAAACCCTCCGGAAGGAGGGGAGGGCCTGCATACATGTTTAATTGGACAAAAATCAGGCATTTTAAAGTCTTTCTGAGAAAAACAAGCCTAAGCCTTAAGCTAAAATGTTCTACAGCCATTTTGACAACCATTCCTTCCTCTCCAGCTGATATAACAAATGGAACCAGTTTCCACCCCCATCCCTCTTTTATCTGTTTCCTTTCAGTAGAGTCTGAAGAAAGTATTTCCGTTCCCCCACCCTCCTTAAACCAGGAGGCTGCCTGATATCCCCCGATCCACGGGAAAAGGGATGAAAACTATGATGGGATGGTTTGTTCTGTTACAGATGTGCACAGCTCTTTCACCCCCAAGGCACAGGCTGCCAGAAGGTGACAGTTCTGTGTGTGCCTGCAGCTGCCTAAAAAAAAAGGGTCTGAAATACATATATGTTGTGGGAGACAAGCACGAGGGTTTTAAGCACACATTTATGAAAATATGAGAGCTTAAGAAGAATTGGGTCACATCTGACTGCTACCATCTGGCCCACTTCACTCCAAGATTACCCAGGAATGTATTTCACATGTGCCTTTGCAACAAGATTGTGAGCTGCCAAAAAGAAAATATTTTACAGCTGAGCATTGCGTTTTGCTCGGAGCAGTTTAAATGTAATATCCCAAGGAGGAAGATTCCACTGGTGGGTATCAGGCAGGGAATTTGGGCTCAGTCCCTTTGTTTTGTCTGTACAGTTTTGTAATAAGGGACTTTGTTGATTGCTGGACTGCTTTTAAAGGTCCTTGGTTAGAACAGAAGCTTCCTAATGGAGAGTGGTTTCTTAAAGCAGAGCCCTGGGTAGGCAGCTGAGCTTGTGTTAGACTGGAGGGACAGCTCAAACAAGGTGGCTGACCTTGTGCAAATGGCACCTCAGGAGTGGCTGGGGGAGGCAGCTTGGGTGGAGGTTGGAGGTGTCAGAGTGCTGCTCCTAGGGGGGAGTGTCCCTCAGCAGGGAAGTTTCCCCAAAGGGCTTCACCCCTGTGTGTTCCCCTGTGTGCAGCATGAGGGCACCTCACTTAGTTTTAAAACACATAGAAACAGGTTTTATAGTGATCTTTGAATACTTGCAAAGGTGCACACGTTTCTCCATGGCCCACCAGACATGTGGGAGAGATTCTCTTATATGGTGAAAGAGCACGTGGCACCTGTTGCACTTGGGCTGATGTGGGTTCATTCTCAGTTCAGCAGGGAATGTGGGAACAGCAGCACTTTACTTTGCCTCTGCCTTTCTTGTAAGAGGAGAGAGCTTTTTGCATTTTACTTTAATGAGGATGGAGTTAATCCTCTCCCTACCTCAAGCAAGGTTTGCAGGACCAGAGACTGAACCAGCTGTGGAGGTTTCATTTCTTGCAGCCTGCTGGAGATTATGGACTGCTGAGGTTAATGACAGATACAGGCTCGCTACAGGATGCTTGGATCATCTGAAAAGCTGGGGGGAGTGCATCCTTGCCTTTACATATATATATAAAATCATTAGAATCAGCCACATTTCATTTTTTTACTTAATTACTGTTTTAGGTTTTGAGTGAGGGGACTTCTGTTTAAGATGTAAAAGATAGGGCTCTTTCATTTTATCTTCATTTATCCATTTACAGACTGCAGTATGAAAGTGTGCGCAAGTGTAAAACAATTTTTCTGGCTGGAACCACCTGTCTCGAGCTTTGTGTGGTGGGAAAGTGTGCAGTGGGACCAACTCCAAGCTTCAAAACTGTGCTTATAAGCAAGCCTTCCCAAAGCCACTGTACTCAAGGCATCCCCACACCCTGACAGTGTGCTGCTGATCTTGCACCAAGTTCTTCCACAGGTTAAAAATGGGCATTGGCTCAGCACAGTGGCACCTCTCTCATCTTTTGAGGCTTTTGGGTCAGAGCTTTGTGTGGCTTCTGGTCACCACCACACAAGGGAAATAGTTCAGTTTGTTCCTACAGTAGTTGCACAGCAGACAAAGACTAGAATCATAATTCAGAATAATTCATTGATTTATTGTTTCATTCTGCCCATTTCTATTAACCTAAATATAGGCTGTGTTTGTGGTAATAAATGCCAGTTAATCTCAACTTTTTCTCAAACACACCCAAGGAAGAAGACAGAGCTGAGCAGCAAATAGACTTTACCTCAGACTGTGTTTTCCTGAGAATATCTGTGCTCCACCCCAATAGTCTGTCTGAGCCAGTTGCTCATTACCACACATAGCACTCACCAGAGAAGGGACTGAAGTTTCTGTACTCTGAGTATTGTTTTCTGGGAAATCTCATTTTACAAAACGCCTGTTGTTGGGTGTGTTGTAGGTTTAAGAAATTAAAAAAAAAAAAAAAAAACAAAAAAAAAACAAAAAAAAACCCACCACAGTTAATTTGTCCTTTGTTGGTCTCAGAGAAGAAAATCTAGAACATGGGAACATCATCCTAGCCAGGCTTAACAGTAGGAAATGTTTAATCTCTGTTGGAGCTATCATGGAATTTCTTCCTGTTCCCACACTCTGCCAGCCTAATATGTCCCTCTGGGGGACCAGCATTTAAGAAGTGAAAACCTTTGTCTCCCTCATCTCTATTCATGCCCTTCACCATTTTCAGAGCCCACAAGCAGAGTTTTCACCTAATATCTCTTCAGGGAATTGTGGGAAATAAATATTTTGGTAGATGTTCACTGGGGTCAATAAATGCTTGTCATATGTAATAAAGAAAATATTCCTGGCTTGTGTGGTGTGGCCACTTCAGCCAGGAGGTTTAGATTTTCTTTCAGTAGGACAAAAATTAAATCAATTGAAAGTACATGTAAGTGGGAAAATGCACTCACCTGGAACTGCAGAGTGTTGCTAGTGGCAGAGCCTTGTCAACTCTACAAAGAACATAATCAGTACAGACTGTTTTATAATTCATTATAATCTAATAGAGGGTGTCTTACATTGCCAGTACAACTGAAGAATGAATTTCTGGTCAATATTTTCTTATAGATAAGAGCACGCCTTTTGAAATCAAGCCTGCTTAGCACTAGGTGGCACTCTGCTATAATCTAAATTAGTTTGCTTTAATTTTGAAGTTTGGTAAACATTTTAGCAATGGCAACAACAAAAACAGATTAGGTTCATCAGCAAATTTCCAGGATAGGCACCCATGTTGTGAAACGAGTGGGATTTTAACTTGATTGCAAAGCCTCTCTAATGTTCACCGGATGAGAGGGTAGGGTGGAAATAAGATCCGTATACTTCTAACAGTGCCAGTCATTGCACTTGCTATTGAGTAACCAGTGTGGTGTTTTGTGGGGTCAATAACACCCTCCGAGGAAGTGACATGCATAATTCAAGGCCTTGTCAGTAGGTGATAGAGTGGGGATTGAGGAACACCTCCTAAAAGAGCAGCTGTTCTGCTCCACTTGTTCTTGGGACAGGTTGTATCATGGAGGCCAGGAGAGGGAAAGTGACACTCTTCATAATTTTCATTTGTTTTAATTAGTAAGGTTTTAAAAATTTATTTTAATGGACTGGATTCATGGGGTGTATGAAGACTGAATAGAGAGGTGGTTGCTGGGTCAAATATTGCCTGAGTGGGTTTAGGGTCAACTCTTGGTCCAAGGGGATAAGGTTCTGGAGCTGGGTAATGGTATGGGCAAGTTTGCAGAGTGTATCCTTAGGGGAGGAAATGGAATTGAGGGATGTAGGGCTGGAACCCAGTTTCTATCAGCAAACAATAACCCAGAAACCTTGGAGTTGCATTGCAGTTCATCCAAGCTGTTTACTGGATGAATATGTATATTGGTATGTGTAAGTATTGAATTTGTATATGGGATGAATTTGTATGAATATGTATATTTATATGATGATTTTTCCTCATCCAGAAGAAATGGATAGTCTTAGAAAAACTCAGGTTGTCAATGCTGTTAAGAAAAATATATTACTCAGAAAATGCCTGTCAACCACTGGTATGTCAGTGCTGCTTCTGAGGAAGGGTGACCTGTGGCTTGGGACACAAACCCAGCCCTGGAACTGGTGCTCTGGTGATCGAATTTTGACAATCCAGGCTTCCTATGTGACCATTAATACAAAGGAGTCAAAGACTCATCTGCTGCAGCCTCGTTCATCCTCCAGCTAGCAGAACTGGGGACCTGAGACTCTGCAGATGGTGCATGATGAGAATTAATCGTCTCTGCTTCTGACCAGAGAAGAGAGAGAGTTGTCGGTAAAGCTGTGGTGTGCAGGGGAATTTTATGTGCTCAGCAGAGCTTAAGAGCTCATCTGAGGTTGCTGCAGGCACCTGTCCCTTTGGGAGCCAGAGACCCAGGACATGCCAGCACGGAGGCAGCTGAAGGTGTTTTCTGGGAAAGCTGACTTCAACTCACTGCTGTCCTAGAAAATGAGACTGGCAGAGGAGGAGAAGGGCATGGGTTTTTCTGAACTAATTTAGAAAATAGACATCTTTTACCTGGTATCTTGGGGACCCTGGGCTGTCTTTCTTCCTTGGCATGTGGGGGGGGGTGCATGTGGGACTTTGCTGTTTGCCAGGAGAGAGCTCCAGGCTACCTGCAGTGCCTGGCTGGAGGAGTTGCAGGGCTTCCATCTCCTACAGGAGTTCAGAATAGCAGGAAGGTCGAGTGAAAAGGGAGAGAGCCTGGCCCAGGTCTGTGCTTCAGGCCTTTGCTTGGGAGGGAGGAGTGGCCTTTGGGTGCCAGACTTTATCAAAACATCAGGTGCGTTTCATATGAGGTGTGTGTGCCTCTGTGTGTGTCTGTGTGCTTCTTGCTGGCGAACGCTGACTTTTTATTGCTAGTCTGTGACCTTTGTGGTTTGGGTTCCTTCCCTAATATTAAAGTCTCCCCCCCAAATACCTTTCCCTGTTCTCTGTGTATTAGACCAGTTCCTATCACCCCAAGTGACTGCTGGCATTTTCCTTGGCTATCTGGGCATATAATCTGTTTAACAGTTTGGGTTTTTTTTCTAACAGTCAGTTTACTGGATTATTTTCTTACCCGCTGAATTTTAGCCCAGCCCTTGTTTTGCCCTGTAAGACAGCCCTGATATTTTGAAATGCCTTTATTATTTGTTCCCCTTCAAATATTTACAAATAATTAACTTATGTTCTCATTCCACGACACATCTTTTGTTCTTGTAGTGGCAAAAAGGGGACGTATTTTGTACATTTTGTATTTTGTAGTTTCTTCTTTTCTAAGAAAGATCAAGACTTCTGTGTTTCTCTCTGGAGGCATATATGCAGAGAAAGATAAAGCTAAATGGGAGCAAATGACAATCCATACACAGGATCTTTGTGTATAGGCTGAGGGTTTTTCTCTAGTCATTTGGGGAGCTATTGCTTCTCTCTCTGTAAAGATTATGACAAAATTTTCCATATAAATTCAAATCCTTCTGAGGTGGTTCATGGTGAAATGTGCCCCATTTAACTGTTTTTTGTGGAGGAATACAACGGCAGTTGGTGGTTTCAAATCAGTCCAACATGTGGTGGAGCACTGGTAGAACACGCTAGGCAGCCTGTCTTCCAGTGTATATTTCTGCTGGCAGAGACCGTAGATCTCCTTGGCCAAGCATTCAGTGCTGGGATACAATCTAGATTCCCAGCAAATTCTCAATTAAGTGCAAGATGTTCCTTGAGCACGGAGCCAGAGATCAAACTGAAATAAGGCTCGCTCTGAGAAATATTTTGAAAACTGTTTGAATAACCTAGCGTATACAAATATTTTAGGTCAATTATCATATTCTCTCAAGATTTGTAGGCGTTTCTGTATGGGTGCCAACAGCGCTGCATCTCTAAAGAATGGAACCAATGCTGAATTCTTACTTCCACTACTGTGTCAGTGAATCCACCCACGACTTGATAATGTCAGTGCAATGTGATGGAAAGTTTTAATTATTGTTTGGCCCTCCTGTTGTTTTAATGATATTTTTGCATCAACACTGTGAGGAAAAGGAGAGGGTAGTGACCAGGGATAGGAAAGTAAACCATCCAACTCTTTGAAGAAAAACTCACCTCATCTCAGTTTGCAAAGTCTTGGCCTTAAATTTGAGGATAAACAACCCTAGACAATTTCTTCTCCTCCGTTTCTGAATCTGAATAGTGCACACCCACTCAATGTCTTCCTAGGGCCAAAGACACATTTGGATACTCTGTCGATGGCAGCAAATCTGACTGAGTTGGTCTCATCAGGAGACGAGCCCAGACCCACAGATTGTACCTCTAACTAGCTCCCAGCTTGGTTCCATTCATGGTGCAGACAGAGCTTGAGCCAGTGTCTCACTTCATCACAGAAACAACTGTGCAGGCTGCGGACCAGCTATACATAAGTATTTTGGCAGAATCCTGTTTAACATTGGAAGGAATGCTTTTAATAGTCTGCATTTCTCTTGGAGGCCTGCATTAGGGATATAGTTACCTCCCACGCATGTACAAGTCTGATTGGAAAGTGTGATACAGCATGGATGTGCATTGTGGCTATGGGATGTCAGCAAGACAGATTTAAAGTATTGCTGGAGCAATGGCAGAAGAAGTATGCAGACCTTTCAAGATCAGAGGCCAGATTCAGATTTTTCATATATAAAAGCAGCAGCAATGTTGCTGAAGGCAGCGGTGTTACTGTTTTCTAATGCATGTGAAGAGATTGTGCATTATTCATTATCTGAACCAAAGCACATCCGTGCTTTTATGCCACTTTGATATTTGGTACATGGAGCTGTGAACATCCTAAGGAGGCACTTGCCAGCTGCTGTTAGTTTTTATGCAGGAGAATTAATCTTATCCATAATTCCTGCAGCAGCTGATGACAAATGCATTATTGTTCTGCAGTCTGAGGTGTTGGAAAAGGGAGGAGACTTCCATACACCTCCAGTTAGGTTTTTGGGGTTGTTGAAAAGATACCAGGTCACCTTCAGAGTTATTTGAAGTTAGAAAGAGCTCTGTGGTTCACATGTACAAAGCCTCAGATGTTTGCAAGTACTGTAATGGGGCTGTGTTGACATGTGGGATGGATGAAAGGGTTGTCAGAAACAAATATTCGTAGATTAAATATTAGTCTCCTCTCTCTCTGCCTCCCTTCCCTGGTTAAACTGCAGTGAGAAGAATTTATTTCCATATTAAATACTTCGGCTTTTTCTTTCATTAAAAAAAAAAAATCTGGCTCACAAAATAAAATCATTCTTTTGGATTGCACAATAACAACTAGTAGGACTCAAAACTTTATATTAAAAGACAAGTAAAAATGTAACCCAGGGATGAAAGAGCAAATCATTCCAAAAGTTGCTGATTTCTAAAGAGCCTTCATGAAAATACCAACAAAGATAACACCAATGTGCAGAGGCTATTGATAAGACTTCAATAAGAGATAAAAATAAAGGACCTCCTTGTTTTTTGTTTTGGTTTTTTTTTTCTTTTTTAATTATTGTATAAAAGCTAAAGCATGAGCAAAATGGGCAGAGACAATTATGCCTTGAGCAGAAATAACAGTTTCCTAGAAAACAGTGATAAAGAAAAAACACCTGGAAAAGGGAATGTGTAAACTGTGATCCTATGCATCAGAATTTTGCTGAACAGAGGAAGGCATATTCTACCTGATGTGTAAGTAGTACATCACTTCATGATACCCCCTTTTTCTCTGAAGGATTAGAGAAAGCATGAGTCTACTTGAGTTAGGTGATGCTTCAAGTATACTCTTCAAATGGGAACTTTTATAGCAACTTAATATTTGTGGCATTTAAATAATTTCCAACACCTCCATAAAGAATTAAGGACTCACATGCTTGCTGGCCAGTGCTGTGGATGTGCCTTCTCTTTTTGATACACATTTTCTCTATTGAGAAATTTTATATCATTTATATCATATTTGTTCTATTGAGAAGTCATTGGGTTGCTGTGAGGAATGTGAGTTGTGGCTGTCTCAACAAACCTGAGTGTTTTCAGACTGCTGGCAATCCTTTGAGTAGTCTGTGTTGGTTATATGCTGTTCTTTTTTGGGTTTTTTGTTTGGGGTTTTTTTGGGGGGGTTTTGGGGGATTTTCTTTTTGTTTGTTTGTTTGGGTTTTTTTTGGAAAAAGAGTTGTTGAGCATAAGATGTGTGAACCTGTTAGTAGGTGATTTCATCCTTAGGAGCCTTGGTAGGGAATTCTGTAGAGCAGCCATGCCTTCAACAGCAACTTTATGAGGACATGTGTTAGAAAGGGTTTCCTGAGATGAAGTTTGTACACCTACAGAGACTGACAGACCCAAAGACTGACAGACCTCTTCTAGCAGCAGTCATGGGGCCGGCTGTGACAGATACAATAACTGTGACAGTAGATATTGACAGGTGCAAAGGAGGCTTATTTTGGGAGAGACGTACTTGTTACATGTGAAAAAACAGTCAAAAGAAGGTGAGTTAGGATGAAAATACTTCTGTGAATAGACAACACAAGGTAGAATACATCTTTTGACCTCTCATTTGATTCCTCTTCAGATTGATTTGGATGAGCTAATTCTTTCTCTAATGATGTTAACAAAAAATGCTATGCGTAGAAAGATCTGTACAGCAAAACAGTTCTGAGGAGTCTGATGGCTGCAGCAAATGTCAAGGGGAAAATTATTTTTTAAAAGCTCTAATCTGGTCCTGTTGACTTGCTTCCCACTAGCACAATCTGTGCTGTCCTGGAGAGCATCACCCTGTTGAATTCAACACATGAGAAATTAATTGCCACCTCTGGGTCAGGAGCACAATCCTGACAAAAACCTCTTGGTTGATCCCACTCACTTCATTTTTGGTTTGCATCCCAGAAACATCTCAAATGAGCACAGGGTCAATCCAGGTCACACAATTTATCCTCTCACCCTCTTTTGAGAGAACTGTGCCTCCTTATGTCTGCCCATGTGTCAGTCTGTCCTGCTTTGGACAGACTTTGGGAAGCAAGGCCAAGAACCTCTGCTGTCTGCAGCTTGATTGTACAGAAGTGAGGGATTTCTACAGGTAGGCTTCCATCCCAAGCAATCCAAAACAGGATCTTCTGGGTATTGGCTGCTCAGTTCTAAGTATCAAATCAGGACAAAGGGAGTCAGAAAGGAAGATCAGAACAAATCAGCTTAATGTTTGCTATTTACTGCTCAAGCATTCTTCTCAAAACCTGGAGGCTTGAGAGGGAAGGGTCACCTGCTGGCAGCATTTTAGTCCCTGTATTTTAATGCTGGAAACTCCCATGCAGGATCTTGAAAATCTGCTTTTTTCATATAATTAAAAAAACCTCTATGTTCACTTAATCACAAGACAGTTCCCTGTATTAGTAAGTCCTAAAACTGCCTTCCCTATTGTCTGAATTTTCATTTTCAGCTTATATTTTTTCTACTCCTGCAGGAGGCTCCTCACTTCCATTTCCACGCTGTGTTGAAGTTGGGCATCCCATTAGCATTGTTCCTATGACCTAAGGAATGTGAGTAAATGTTTCATAGCTCTGTGTCTTCTTGGCTGCTCTCCAGGCCCTGTAATTAACTCTACATCTATTCCTCTGTCTATCATGGGCCTTTAGATCTGACCTAATAGAAACACTGAGAGCTGGAATAGGAAGCAAAGTTTTAATGGAAAAAAATTAAGGAAAGTGCTTTTCTTGCTGATAAGTCTTTAAGTGTTTACTGTGCACACTCTCCTTTTAACCAGATTTCACTCCTAGGAAAGCACTGCAGATATAAAGCAGCCCTTTGAAAGGATCATGTGGTTTTCAATGTGCAAGAGATGCTTGGGCATTCTTCAATTCTCTAAGCATGATAGTGGACACGTCATTTGCAAGTGGGTTGAATGAATCTTTATGTGGGTAACAAAACTTTTTTAATTTAATAAGTCATTTAACTATCTTGTCATCCTTGTTAACTAGAACAGCTTTCAAAGGAAGCTGTTCTTTAAGGAATATATTTTTCTTTCTTCCTTTTGCTTTCTATTATATATGCTTCTGAAAAAATATTTATTGACCCTGTATTTAATTACCTTAGTAATTACATCAAGTTTTTGATAGGACTGCAATAATTCTAGACCCAGTGAGATAAAAAAGAGTAGCTTCATGAAAGTAAGATACAGATAGAACATGCATTCTTTGCTGGGATATCATTTCATTCTCAGCCTATACTGAAGTTCAGGTTTTTCCTATGTAAATCTGGAATAATAGCACTGAAACAAGTGCTCCAGCAGAGCTGGGAGTTGAACTTTGTCTTTGTTTCTTTAAGTACAATATTAGACTTTCAGATCCTCAATCCATGTGGTTTTCTGTTAGCTCAGTCTATCTTCCACATCTAATTATGTATATTTAAACCTGATTATTGTGACTGTTCTGAAACAAAGGCTCTCATGATTTTTGGGCTCAGCCTATTGAAATGCTCAAGACACTGCTTGTAGAGAAATGTTAGTAGCTCATCCACCCTTTTTATCATATTCTGGTTGATGGCTTTTATGTATGTCATTCACCTGGAACAGATGTTTTCCCTCCCGCTTTAACTGTTCCCCAAGAATATCAAAAAGGAATATGAGAATACAATTAATATGCACGTCTAAAAAATTAATTAAAATAAATTAGCATTAAAATTGATTCTGGATGTATTTAGATGTTTTCTGCAGCATCCAAAAATAATCTTGATGCAGGACTGAATTTTTTCAGATGCCTCAGTAAACGGGAGAGACTTTTCAAAAGAGGAATCTTCATTATGAGATGGTAATTCAGTCCTAGAACTCTGCTTTTTGTGATCAGTCTGAACCCTTGGATTTTGGTCTGCTGGGAATATGATAGAGGAGAGCAATACCTTGCAGGTATTGACAGGATGACAGGATGACAGTCAGCTGAATCTACTGAGGTTTTGGGAGAGTAGCAATGGAGATCAAATGTTCTTTTACAGTACAGACTACTTTAAAATTCTGCAATGAGCACTCCTTAGTCCAACAGTTCCTAGGCTAGAGATATTTCTAATATGCTGGAAATGTGTATTGCAGGGTGTTGGAGGCTCAAGTAAGGAGAATTATCTGTCCAAGCTTAAAGGATTTCATATCTAGGGTGTCAGACTGCTGAACAGAATGAGGAAAGGAAATGGTATTAAGGCATTTGAGGAGGATGTGCATTCATTAAGGGGCACTTTCTCCTGGGAGAAAGTTTTGTTTGGTATAGACATTATTTCCTAGCTTCCCTAGCTTTTGCTTTCCTTTGTTGCAAGAGTGAATTAATTAAAAAATAACATCTATCTTCTATAAGATGCTTTTCAGCAGCTGCTGCTCCCATGGCCAGCAAGTTTGTCAGCTCCTTTGGAGACCATAGACCAACTGAGATGTGTAGAGGCAGGTTTGGAGATGCCTCAGTGTAGAGGCAGGTTTAGAGAGCATCTCCTGTGAGCTATATCAGATGCCAGCTCCAATCCTTTCCAGCCCAAGCTACACAAATATATTTTAGGGATTGGCCATGATCCCATCATTAAATAGCTATCTGTGTTGGACTTTCCTGACTACAGCTGTATTTGAGATAGAACTTGAATTTTCCCTGGCTTTTTAGGGTTGACAAAGTTGAAAATGTCATGTCAGGGTGGAAACCAAGTAAAATACAGATATAAGGGCTTCTGTCAGGGACATTTCAAACTTAGTCACAAGATGATAATGGAGTCTGACCACTAATATATTGTATATTTCCAGGTTTATGGTGTGCCTTTGGCTCCTGGAGATACCAGAATCCCAGAGAATCTGCTGCTCCCAGCAATGCAGCAGGTCACTGGAGCTTTGCCACCAAGGATGGGGTGACTCAAGTTCTCTGCTGGGAGTCCTGTCTCTCTCCCTCTCTTGGATTTGCTCTTGTGCATAAAACAATAAACCATGAAACAAGTTGGATTGGAAGTTCCATCATTGTATGTTCTAATGAAAACTTTTAAAACAACAAATAATAACAGGACATTTTTAAAGAAGGTACAAAATTATGATCATTTTCCCTTCCCTCCCCAAGAATATCAGATGTTAATCTTGTTCCTCCCACAGGCTAATGACACGAGATGCTTCAAACAACAGGTAAAAACTAGAGATGAACCAGAAAATTAAAGAAAACATACTCTGAGATAGTCATAAACTTTTACTAAATAAAATTGAGTCAGCTGTGTTTTTTCTTTTGATCTAAAGACTGAGCTTAGTTAAAAGGGATAACATGACACTTGTACCTCACTATAACAAAATCAACATAAACATACCAAATACTTGTAATTTCTTTAAATGAAATTATGAAGTGAAAAGTTCATTTTGCTGCCTTAATAAATGTTTTGTCAGCATACCTGTGAAAAATATTATTTATATTTTGGTGTGAGCATACTTTTTGAGGATAGCTTATTACAGTCCTATAAGAAGCAAACTAATTGGTAGGCTTTTGGGAGTCTGCAAAAACAAACGTATAAATGAGTCACAATGTACTTGCTGGTTTACATTCTTTTCTGAATGATTTATTGCTATATATATATATATATATTAATGTAACTTGGCAGTTTATTGGTTTAAGTGATAAAACCTTTTGAGCTGGGTGGGTGTGAGGACAGGTGTGGGATGTCAGTGCTGCTGCTTCCTCCACCCAGGAAGATGCCCTGGTCAGGGTATGATGTGGCAGTGCGTCCTCATTCTGGCAAGGAATCAATATTAATATAGTTGCTTATGAATTTACTGCAGCGATCTCACAAAAACAGACACTGCGTGATGGAGGTAGCCATCAAAGTTACCTCTTTTCAGTCTGGCAAAATCTTTCTCTTCTGAGGCTAAAATGTTGCTTGAGAAAGGCAGCCCTTTTTCATTATTTAATAAGTGTTGATGAGATGCTTGTGTTCTGTTAGTGAATGTAAAAAGGAAAAAAAATTGCCCTTTGTGAAAACATTTGAAAATTAATCTTTGAATAGCTCATTTGAGAACTGACATTTGGCTAGGATTACAGCTTTCATTGGGAAGGACTTTGGAGAGTTTCAGTGGAAATTGGTTTTGATTTGGCCAACTTTTTATGCCTTTGAAAAACATAAAATGGATAATGCCCAGTATGTTTTTTCCACTAGGCTTGTATAGATGTATTCATCATGCATTCCAGTGTGGATAACTAGCAGTGTTATGAAATAGGAAATGAAAATCCACAGAAACCCATGGCTCTGGGTTTCTGGTAAACCATCTGTTCCATGAGATGTCTACTACAGATTGCTGTGGTGGGGCACCTGGGACCTGTTGGTGGACAGACCTTTCTGAGCTCTGGAAATGTGCAGGGTCACAGGGAAGAGAAGGTTTTGTGGTGGAGCTTTAAGGGGGCAGCACCATGTTGTTTAAAGGCTCCTCTCTCCGTAGTAAATATTGGGCATGCAGTAATTAAAATCTGCCAAATTTGGTGCAGTGACTTTAACTTTGAATGTTTTTAATACATCAGTTACATTCAGCAGCTTGAGTGTACTTTTTTATGAAAAAACAAGATGTGGTATCATGTGAATATCACAGCCACTCTCTTTTTCTGCTCTGTGCTCAGTTGAGCTGTGCTTTATGTCCTAGTGCAAATGCCATTTTGGTAACCTATGCCTGTATTTCTCCACCTGTATTATTAGAATTATTTCCTTATATTCAGTTTGCTACCTCTCTGGCAAGTTTTTGTTTTTACAGAGAACAAAGCATTTATATCACCTTTCACAACAGCTTTCTAAATGGCAACTAATGACAAATGTCATTATTGTCTCTGCCTTCACTTTTATCAGCTGGTCATGCTGATTCCCTTTCTTTTACTTGTATTTTACCACAATTCTTCTTGGCTCTCTGCAATCAGGTCAGGTGGCCAGGTCAATAGGAAAAACCTGTCCAAAGAAGTTTGGCAAGTAATAGCTGGGTGGGCAATGTTCTCACACATGGTATGTTAAAGCTGGAATAAATTCATGCACTTATTTTTTTCCATTTTTTTCTTGAAGTTGTAGAAAACATCCAGAGCAAGGAGCGTGGAGGACACCTCTTCTGTCTCCTTCTCAAGCACAGCAGTGGCTGGCGAAGAATTCAAGATTGCCATGGTAAGTTTGAACCTGACTCAGCAGCCCAGTGGCTTTTGCTTAGGAGCAGGAAACCATGGATTCCCATCCGCGTAATGCTGTGTCTGCGCCTTCTTATGGAAAGCACAGATGAGTTTCAGGAGTGGAAATCAAAGCTGGACATCCTGCCATGTATAGCTTCAGCAGCTGGCAAGCAGGTGCTTTTCTGCAAGCAGGGCTGTGGCCTCCAGAAGTTTTTGAAATAATCTGCTGGCACACCCGGCTGACAAATCCTGGGGCTGCAGGGAGGAACAAGCAAAGGAGAGGGTAATTGCTAGTTTTACATCTAGTGTGACATTTCTTGAGTAGTTGCAAGGCCAAAAGTTGATGGGAAGGAGGAGATTATCTCTTTTTCCTTCCTCAGATAGGATAAGACCGTATAGAAGAACCCGTGCTAAAGATACGCTCCCAATGGGTTTTGGTCTTTATTGAGAACAACATTAATATCCCCTGGGAGTCAACATGCTTTTTCAATAAATGCCTCTCCCCTCTTTATGAGGAGATAGAACTTCACAAAATCTTTTTTTTATTTAAGACCTTCCAGTAAATTATGAATATAAAAGGTTTTATTCATATTTTAAGTGTATCAAGAGAAGAATGTTCTCTAAAATATTTGGCAGATTTTCCACACTTCTTTCCACAAATAAACTCTATTGTTCTCCATTAAACATCCCCAAAGACTTCAGTTGCTCTCACATAACAGTATAGAGCTTTTCACATGTCAGGGGATAATTTATTTTCTGAATTATTGAATGTAATTTCATTGAGTTTAATATTTTAGCCAGGATTTATTATAGCGAGGTCTCTAATTTACGTTCAGCTCAGGTGAATAGTACCTTACATTTGTCATCATAATAAGGATTGATTTGAGGTCTCATTACGAAGCAGTGGTGTGCTGGCTCCCATTTTATTCTGAAGAGGAGCAACGACAAAAACCACTTCTGTGTGTGACACTTTCTTGTCATTTTTTCTGAACTCTCAGCTAAGGGAAACTGAATTGCAAGGAGTCATTTTCTTTATTTCTGAGGTTGTCTTTCAGGCCCAGTTTGAGGAAAGTATATCAAATCTGGGACACCCCCAACCAAAATTTGCATTTCTAGTGTCCTCTAGGTACCTGTGATCTTTGGCTTTTAAACTTTTTATTTTCTTGAGCCTAAACCTCACTACTAGGTAGAGCAAATATTATTTATTATAATACTATTATATTATTTAATAATAAATTATTAAATTATAATTTATTATAATACTATACCTTAGCAAATATTGTTATTTTTGTGAATTTGAATAGGACACTACTCTGCAATAAGATTTATCAAGGAAATAAAATATATCTATATATCTTAATTGTATCATGGTCTTTATATCTGTAACATGACAGCAGTTATCCTCATCTAACTAACTTTTCAAAAGAAACACTGAATACGTAGTGCAGCTATATTTTATTTCTCTAGAGATATGGATGTGGGGTTTTAAAGCATTACTTATGACATCTATAGGAGTCAGAGTAACTACAGCTGGGATATTTGGTATTTGCAGTATGAATAATTAACATTTGACTGACAAAAGTAGCTTTGTTTGGGTGCGTAAATAGAGTAGGACTGTATTCTGAAGAGAGAGCAGACAACACAGACACAGAAGAGGATTAAAAGTTGTCCCACTAATGAACAAAAAAGACATTGAACTGTGCTCAAATGCTCACAGCACTCATGCATGCACACCAAAGACTGATTAAACTTTATAACTGTGCAGAGCATGAAAATTATAACCCAGTATCTCTTCTGGACCTGAAATGATCCCAAAACAACCATGGCTTTTGTGAGATCTGAAGCTTTCTGCTGGGTTATTCTAAGAGCATAAGGTGCCTTTAGGCCAAACTGAATCTGAAAATCAAAACTCTTGAGGCCCTTGTTGCTCTTTTACAATTTAATCTTAAAGCACTGTTATATAATCAAGGATTAAAGGCATTACAACATCCTAGAGAAACATAAGGAAGTAATTTTATCCGAATTACCAGATGATAGATCTGAAAGCATTTGTTGATTGTTTAATTAGTATATATTCTTCCTTTGGCTTGGGCTGACTAACCAAGTAATTTTAAAGGAAATTATTAAAATCTGAGGGACTCTCTTCCTCCTGTGGAGATTTGGCCTTTGAGGATATGTCACAGGCTTTCTGATCTACTTAAGCGTCAATCAGGTTTAAGTGTAGGCAGCTCACTCAACTGCAGTGACTCACTCGATCACAGGAGAATTGCAGCTAGGGCTTAGCCTAGCTGGTTATAATCCTGGTGACTAAATTTAACAGCAAACTTGGGTAGTTACTTGTTCTGTATCTGTAAGCTGCCAGTAATTTGCATCACTCTAAACTCCCTTAGAGTTAAAAATAATACTTTGAAATACTTACATTTAATATTTAGTATGTACTTTGAAAATTAAACTTTACATTAAAGTTATATTTAACAACTATTAGCATTGGTATTAAAATAAAACAAAAAATACAACTCCATACATTCACAAAACTGACCTAATTTTAAATAGCCTACATAATATACCTTAAGTGTTAAACTGAAATACAGAATTCATTTGGTTGGAGAGATTTTTGTGGCATGAACTAAGGTTATTTTAAGTACAGTTTTGGCAGAAAGTGCCTCAATAACAGCTGAAACAGCTAACCATGGTTTGAGAGAGAGGCACACAGGACATGCTGAGCCAGAGAAGATTTTCTCTGCTTTCCACAGTGGGAATGAAATCATTCCAGATCATGGACCAAGCAGTCAGAAACAGTGTGTGCTGTAAGGAGGTGCATGGCTCTGACAGGGAACACAAATCTCTGGTGGCACTCAGGAAAATGTCATTCAGATATTCAGAAAAACGGCATTCAGATATTAAATCCAGGGTCAAGTAGCACCCTCAGCTTCCCACAGGTATAAGCTGGAAAAGACAGCTTGTGTGTTTTATATCCTAATTTCTAGTAGTATTCAAAGCTGGAAGAATTCCTAGATCAATTCAGGTGGCTCACGGAGTTCTAAATTTTAGAACCTCCCCAGGTTTGTCACTGGCCTTTATTTTCACCATTGGGCTCACCTCTACTTTTTCCTTTGTGCTTTGTGAGAACAGGGTGCATCCAGTACCCCTGGGGTCACCAGCCTTGGACAAGGACCACCAGGGCACACTGGTGCCTTGGTCAGCCTTGGTCAGAGCAGACCACTGTTGTATTAAAAAATGGAATAAAAATTAGACAATTTCTGAAGTGCATATATACATATGTGCTTATGATATAAATGACTGCAGACAGGCAATTTCTCCCTTGTTCTCCCTGTAATTGCATTTTATTATTTTCTGGCCATATTTTCCAGACTCCTCAATAATAGGGAGTATTTACTAACCTTAGTACTCTCAAAGCCAATTTGGATGGCAACTATCTTGCTTGCTGATTGCTATACCCACAGAGAAAGGAGGTGCTGTCCCTGACACATGGAGCTAAGGATCCAAGGTGTCAACATAAAATTTGCTATTCTCAGTAAACACTGTGATGTACTCTGGTGCAAACAGAATTGCAGTATTTCCATATGTTTTCAAATCTTTGCTCCAGGAGTGCACTTAAACTGAGACCTGACCCCAAAGACATGAGACTTGTTTCACCAGGAGCTCTGAAGGAGTGTAATTATTTTTCTGCAGGTGCTCTGCAAATGTTGATGAAGCCAAAAGTCAAAAAGACCTAATTTGTTAGGAATTAATTATTTATATTTGCCTTCTCAGCATAAGACTCAAAATACTTTGACTGGACAAATCAAATTTCCTAGGGAACTACAGATAAAGCAGCTAAGTATTGAACTGGTAGCAAATAGAAATTAATTTTGCTAGTGCTTGGCTACTAAATCACATGAGACTTGTAAAGACAGCTGCTGGCAAAGGATGAGAAAGGTGTTTAAATTTTTATTATTGTGGATTTTCCTAAAAACGTTTTATAGGGGGGAGAGGGGCAAACCACTGACAAGCCACCCCCATTGTGCTGTTCCATTTAGGTGCATTGCATTGATAACTGGAAGCTGTGTTCTGCTGGTAAAAGCAATTTCCAACTCTGAAGCTTGACCATACTTGTAATTTCCTGCTCCCCTTCTCCTGCCTCCATAAAGATCCAAGCTTTCCCGACTTCCTTCATGTTCCTCTTTTAGCCATCGTATTCTGGTGCTTCTTGATCTACTCTTCCCTTGGACAACCTCATCTTTTCTCATGCCTTCTCTGATGTGTGGCTTTGGCTTAACTTGCTCTTTATTCACAACTATTCTTAGTGAACCACCCTCTCCTTTTACTTGCCAGCTGTAGAATAAATGTGTTTTATTTTCAAAAGGCATGTATTATAGAAATGCTTATGCAAAAATTTTGATGTTGAATAATCCTGCTATTCCATATTTTTCTCTAGTTTGCCATCTGGTCCTTGCAGTCATGCTGCTGTAGTCCTTTGCTGATTATGACTTACAAAGTTGACCCTGCAAGTTGAATTCATCTTGTCTAGTTTAAGCAGAAAGCATTATCTCCAGGAGTAAATATTCTGATTTAGAATCCTGGGGTAAATATTCCATGTGAGAGTGTTTTCTAACTTTTTTGTCAGCAGCCCTGGCCATAATCCCGTAAAATAAGAGGTTACTCTCTCATCAGCCCAACTGTTATACTTTGCCCTCAAGTTTACTGGTAAAATGCCATTTTCACTATGAAACACCCTAAACAAATATTTAAATCAACCTATCTTACACAGCAAAATTACTTAAAATTCATTGTGATCTATTGAGAGATGCTTATGGTTATTAAAAAAAACCAGAAAACAGCTTGTATTTCTTAAGTGTTTAATTCTGTAAATATCAAGGGCAAGAGAGTGGGCTGCATTAATCCCATGCTCCAACAAATAAAGGGAGAAAAAACCCACAGAGACTGATATCATTGTTCAACCTGTACTTTAAGTAATGGTACATTTGTGATCAAGAGATAAGAAGTGACTTGTCTGAGGTACTCTCAGGGAACCGATAAGTAAACTAGTGGAACAAATGGAAGGAGGTTTATGAGACTGGAAGGGAATAAAATTAAGACTGATAACATATGGAGTCTTGCAGCTATTTCTCCTGTTTCCTAAAGATTAATTTTCGCTGGTGATATTTTTTTAGAGTGACTTAATAATGAACAGAAGGTTGTGGTTTAAAATGCTGGCAAAGGACAGATTTTAGCAAATGACTGCAAATTGGAGATCACAAGAGCTGAGGATTGTAATGTCAAATTTTTACTAAAGAAATTTTCCTGAAAACTGATGAGTGGTAAATGTACTTCTGGCTCAAAATGTAAACAATCAGTGAAGAAGAGGAGATACACACCATAATATGATTGAGTATGGCCAAGAGCTTTTATTGATTTTAAAACTGTGGATCCAGGTCCTTGTATTTCTCTGAGAAATGAGATGCTTACAAGAAGGTTTGTGAAGTGGGGGATTTCTGTGCAGCAGGACAGGATTCTGAACAAAGGAGCCCCTGAAAGACAATGATGCTGCTCAGAAGGGCAGATGAGGACAGAAACTTTATATTATAGCCATATGATATTGAACTGAACTGAGCTCAAACAGGTTTCAGACTTATTCATATGAACTTCACTTGTTCATGTTATTCATATGACTTCTGTTTTTCTTAAGGGTCAAAATGCATTGTATTTATTATGTTTTGTCTTCTTGGGGAACAATGGAGGGTAGGTGATCTTTGATTCCAATGACAGACACTTCTGGCATCCCTGGTAGGTTGTGATAGCTTTTGAATTGATGTGAGTGACCAAATCAGCCAGAATAGTGCAGATTTTAAAGAGTCAGGGGATAGAAAGAGGTTTGGAAGATCTTGTAAATGGCTTGCTTGAGCATTTTCATGTGCAGTATGGACTGAACCCCCTTCTCCAATAATTTAAACTACCACTAGCTGCAGAATGGAGCTTCTGTGCCAGAATTAGCTGAATGAAGGGGCAGAACAACTAAAGGGTGATTTACCCAATTTCATTCCTTTGCTGGATTGACAATGCCAGACTCTGCCACTTTAAGAAACTTATTGTAATCCTATTCCTCTGTTTTGTAAATTGTGTTTATATAAAACCCCACTCACAGCAGTTAATCAAATGCTTTTGTGGACAGATAAATAAAGAAGAAGCAACAGGAATATGTTAAAAGCAGTCATTAGCATGTACCTCACATCAAATAAAAAAGTACTGCAATTAATCATAAGGACATAATTTTCCTTAACTCCATTTCAGATTGCTGTTTTAAGTGCAATTTATGCCACACACCCACCCATGTCTATTTTAATCAAACATTTTGTACTGATGCGTGAATTAAAGCAATATAAGAACAGAGAGCTGAGATATGTGATAGAACAAATAAAAGGCTGTTATGCTCCTCTTTCCAGAACCTCAGTGTGCCAGGTAAAACAGAAAAGGAAAAAGAAAGAAGGCAACTTTTTAATAAAATTAAAAGACTTATGGATGTTCCAAATCAGTCTGACAAAAGGTCAAAGTTGCATAATATATTTTCCATTAACCATTTGGTGTCACCAGAGCATCTACAAAATAGTGGAGAATTTTCATGATTCCCATGCAGACAGAAGTATTCAGATCACCGCTTCTCTCTTGTAAACATTGTAGATAAGGAAGAAATACTTCCATTTTTTAAACTGGCAGATTTTTTTAAACTGGCAGACTCTTATTGATAAACAACACAGGGTCATTTTTGTCACTTATAAATGTCTTGGATTTACTGATGCTCTTGGTGCCAATCTACTGTGTGTTACCTGGAATTGGCTGCCTCTCTTCACTTTGAAATGATTGCAAAGAGGAAGTTAGCCAGATGAGGCATGGTAAAGATGCAGAGAGAGAGTCTTGGCATCAAAAATTCAGCAAGCATTGCTGTGAGCTGTTTCATTATGTCATTATCCCTCTGACGGTTCCTTGTTCTTGAATTCCCTCTCAGTGAAATGCCACCTGTGTGAACCTGCTGAAACTCCAAACTGTACATCCACTGAACTTCTGTTAGTGATCAGATATTAGTGTAAATTATTCTTGCTTTTGCCAAGAGTCTAACAAACCTTTCTGTTTAAATCAACAGGAACCATTCGTAAATTAGTTCAACCTATGATATTCCCCCACAATGGAACATACAGGGAAATTGTTGCCAATATCAGTATTGCTGACACTGTGATAGGGTGATGTAGTTCAGTCTCCCCACTCCCCTGTTTTGCCTCTTGGAAAATATTTGTTACACTCCTCTACAATGTTCTTTTCTGTTCCACTTCATTTCACCTAAGATATATGACTACTAAGGTTGCTACTTTTAATATGCTAATAAATATATTCAAACTTAATCTAAAGTAAGTAGTCTCAAGTTAGTTTTACAAGAATCAATGCAGAAACACTCAAAATACTTGTTCTTGTGAAAGAATTGAGGTAAATAATCTTTTGAAAGGAAGACAAGTGAAAATAGTGAGCTTTCCATTTGAACAGAATTTATGTTGAAACACGGTGCTTCTAAATGAATAATGAATCTGTTTCAAGTTTCTTTCAATTACTCAAACCCTAGAGTAGCTTTGTCATGTCAAGGTCCATCTAACCCCATAGCTTTGGTGCAAATGGCAACTAATACATAAGGAAAGTAGAAGAAGAAGGAAGGCAGAGAGTGATAGTCATACCAAGGTTTCAGCCTTGGAAATCTGGCTGCTAGCTTCCTGCAATTATAGCAAATCAAGATTTTTTGTTCATGTTAGTGCCCAGTAGATGTAACAAAACTGGTAATTTTCAGAATTTGGTGGGCATTTTTTTTGGTTGGTTTTTTTTTTTGTTGTTGGTTGGTTGGTTGGTTGGTTGGGGTTTTTTTGGGTTTTTTTGTTTTTGTTTTTTTTTGGGTTTTTTTTGAGAACCCACATTCCAGTATCACTAACAGAAAAGAACAAAGGGTTGGTATATCTATTCCAAACAATTCTGAGATTCAGATGCAGTCAGGATTTGCCTTTATAATACTATAAAGCCCCTATAAGATTAATGACAATTATTAATAAGGTCTGAATCTACTTTGAAATCAAATTCTATGTAAACCAGAAACCTGTGACTGTGATCCAAATTTACTAAATGTAGAACATCTTCTATCAGTATGTCTGTTTTAGAGTGTGAAAAATGTAATTTGATTAGCCTCCTGCTGCTGTGTCATTTCATTTATTAGAAGCATTCTGAAGAGGCAGGAATTGGCAACAGTGCAGCTACTACTTGCTCAGTCTGGAGAGAAATGGTCAACAGGGAATGATTCTATTTTTTAAGCTCTGGGATGAAATGTGGATATTTGAGATATAGAAGATAATTAACTCATAAAATATCCCGTTTCACTGGACTCAAACCTTTCAATGGCACTTGAACTTCTGCCTTCCTTGAGCCATCTGTGATGGCATGTTACCCTTATCAATCAGTGGCAGGGTGGGGAGAGTGATCTGATGAGCTGGTCTGGTTTGAGCTGTCTGCACTGTGTAGCTCGCTGCAGGCACTGAGTTTGAGTTTCATTGAGCTCTAGTGATTCAGATAATTCAATTTTGCCTGGAAGCTGACTACCCCCAGGCTTGTTTAGGGAGCAGGTGGCTGCCACTTAATCCTGGAAGGTTATATCATACTTTTGGGTTGCAGAAAATACTATGTAATTACCAAAGATTGATCCCTTCACTGGGTTTAGAGAAATCCACGCTTCCTTGAAACTTGTGTACACAGACATAGGTCCATCTGTATTGTGTTGATAAAATCCCTCTGGCAAAGTTTCTGCCTGGAAGCCCTGCTAATCGAGTCTTGCCTGCTTCAAAAGATATATTCTAGTTCCTAAATCTTCTCTGTTGGTGAACTATTTCCATGAAGCGTGAGAGCACAGCTCACCAGGAAGAGCTGGCAAGCAGGGCTGTGGAGGGGAGGTCTCATCTCCTCTCCATGCTACAGGAAGCCACAGAAGGTGTTTGGAAATAGGTTTGGGGCAGTGAAATGAGTGATGGAATAGGCAAAACGAGACTGTAATCAAAAGCCATTGGCCAACAGTTTGGTGCCCCAAAGGATAAGGAAAACCTGGAAAATGAAAGTTGGTAAGAGAAACTGGATGGCCACTAGACAATTTTACTTGAAAACTCTGACTTGTAAGGAAAACAAAATAAATGGGGAGATCTAAAACCAGTTCTGCTGGACGCTCTGCTATCTCCTCTGTTTCAGACTATTTTTCAAAATGTCAGAACACTTTTCTGGGCTAGAGGAGATTTGTGCTCCCTTCTCAAACCTGTTCTAGAAGACCTGATCCCAGATGTATGCACACACAGAGGCATGTTCCCACTCCTAAAAATGAAAATCCAAACAAAACTTTCATTTTCCTTACATCCCTGAGAGCCACCCTGTCTCTGTGTTTCTTACAGATTTTTTTCTTCTTTGATGTTTTGTCTTAAGCTATAGCAAGTTGGAATTGGAGGTTTTTTGTTATGTTTTTACAAAACTCAATTGATTCTTTTATATTACAGATGTTAGAAAGAACAGAACTGAAAGATTGTATCAAATATACCAAGACATCTTGATGAGCAGAATATTTTTCCATAAACAGGCTTATATTTTATAACATTTGAAATGCATCTAATTACCCCAGAACAGCAGAATGAGTTCAGGATGTTGGGAGGATCTGGAAGGCAGTTGTTTTACAGTAAATGGCTTTAATCATCCTGATAACAGTGTTGTGTTTTATGCATAGAAAGTCCCCTTTCCCTTTTTTTTCCCTCCATCAATGTGTTCCATATCAGCTTTCTCTCTGAGCTCAAGCCACAAAGGATGTGGACAGTCATGTTATATCCCATTTGCTCTGTTTGCTGATTAAACAGGAAAGATTAGGTTAATGTCATGTTACCTTTTTAAAAATAATTGCTCTTACAAGTACACATTTTGTGTTTTAAACACACTTACCATTTGAAAGAGAGAGGTTACAAGAGCATAAAATCAATGTAAAGAGTGGCTAGAATTGTGCATAGCTCACATTTTTGTCTTTAAATCAAAAAATGCCTTCATATTGTATTGTATCTTGTATTTTCACACAGCTGTAGCTGAATGCTTTGGAACAGATCATCTTTCATTGTCTCAGATGTGGATTTGGCAGGGAGCTTCTGTGCTGATCTGAATTCTGGGAAGTCTGAACTCTGCATGGTCTACTTCTGTCAGAAGGAAGAAGTTCACAGATAACCTTAATTGTGATAAACAATTCTCCATAGCTATTGAAAGTCAGTTGGACAGACACTGAATAACTTTTGCTTACTTAATAGTAGTGACTCACAAAAGTCACTCACAAAAATGATGTGAATTTCATAACCTTTCCTTTCATTGGAATCTTGTCACCAGCCCGCATTTATGCAAAACCCAAAATACCTTCTAACAAAGTTATGCCTTACAGTGGAAAAGCACATCTGCCCTGCCTGTTTAAACCCCTTCATGCTGATTATCTTGTGCACCCTGATGGGCAAGGGGCTGGGGACCCCAGGGTCTCTGCAGGGAGCCAGGCTTCTGCTTTGGCTCAGGTCCTGCTGTTCAGCATGTGCTGAGTTCAAGGGAGGCTGAAAGCAATGTGAGAGGAAGAATTCCTTCAAAAAACCTCACGTGCTAGGTGCTGGATAAACTGTAACTTCATCCATGTGCTTCTCTCATAAAGAATGCTCCCATGAAACCATTTTCTCTCCTTGCTCACTTGCTATTTTCATTATCACAGCTATGATGTTTTGAAACACACACAGGTAAGTCTGAAGGCAAGTCCCAGCAGACAGTCAGAAAGCACAGCCTAACAAACTGCTTTGCCTTCATAATCTCCTACTGTAAATAAATGTGCATGCTGGAATTGATTAATTGCTTCCTTTTTCAGTGCAAGCACAATTAGCCATTTATTTGTTTTTGTCAGGCAAGTTTCAGGTCATTTTACATCTCACAGCTTTTCTTAATGGAAAAGGGAGGCTTACCACTCCTATGAACCACTTCACTAGGTATTTAAGAGCAAACAGTCTGTGGGAGATGGAGGGTGTTAGGAGCAACCACACTGCAGTTTGAGAGCAGAGCCCCAAGGACTTGCTGCTGGGCAGGCAGGCAGAGGGAGAAAGGGCTGATTCCTCTGCCTTTGCTTGGGCTTTCCAGAGCTATTTAACAAA
>VWZN01022343.1:1766-50757 GCA_013396955.1 Regulus satrapa | reverse complement strand
GATCTTCTCCCGAGTAGGAGAAAGAAAAAGTCCTCATTTTAGTTGGAGAGTGAAGAGAGTCCTTAGACTGAAATTCTCTTGTAAGCCATGGTGATGGACCCTAATTAGCCTTGTAAGTAATAGAAAATCATGGGGGGGTGGAATAGTTCAATTTGAGACTGAAGCAAAGATTGTAATTTCTTTTTTTTGGAGCTATTGGAACAGAGAGAGAGAGATGAGGTAATAAAACCCCCACTGGCCTGAGGGAGGGGGTGAATCCTTGGTCCTAAAGATGAAAATAGGCAGATGATGTTGAATTTTTGCATTTGAACATTCATCCTTAAAATATAATACCCCATGCATTTGATATGGCCCAGGAGCGCTTTGAGAGAGCTGTGAGATGAGAAAGCTCTTGCAAGTGCAGATTTTCCTCTGGACGGATGGACTTGTAGAGATTACACCCCAGGAAAGACTAGAAACTAAGTCTTTCTAGGGGAGTCTCCATGGCTTTGCTAGTGAGAAACTCCTCTTGAGTGGTTTGAAAGATTGTTTTAAGAGTGAGATATCTTTGAGTTTTGTCCTCTACATTGTTGTGTTGGTGGGAAAAGAAAAAGAGTGTTAAGGGGGAAGAGAAGTGATTTAAAAGTTTCATTCTGATTTCTATAAACCAGTTTAATTTGTCAATAAAAGTTTTCTTAGTTCTTCTGAAGTTTTGGGCCTGTTTTGCTCTTTCTCCTAGTCCTATCTCACAGCAAGAGATAAGAAAGTAGTTCTGGCAAGTGCACAGATATACTACTAAAACCAGAACAACCTGTTACCAGACTCTAAACAAAATAGAAGTGTGCCTTTTTAAAAATCTCTCCTTAACCTATAAGTCTAACAATTACTATCCTCTTATGGTGGAAAAAGAATTCTTAATAAATAATGGAAATCCTGGTACACTTTTAAAATATTTGCTTTGAATTGTCAACATGCTTTTCTTTGGAGTCCTCCTGCTTTTCTAGGTAGCAAAATGCAATATTAGTTCAATCAGCTTAAATGCAGAGCAGACCAATGTTGCTAGGTTTCCCAGCACAGTTAATATCAACCAGGACTCTTGTGGTTTTAAATCTGAATTAAATTTGCCAAAAATTTGGGCCTGATTTATGGTTACATATTATGCCTTGAGGTGGTAGGTCTTTGCTTGCCTTGGGACTGTGAGAGTTTAGACCAACCTGTGTTGGTTTTGACCAACTCGAAACAGATGAATTCCACTGAACAACTCAGGGGAACTTGGCAAAATAATGCCAGTGACATCTTGGCTCCCTCTGGAAGACAGCAGGAATTTTGCCATTAACATAATCTGGGACAGATTTCTTCCTTTTGTTTCTCATCCCTGGTGGAGTCAGCTTAATCCTCTCTTGGGCCAGTGAGGTGGAGCAGCACTGAAGAAGGTATGGTGATGTAAAGCATCAGGAATAAGTTATAAAAAGTTGTGTCCAAAAGGCTAGGTAAATATTATTGTATTCTACATCCAACCGCAGAAGGAGGAAGGACTGATACATGTAGCTCTTCTTTCCAGCACAGACAGAAATACTTCCTAGATTCTTATAATCTCCAAGAAAAGTTTCTCAAAAATCCCCTTTCTGTTGTGGAAAGACTTGAAAGTAGAGTAGAGTTTGTTTCTTAAAGAAGAGCAAAAGGAAAATAAAACAAAAAAAAAAAAAAAACCCCACAAAAAACCCACAAAAAAGGAGGAAAAAAATAGAGAAAAGTACAACTGCATAACATAACAAATCACCTGTTTATCATATAAAGCAAGTGAAAAAATACTATATTTGTTAATTTGCATGAGCCAAGATTTACATATGGCAGAATAAAGTAAATTCAGAATACAGAAAACATTCCAGAATTGAATGTACTACAAATTACTAGGTCTGACGAAATTGTTCTTCCTGGATTTATGTTGCAGAACTTCAGCAAACACAAATTCATCATAACTAATCCTTACAAAGGGGATATTTCAGTGAGGAGACCTGGAAACCTGTTTCATTTGCCAATGTTGTTTCCAGGTTCATATTCAGCCTGTATTTCCTACAACTCTGCTCTGTCACTTCTTATTTAGGTCTGACTTTCAGTTTCCCTCTATTTTCAACAGAATTGAGCTACATCTGTCAGGAAATCAAATCTTAAAACAAGATCCTGAATTATTAGTAATAGGATATTTATAGAAGAGGTCATTTCCCATCCCTTACAGGTTTATAAATAATAGCTAATATAAAGATAGGTGTTTGTTCTAATAAAAGAGCAGCAAATCAGGAGGAGAAAATGGTGTGTGGTAGAATAATGCATTCTGTATTGACTACAAAGGTCTGCCATCATCCCTAAAAACCCAGCAGTTTTGCTAAATTGCCAAAGTGAATAATATATGCCATCAAACTGTAACATTTTAAAAATATGTTTAACATGAGCATCTAAATATAGGTTGCATTTTCATTCTCTAAGTGTGCATAAATACTTGAGACTGCACTGAGCTTAGTCCACACGTCCCCTCCCACCACCCAGTGTGCCAGCTTACATCCAGACATTGGCTTTGGTGGCTGTATTTGTGTGGTCTTGCCTCATGTCATTGATGTTGTCTTCCACATTGCTCTTTTAAGTGTGAATATTGCTGATATTTTTTTCCTGGTCATGGTGATATTTGGTATGGGATCAGTGAAAATGCATGTTCCCAAAGATATGATGAATAATAAAGCCAATGTTCCTATATCATCTAGAGTTCTTGCACAAACTAACATTTCTTGGCATAAAAGAGCATCTCTGTCTCAGATTTATTGATTTCAAAGGGTCATAATGTAATTCAAGGGAGGCTGAATTAATTGCAAAGTTTTTCCCAACTGCATAGTATAGAAATTGTTCACTACTGACTTTCCAACTGGAATTCTGTCTGAGTATATTCATACCCCCAGTTCAGACTGAAATAACTACTAGATTGTCTGTGTTTTTGAGATGATGCTCGCTAAGCTCTACTTACACAGTTCCTATTGCATGAACTGACTTCCTGGCAGCTTAGGAGGAGCCATTACACACTGGCCTGGGGTTCAGTTCCTTTTCCAATGAATGCTTAACAAAAACCTAAACAGCTGCTGGAGTGGTGACAGGGAGACAGGTTCCTACTGACGGAAAATTTTCTCACTTTTTAATCGTGCTCAAGATCATGCTCTGTCAAAAGGCATATTTAAATAATCTGTTGAACTGTTTCCAAAGAGACTAATAAATGTAGTAAAGCAGTTACAGGTGTGGCTCAGCACAGGCATGCTGGAGCTGATATTTGAGGGATAAATAAGGAGGGAGAAAAAGGAGATGGCAAGGATAAAGGTACAGAAATGGAGAGGCAAGCAGATGTAGAAGTTGGCAGGGAAACCAGCCTGTAAAAACAGACTATTCTGCTCCTCTTCTTTGCAGGACCCAAGCCAGCATATGTGCTTTGAGAATTCCCATCAGATCAGGCTTTGCAGAAGAGCCAGAGCAGTAACAAGCTCATAGTTCCCAGCAGGGTTTAAGACCAAGCTGGAAGCTGTGCTGCTCTGGCTTGTCAGCTTGTGGATGCCCAGAAGCAAATCCTTTCCTTTCCCTTTCTCTCCAGAGCTTTGCTCTTCAAGTCCCACAGGAAGAGGAACATGGGGCTTGAGGAATGAAATTTTACTCTTTAATTCTTGGTTCAGCAGTTAGCCTAATTATTATTGTAAATGTGGCAGGCAAGTTATCTTTCTAATATGTTCCCTCTCTTTTGAACTATCCATATAGATAGTTTCTGTATTGCTCTAAGATGCCAAAGTTCAGTTTAAAATTAAAAAGCCCAGAATCCAGAAAGACCTTGCTGTACTGTCAAGTATGACCTCACCTCCTAAGCCTCTGAAAGCCTGAAGGGCTTGGAGAGAAAATGAAGAAGGGTATTTTATCTCACTTTCATGGAAACGTGTATTTTTTTTTCCCTGACCTCTTTATTTATTTTGGTAAGAAGTATACAGAAAAAGGACAGCTATATTGAAATAAATCACGTGGAACTGGTTTCTGCAGAAGAGGCCATGAGATAGCCGGGGAAACTCAAGAAAAGTCCAGGTCCTGCTGCTGTGATATGCTGACATACAGGAACCTGCATGACAAGAAATGACATGAGCTGTGAGAGGTACAGGATTGAGTTGTTGTTGTTGTTACACTGGGCAGATTAAACA
This sequence comes from Regulus satrapa, assembly GCA_013396955.1. NCBI lineage: Eukaryota > Metazoa > Chordata > Aves > Passeriformes > Regulidae > Regulus > Regulus satrapa. The sequence continues at coordinate 46,564 of VWZN01022343.1, read as the reverse complement.
CAAACAGGAAGACAAAATCAAAGCCTCATGCAGTGAATTACATGAGTAGATAGGTGAGGTGCAGCTGTCAGGTGGTGTTCCAACACCACCAAGAACTGCGAGTGGAACACACCACCTTCAACCCTCTTGTGGAAAAAGAACTGGCAGCTTCTGGATGAGGAGACTGTTAATATTTAAACATTTATACTCTATTTTTGTGCTCTTTGGCCATGACCAGAGAGAGAAATTCCAAGAGAATTAGTGTTTAGTAGATACAAAGATAAATAGGCATATATAGTGGGTGCAGGAAAAATATGAGGATCATGCTTTCTGCAAGCCACACACTGAATCTTTGGGAAGATTTGCTCCCAGACTTAAGATGCCACTGTGAAAAATACACAGCAATATAATCCATGACGCATGAGATTGAACTTTGAGAGTGAGATCTTCCAAAATAAATCGTTACCAGCAAGGTCTGTGCAATCCTGGAACATTTTGCTGTTAATCACTCTCTCCTTTTTTTCTCCATAGGGGTATAATTAGCGTTTTGATTGAACTAGCCAAATATTTTGTCCAACAAAAGAATTTCTTAGTAAACTTAATTATGCTTTTAGTCTAGATGACCTTTTTCTTGATAAAATAAATCCTGATTACCTTTCTATTAAAAAAGTTGATTAATGTAGTTGAATGAATTATTAAAGAAGACATAACTGAATTGATTATACTTAATGTAATAGTAGATTACTGGGAACTTATAGATTAGTATCAGAATTTCTCTCCCTGTTATATGCTCATATAAATAGATTTAATTCAAAGGGACCGTGTCCATTTTTTTATGGCCTTACTCATGAATCAACACGGCTCTTGTAAAAACTCCTGGCATATAATAGATATAGGGTAACACTTTGAATTGGAGTGTTTTTCAGCTGGTCCATGCTTTTTGCTTCTTCCTTTTAACAGAACCTGGAAATCTGTTCTGTTTGAAAATATAGATTTTAATTGTCACACACTAAAAAGAAGTCTTGTATTTATTCAAGGCAGATTTGGAAATATTCCGACTTTGTGATAAATCGGTTTTGAGCTGCTCCTTAGCTACCCAGTTGCTTTGTTAATAACTCTCCTGTTGGTGTGTTTCTTGAGATCTGAGATAGATCATGCAGCAGCTGGCTGATGTGCATTCTCATGTTTGTACTTGGAGAGAAAAGAAAGTCAATTCTGTTTTTCCTTTTCTAGACCTTGCTATCAATAGCTGGGACACATGCAGAGCATGAACAAAGCAAGCAGGAGTCAGGTGACAATGTTTTTCCACTCTTTGGGAGTGTCTGATTCTTCTTGAGGAAGAAACTGTCTGAATCCATTGGATTCCTGCATAGCTCAGCCTATGATAGACACAAAGTATAATCACAGCTCTTGAAATGTAATGAGCCCTTTATTTACACTGAAGTAATTCCAGACATATACACATGATATATGAAGAACCAGGTGCCAAAAATTTCTCTTTTGCCATAAAGAGTAAAAATATTTCTTCTAAAAGGTAAAATAAAATGAGCTTATATATTATGTTTATATAGGTTTTTATTGTCATACTTCAGTTCAAAATCTTTTAAGCACTTCCAGAAAAAGGTTATTTAGATTTTTTTTTAAAGAACCTCCTCCTCTATTTAAAAGGCTGCTAAAAAAAAAAAATCAATGCAATTTTTATGCATGTGAATGTAGCAGCAAATATGTAAATCCAGCATTGTATTGAACCTTTAATATGATCCAGCTGAGCAGATGGTGACCAGCAGAGAGCTCTATCCAGCTTGTCTGGGACACATTGGTGGCTCCCACATTCCTCATGAGCTTGTGGATGAGAGGAAATATAAGGCACCACTCACCAAGCAGAGACTCAGTGGTGATGATATTCTACAGAGGACAGGAGCATGAAAAAATGGGTGTTGTTCAAAAGAAGTTGTGCAATGAGCAATCCAGGAGGTAAAGTCAATTTTACCAGTTGGTTTGGTTCAACAGGGCTTTATCCCATCCAAGAGAATCTATGTGGCCCACTTTCTGTCTTCTTTTATCTTCTTGTCCCCTGAGAACACCTGTGGTAATGAAATATTTCCCACTTGGGTGATAAAATGAGCTGTGGAGCTGTTTGAGGCAGCGTGATGGGAGAAACCTATAAGAAGAATGGCCAAATTGGCTCAGACCAGGAATTTGTCTGGTTTAACATCTCGCTTGTCATCAGAGCTAGCTTTGATCATGTGACAAAGGTGCAACACACACACAGCAGAAAATGGAAGGAGGGCAATGAATCCAGCTGTCTTTGTGGTTGTAATGGACTCCATCATACCAGACAGCCTCTATTTAGTCTCCCATTATCAGTTATTATGCCTTTCATATTATATTAAATATACATGATATTTAATGTGATTCATAACGTCATTTTATCATTATAACCCTTGGTATTTTTCTTTTCAGTTCAATGTTCAATTCCCTTTGAACTTACTTGGAAATTCTGAGACAATGAGGTCTATAATTTAATCACGTGCAAAGTGTACATGCTTCAGTGGGGAAGGATGGGAGGTGCTCCTTTTACTGGTTTTTAAATTTGTAAATTCTCATTTTCATGGAATTTAGAATTTCTGCTAGATCTGAAACTGCCTGGTGCTGTCCTTGCTTTAATTTCCATCTAATGGTAGTTCAAAGAGCAAATGCAGAGTAAACAAGTGGAGCAACATATCATATTTGTGATATGACCATTTAAAACATTCCTGAGGTGTTTATTTATCAGAAATTTTGTAAACCACATTTGAAAGGCTAAAAGAAAAAAAAAACCTATTATTTTTCTCCCAAGACCTTATTTTTATTTAGCTCCAGAATAGTCTAATATTTTCTGTCTATAGAAAATAACAGAGTTCACATTTCCAAACTTGAATGGTTCTAAAAAGACCACAACACATTTTCATTTCTTTTTAAATGTAGTTAATCTCAAACTTAAAATTGCCTACAATCTGTTGAACAGCTTTCAAGACTGATATATAGGCATAAGAAAGGATGGTCTCTTGGGAGCTAATCTTGTAGCAAGCAATGCTGTGGGTATTCAGCCAAATGGGATTTGAGACCAGGTTTTCTATCAAGAGTGATTAAACTGTCTATATAAAACTCAGATTAGGAATTGGAAAAAAAAAGTGTACATGAAAAGGCTTTAGCAGAAGACTAAAATCTCACAAATCTCCTCTTTCATTAAAAGCAGCACTACTCTATTCTACTGAAGAATCCTCTCCTCTCCTCTCCTCTCTCCTCTCCTCTCCTCTCCAGGTAAGCCCAGACTAAGAAATAGAGCTGAACTGGAAGCTATTATGTATTTCAGGGTGTTGGATAATGATGCCAGAGGAATCTACATGTATGAAACCAAAATACCTCATTTTTAAGGCAAATGCTTACATACTACAGACTTGTACCGTTATTCTTAGATGTTTCCAGTGCACAGACTGTGATGTTTCCAGTGCTCAGATTTCCTGTAATCCCATCACACAGCAATGCAAGGCTGCTTCTCCAAGTCTCAGAAAGATGGTAAATAATGGAATAGGTCTGGCTGAGCTGAGCAGATCGCATGCCCAAATTTTTCAGGTGCTTCCACCTTACACATAATGCATTAGTATCTTCTCCAACAGGGATTTTTGACTGATTGAAGTGTCTTTACAAAACTGAGTTTTGGCTTACTTTATATTGAATATATTTTTTTAATGACAGCCCTCCAGATGCTACTGTGTTCTCCTTATTCAAAAACATCAACGACCATATGCTACAGAACGAAAGGCTTAATTGCAAAGATGTATCTGGAATTCAACAGAGTCAGGAGAGAGGAAAGGGAATTTCATTAGTAGTCAGGCAAACAAACACAGGCATGATGAATAAGTAACGAAGAAATACGCTCAGCATTCTCTCTATTGATCACGTTTTCAAATTCTTCCAGGTCCTACAAATGGGGAAATGGAATTGGTGTCTAGTGTACATGTATGCATTCTCCCCTTATTTCTTTAAATACCAACCAGGAATTCTTACAGGAGAGGTGAGATTAGATAAAAAAATAAAATGTGAGGAAAACACATGTCACTACAGTTGGGTGATGCCTCAAAAATTATTTGGGAGGAACCAACATCTGTCCAAGAATGGAATTGCAATGGAGCCAAGTGGCATCTGTGGATGGAAAAAACTGATGCATAAAGATGAAAATGCATGAGGTTGTTCTAAGAATTTGTAGTTATTTATAATGATCAAGTAGTTTTGAATAAAATGGACAAAGAAAGTCTGTCCCCAGTTACAGAACACTTTTTGTCAGGGTCTGTGTTGTTGGTGCATTTCATACTTTGACACTTTAGTGGCAAATTACCTAGTTTAAATCAAATTAAAGACCTGTTTTCTGAATCTACAGCAGCTTTCCTCCTGCTATTCTATCAATGTATTTGGATACACATTGAGAGGAAAAGTCACATGTATCCAGATGTATTTTTATATTTTATACAGGCAAACATATAATATAAATAAAATTTTTGCACACCAAAATCCCATAATCCAATGACAAAAAAATTATTCCAAAATTTGTCTTATTTCCACTAGAGGTCAGTCAATAGATGGTAAATTTTCATATTGTAGAAATGTATATTAACAGATTTACCTGCATAACTTCTGCAAACCTGCTGAACAAGAAAATTATTGTATATGAAAAAAAATTATGCAAGAATAATATTTTAAAATATATTACAAATTCACTATCCATGTGGGTCTTTAAAAGACACGTGAATGTGGCACTTAGGGACATGGTTTAGTGGTTGACTTGGTGGTGCTGGGTTAACTCTTGGACTGATTGAAGTTAAGTGTCTTTCCTGACCAGGATGACCCCATGACTCTACAAGTGCTATAAAACAGAGAACGTGCATAAGAATTGCTTTTCCACAGTTACAGCACAATCTGGATAGAAAGACCAGTTAGTTATTGCAGAGTGTTTTGTAAATTACAGAAACTGATTGGAAATCTCTATAAGCCTTTTACTAAGCTGAAAATGCAGTAAAACTACTGGGATTTTTTTTAAGACAATCTGTCTTAACATAAAACTTGAAAGTCTCAAATGGCTTTAGCATGGCTCTCTAGTATTAAAACTATTTGTCATTTCAGAATAAAGTTTGCCCCAGCTACATTTACCACTGCCCTTATTTGCTACTTCCAAATATAGAGTGTTCTCCATGTTGATTGTTGAAGAGATATGGCTGTTAATTTGCTTTATTTATCATTGTTTTATGTATTACTTTTTCTGCCAGCAGCATCCCTGTAGTTTTTTTCTGGATATTGAATTACCTTATTTTTGATATAACAACCCTATTTATTGATTTATCATGTCTTAGGACCTCAATAACAAGGTCCTTGCTCTCAGATGCTCTTTTTTGGCTCTCGCATATAGGTAGTGGGTTTTCAATCTAGAAAGCAATTTCACTGCACAAACTCTTAGAAGCTATTAATCTAGACAATACCTATACTGATTGCTATGTTTTGTTCTCAGTGAGTATTTACCTAATATTTGAATTTAAATTCTTCCAGTATACTTACAAAGATCTCCCATCTTCCATCAAGTGTCACCAATTATGATTTTGATCACACTCAAATGCACTTTTTTTTTTTGTCACACCTTTGCTGCAACTGCATCAAGGCTGAGAAAGGGAATTTTGCCAAAAGATTCTGCGCAACACTGTTCATGTGTGGACCAAGAACATCACAAAGTGAGTAGCAGTAACCAATCTATTGAGGTATTACATATGTATTTATATGCCTTCATATCTTTTCTTGTCACTCAAATAGAGATGTAAGCCCTACATGGCATTACTCAGTTATAACACTGAAATACTTGACCATCCAGCTTCAGGAAAACCGAAGTGCTAAGATTATAATTCAAGAATCATTACCTGCCCACTGCTTCAAGTCATGTGATTCATGACTACAAAAGATTTTTACATTCTGACTTTAAAATAGTTTTGCAAAATAAAATCTATATGCAGTTCCTGTTGGCCTCAAATTGCAGGTCACTGACTTCTTAACCAAGATTTGTGGTCTAGAGGTACCTTCAGTTCTGAAATTGTTCCAGTTGTAATTGGACTTGACAGCTAAGTACAGAACAAAAAAGCTAATTTCTGTGAAGCCCCTGTAAGGGCATTTTCAAAACTTCCTGTTATTCCAAACACTACCTATTTTATTGAGCCTCTCAGTATTAAGCTGAAATGTCACACACCGTTTTGAGCACAGGTCAGAGGATTTCTCAATTCAGAAGCAGCATTTTCAAAACAAGTTATGTATTTTGCCCTGTTAGCTACACTTTCTCTGACACATGACATTTGAAGATTTATTTTTGGCTGTTTCAACAAGGGAAGGATGATCTAATAGAGCCTTTGAGTCCCTTTAAAATACATTTCTTTTAATGTTTCTCTTCCAGGATGTTATAAAAGAAATGTGCTTTGAGAAAAATTTGTTAAGTTGGGATCTGATATCTCAAAATTATTTGGTTTATTTGTTCTTGGAGTTTCAGTCCTTAAAATTTCCTACTTCAATCTGAATCAAGGTGGCATCTGGATGGCATCTTGGTGAAAACGGCAAAGTAAATAGATCCATATTCTCATTCATTTACAGTACCTAAAGAGTTGGCAGTCATATTACTTTTTCCCTTTTTATATGTCCTGCAGCAGAAGACTGCGTTCATGAACCTGGGAAGTTGTGGCTTTGCCACATCCCTTTTGTGCTTTTACTGTGACAGACAGCTTTCCCCAAGAGGGAGCATGAGGGGTGGTGGGAGGACAGGAGAGCTGCACAAAGTGATGAACACAGCAAGCTGGTAAAAGAAACCCGTTTTGCTTGCGTGTCAGAAGAGGTGGAATGTGCCCTAGGAAAACAGATTTTTGGATGAAAGTTGCTGAACTTTTCCCCTGATGCTCAGAACTGAGCACTTTGCATAATGGCTCCTCTGGGAAATTTACCCTGGGGCCATTTAGACAGCTGCTGACTACAACAAATGGAGAGGGAGTTTTAATTTTTTTTTTTTTCCTAGCCATGTAAGGCAAGTTTTCACTAAATCAGGCTTTTCTGAAGATGCCCAACACATTTTACTCGTCTCTTGGATGGATTTACTGAGGAGGACTGGATTCTGGCCTCCCTCATGTCCCTCCTTGGTGCAGTTGGTCTCCTTGCAGTGGTAGTGAATAGCAGCTGCTAAATCTGGGGACTGCTAAAGAGCACAGTGCCACAGCTGAGGGATGTTGGCTCATTATCCCAGTCCATATTAATACCTGGGATGTGCCCTCCTTCTTGAGGAGAATGTCTCAGGTTGTTCCTACTAGACTGAACAGGCAAAGTGAGCTCCTGCGAAGATCTTGTGTCTTTGTTCACCGTAAAAATTTCCTGGCAGCTATTTGGGGTGCCTTTATACTGGCACCAGTAATCCTGTGGCAGTGACCCATGCTGGGGACTCAGCTCCAGTGATGTCAGCAGGACTCTGCCCATTTAACCAGTCTGTGAACTCACTCTCTCCATGCAAATCCTGCAAGCAGGTAAGCTCCAGAAGGGTTAAATGTTACTAGGAATAGCACCTCACTGTGAATCTTGAATGGGCAAGCCCACTTTGGGTTTATATTTCCTGAGAAGATGACTGTCTCTTTCTCCCAGATGAATAACCCTTGGAGACTCTTCAGGTACCGATTAAAGAAGTGTTATGGAGACTTCAGATTTAAACTCACATGGCTCCTATGACATAAGAGCAATTTTATCATTTTATGCGAGGCCTGCTTCAGTCTTCACCATCTGTGGTTCTGGTCCAGCAAAAACTAATCAAGAAAATGTTATCAGTACCCTTGTGGATTTATAACATCTGGTTTTCAGACCCAGACTGGCCATTTATGTGCTCTCATTTGAGAACATCTTAAAAATCACTTCGGGCACATAGAGGACCGATAGATGTATGGACACATGTATGTATCTGTGTATGAAGATACTATAACTTTATCTGCTTAGTTACATAAGTTTTGGATTGGATTAAAAAAAGAGATGAATACAGAAGGGTAAAAAAAAAACCCAAAAAAATGAAGGGAGAACTGAGGATTCATAAGGAAAACCAATGAAATTTTTTTTGAACAGTTTTAAAGACTGGGAAGTGCATGATTTCTTCATGGTAGTTTTACTGTTAAGTTCAACATTCTCTACTGAGCCCTGAAGGATGGTTGTAGACATCACTGAGTATGTCCAGCTGTTAGAATGCCAGGTAAAGCAAGGCTCTGGATACCATGTGTCATTGCATAACTCAGAACAAATTGATATAATGAAAATACTTTGACAACAGTACATACAAGGGTGCAATAAAAATAACAGAATACTTTAAAAGCTGATACAAGAAGACAGCTGCAAAATGCCATATGAAAAATCCACAGAGAAACAGAGATGAAAACAGACAGGACATATGATCCCTTGCTCTTCGCTGGAAATCTGAACCTCATCTGTTCAGCCATAATCAACATCAGTCTGCTACCTGATCTTGACTCCCCATGCACCCATAAGAGAGAAATTGAGAAGTGCTGAGTCTTTGGATAGCTAGAGCTGCTCAGATGTGTTTGGGGGGGAAAAAGCCGAAGACATAATATGATGCTGGAAAATGTTGTTTATTTTATGACCAGTGTACCATATTTCCTCCTGCCAATTCTATTACGATGTTGGGACGCTAAAAAAACCCCACAAAACCCAAACCCAGGTCCAAGGGTTTTGTCTCCCTTAGTCCTCCTGTGTAACTAGGGGGCTGGAGGATATTGTATAATCAACAGCTCACTCTCACAGTGAAATTACTTTTACAGCAAGTGAAATAGTCAATATGTGCCAGCTGAGCTGTGGCAGTTGTTCATTCATGTGCTTGAGATGTAAAATACCAAATAATGTTATTTAACTCTCTTTCATTACATCAAATTACTCCCAGTGTGCAGTGGGTTAGGAGTGCACACTGGGAGGGTTTCACTGCTCTAAATTTAGACCTCTCTAACAGAGAGGTCTATGTCTGAGCTGGTTGTCTCAGTTAATACTAAAGTCAGTGGAAAGAAACAGGTGCATCTGGAGTGCCTCTGTTCTTCTCTTGGGGTAGCTGTTCAAAACTGTGTGAATCCTGATGAACTGGGATTAAACAGCATCTACATGATTAGCTCAGGTGTTACTCTCTGAGGTTAAGTGACACTAATGTTTGGAGAGCTACCCCATCTCAGCTGATGGGTGAGCATCAATTTGAGCACAAAGTTAGACCAACTCATCTGAACTCATCTGGTATAATCTTTCATTGATCGTAGCAAAGAGAAATTCAGTATATCAGTAAGAAAAATCTTAATTGAGGTATTTTCAGGCTAAAGGTGGAGCTTTTCTAATTTCTTAAAATCTCAGACTATACAAGCAGGTCACAGAGAAGCTGGACAAAGCTCATCTACCATATTAACTAGAGCTCTTTACTTTGAGGTACATAGCAGTTCCTCCCTTCTAGTCTCATTACTTCTAATCCTGCAGATGCTGGATGTTTTCTTCATTTTGCAGTACAAATGGACTGCTACAGCAATCCAGTGAGAATGTGAACTCAAGCAGCACTAAAGGAAAAGTACAGCTCCTTATGTGGTATGATGACTCAATATTTTCAACAATTTACTGTCAAGAGAAGCATTTACTGTGGTTTTACTTCAGTCTTCCTAAAAGCATGTAAGCCTTCATCCTCTCATGTGGTCTAGCAATTTTGTTCTTGCAGTAAACTTGAACAGTGACAGGAGATATATTTTTACTGTCCCATCCTAATCACTTTTGCCCAAGAATGATTCTTATAGGATATTAAGAATCCCTTCTCCATCACTCCATCTCCTCTGCTTTGAGGTGGGAGCTGGTAGAGAACTTTGGAAAAAAGAGCTTCCCTGAGCTCGGTTTCATGGGTATTTAAAAAGATATCTGAGCATACTGACAATAAAATCTACATCTGGGATAAATGTGATGAGCTAAGTACTCTTAGATAGGCCAACTAAATCTGCCTTCAGTAATGTAATTTCACTTACCTAATCTAGCTCAGTCTCTACCTCATTGCCTTTCAACGATTCACATCAGTATTGCAAATAACTTTTACTGCAATGTGGGTTTAGCAGTTGCCACTTTGTTCCTGTCCCCTGTTAGGCTTTCCAGNTGGGGGAATAAGTCAGCCTTATTCCTAATAAAAATGAAGTTTAAGTTCAGGATTGTGATGCTGACAAATTACAACAGATTTAGTGAAAAGAGACTGCATGAGAACATAAAATTTGGGGTTTTTTTCTAAAACACAGGATTTTCTCTCAGTGCAATGCTTTTAGGGCTTGTCTTTTACAACCTTTGCACTAATGCCTTCATTTATGGTATCTATTAGCTAATTAATCATAAGAAAGCTTAAACCTAAGGCCTTTCCCATGTGGACTCAGAATCAATCAGACAAACCCTGGTGAAAATGGCTTGCAGCACATTTTCCTCAGATAGCTGTCATGCCTCTGGAGGTGTGAGTTGTACTCTGGCCTTAAAGCAGAACCATGAACAATTCCAGTTTAGTTTCCTCCTCTCAGGATGTGCTGTGGCTTTTCTAGCAGCCTCCTGTTGTGTATAGCCAGACAAAATGAACCCTATACTGAAGGGTATAAAATTGCAGTCTTGGACTTCAGCAGTGCCAAAACCTGGCTCCAGATTAGTCCCAGATTAGGCAATCTTGTGAAATTATATTATATATTCCCTGTATTCTGAGTGTTTCATAAATTATGAGTAAATATAGTTCAGGCCTTTGGGAATAGTACATCAAGTTCCAAAACACTAGTGGTGCTTGATTTACTTGTGAGGTTCACAGGGAATACACTGGGGTGTGCTCAGAAGCACTGACACTCAAGATTTCACTGTCTGCTTCTGTAGGCACAGGGAAAAATACAGCAGTTTCACTAGATTTTGGAGTGAGTTTCTCAGGGCTTACTCTGTGTTCCTTCACTGTCTCTATATGTCTGCAGTGAGGTCAGGTAAACATGCTGGCATTCACTATTTTATTTTCTTTTTTAATTCTTTATTTGCAGAGAAATTCCCCCTCTCCTATGTGTTATGGCAGATGGTGGGAGGATGGTCTGATCCTTGGTAGGTACCAATTGCTTTGCAAGTATTGATGTGTCCTGTCACAGTTAGCTCATTCAGATGGTATTCTCTCTTGGTTTATACATTCCATTATGCTGTTTTTCAATGCAAAAGAGTACAACTTATTTGGTGGAATATAGCATAAAATATGCAGAGTTTGAGACCCAGGCTGGCTTCTTCCTCTGAAATGAGTGTTTGAGGAGCAAACAGCTTATGACAGCTTTGCAACTCTCCATTCTTCTGAGAGATGGGGAGGTTTTCTGTTTTTCCACTAGAGTAAAAAGGAGTAATAATTTCTTAATTAGTTTCATCATTTAACATGAGATGTTCACTGATTATAAATGTAAAAGAACTTGTTTGCATTTCTGTATCACATGGTAGAAATCTAGTGTTATGGAGTATTTATCAGCAATGTTGATTTTTTACACTTTCATTACAGAAATACTTTGATGTACTTTCATGGCTGAAAAAATGGAGAGCAAGGAGAAGGTACTGAATATGAGGTTGCTTCCTGTTTTTTCAGTTGGTGCTTTTCTATACAAATAGTTCTTCCAGTATTGGGCTCTAACTTAAATTGATTTTTAGAGAGATTTGTTAGCATTACACTTTGGCTCTGCAGATAAGACTTTTGGAAAGTGTGGGTTGTGAGTATAAGGAATGTCTAAAGTGGCTGTGGCAAGCCTGTTTCCATGCTGTCTGAGAGGGTGTTATGTGAGACGCTGGCCTCAAATATTTGTACTTGCACAGATGATTGACTTAAAACCCCAGCACCTGTGATCTCTGCAGTGTTCAATCTATTTGTGCAGCTGTTCCTGTGAGACAGTTATATGCAGTAATTGATTAGTTCAGCGGTCCTGCTATGGCACTGGGATGTTATGAAAGCTGGTGCATTNAAAAACCCCACAAAACCCAAACCCAGGTCCAAGGGTTTTGTCTCCCTTAGTCCTCCTGTGTAACTAGGGGGCTGGAGGATATTGTATAATCAACAGCTCACTCTCACAGTGAAATTACTTTTACAGCAAGTGAAATAGTCAATATGTGCCAGCTGAGCTGTGGCAGTTGTTCATTCATGTGCTTGAGATGTAAAATACCAAATAATGTTATTTAACTCTCTTTCATTACATCAAATTACTCCCAGTGTGCAGTGGGTTAGGAGTGCACACTGGGAGGGTTTCACTGCTCTAAATTTAGACCTCTCTAACAGAGAGGTCTATGTCTGAGCTGGTTGTCTCAGTTAATACTAAAGTCAGTGGAAAGAAACAGGTGCATCTGGAGTGCCTCTGTTCTTCTCTTGGGGTAGCTGTTCAAAACTGTGTGAATCCTGATGAACTGGGATTAAACAGCATCTACATGATTAGCTCAGGTGTTACTCTCTGAGGTTAAGTGACACTAATGTTTGGAGAGCTACCCCATCTCAGCTGATGGGTGAGCATCAATTTGAGCACAAAGTTAGACCAACTCATCTGAACTCATCTGGTATAATCTTTCATTGATCGTAGCAAAGAGAAATTCAGTATATCAGTAAGAAAAATCTTAATTGAGGTATTTTCAGGCTAAAGGTGGAGCTTTTCTAATTTCTTAAAATCTCAGACTATACAAGCAGGTCACAGAGAAGCTGGACAAAGCTCATCTACCATATTAACTAGAGCTCTTTACTTTGAGGTACATAGCAGTTCCTCCCTTCTAGTCTCATTACTTCTAATCCTGCAGATGCTGGATGTTTTCTTCATTTTGCAGTACAAATGGACTGCTACAGCAATCCAGTGAGAATGTGAACTCAAGCAGCACTAAAGGAAAAGTACAGCTCCTTATGTGGTATGATGACTCAATATTTTCAACAATTTACTGTCAAGAGAAGCATTTACTGTGGTTTTACTTCAGTCTTCCTAAAAGCATGTAAGCCTTCATCCTCTCATGTGGTCTAGCAATTTTGTTCTTGCAGTAAACTTGAACAGTGACAGGAGATATATTTTTACTGTCCCATCCTAATCACTTTTGCCCAAGAATGATTCTTATAGGATATTAAGAATCCCTTCTCCATCACTCCATCTCCTCTGCTTTGAGGTGGGAGCTGGTAGAGAACTTTGGAAAAAAGAGCTTCCCTGAGCTCGGTTTCATGGGTATTTAAAAAGATATCTGAGCATACTGACAATAAAATCTACATCTGGGATAAATGTGATGAGCTAAGTACTCTTAGATAGGCCAACTAAATCTGCCTTCAGTAATGTAATTTCACTTACCTAATCTAGCTCAGTCTCTACCTCATTGCCTTTCAACGATTCACATCAGTATTGCAAATAACTTTTACTGCAATGTGGGTTTAGCAGTTGCCACTTTGTTCCTGTCCCCTGTTAGGCTTTCCAGTTCAGTCGTAGATCCTACCTTGTGCTGGTAAGAGATGGAGTAATTAAAAAAACCCAAACAAACCAAAAACATAATGTGCTTAATTAATCCTTTTTCCCACATGTATCTGTCTTGCAGTGTAGCTGCTGGAGCACTTGCTCCAATTCGGCAGAAAAGAGGGAGGAGGGGGAGACAGCTGCTGAACACTTGGTTCCAGCCTCAGGACAAAGATGACAAAATTGTCTTTTTTTCCCCTCTAACAATCAACAAACATTNTGGCTTGCAGCACATTTTCCTCAGATAGCTGTCATGCCTCTGGAGGTGTGAGTTGTACTCTGGCCTTAAAGCAGAACCATGAACAATTCCAGTTTAGTTTCCTCCTCTCAGGATGTGCTGTGGCTTTTCTAGCAGCCTCCTGTTGTGTATAGCCAGACAAAATGAACCCTATACTGAAGGGTATAAAATTGCAGTCTTGGACTTCAGCAGTGCCAAAACCTGGCTCCAGATTAGTCCCAGATTAGGCAATCTTGTGAAATTATATTATATATTCCCTGTATTCTGAGTGTTTCATAAATTATGAGTAAATATAGTTCAGGCCTTTGGGAATAGTACATCAAGTTCCAAAACACTAGTGGTGCTTGATTTACTTGTGAGGTTCACAGGGAATACACTGGGGTGTGCTCAGAAGCACTGACACTCAAGATTTCACTGTCTGCTTCTGTAGGCACAGGGAAAAATACAGCAGTTTCACTAGATTTTGGAGTGAGTTTCTCAGGGCTTACTCTGTGTTCCTTCACTGTCTCTATATGTCTGCAGTGAGGTCAGGTAAACATGCTGGCATTCACTATTTTATTTTCTTTTTTAATTCTTTATTTGCAGAGAAATTCCCCCTCTCCTATGTGTTATGGCAGATGGTGGGAGGATGGTCTGATCCTTGGTAGGTACCAATTGCTTTGCAAGTATTGATGTGTCCTGTCACAGTTAGCTCATTCAGATGGTATTCTCTCTTGGTTTATACATTCCATTATGCTGTTTTTCAATGCAAAAGAGTACAACTTATTTGGTGGAATATAGCATAAAATATGCAGAGTTTGAGACCCAGGCTGGCTTCTTCCTCTGAAATGAGTGTTTGAGGAGCAAACAGCTTATGACAGCTTTGCAACTCTCCATTCTTCTGAGAGATGGGGAGGTTTTCTGTTTTTCCACTAGAGTAAAAAGGAGTAATAATTTCTTAATTAGTTTCATCATTTAACATGAGATGTTCACTGATTATAAATGTAAAAGAACTTGTTTGCATTTCTGTATCACATGGTAGAAATCTAGTGTTATGGAGTATTTATCAGCAATGTTGATTTTTTACACTTTCATTACAGAAATACTTTGATGTACTTTCATGGCTGAAAAAATGGAGAGCAAGGAGAAGGTACTGAATATGAGGTTGCTTCCTGTTTTTTCAGTTGGTGCTTTTCTATACAAATAGTTCTTCCAGTATTGGGCTCTAACTTAAATTGATTTTTAGAGAGATTTGTTAGCATTACACTTTGGCTCTGCAGATAAGACTTTTGGAAAGTGTGGGTTGTGAGTATAAGGAATGTCTAAAGTGGCTGTGGCAAGCCTGTTTCCATGCTGTCTGAGAGGGTGTTATGTGAGACGCTGGCCTCAAATATTTGTACTTGCACAGATGATTGACTTAAAACCCCAGCACCTGTGATCTCTGCAGTGTTCAATCTATTTGTGCAGCTGTTCCTGTGAGACAGTTATATGCAGTAATTGATTAGTTCAGCGGTCCTGCTATGGCACTGGGATGTTATGAAAGCTGGTGCATTAAATAAGATTTCAGCCAGCATACTTGCCCTCATTCTGCATGATGTTTCTTAAGTACCAGTACTTTGCTGTAGGAGCTCTACTTTTCCAAAATGGTTAGAACATCTAAAAATATTGATTTTAAGAGGTAAAAGCATCTGTTTTCATCATTTCCTTTACTGAAGTCAATCACTTTTTCTATTTCAATTCATGAAGTGTTGATGAAGTTAATACTCTTAATAAGAAGACCAGGAGGCAGAGATCATGCAGTAAATTGAGTGCAGAACAAGCAACCTTGTTAGTATTCCCTCTCTGAAGAGAAAACCCAAAAGATGATGATAGAATTTAACTGTACTCACAGAATTAATACAATGTTATTATTTCTCAAGTACTGCTATGGTTCAAAATAAAAGGTCTTAATTATTTTTCTCCCATGTTGCATATACTGTAAGAGAACAGTCTTTCAATTCACCCAGATGTAGAGTAAGAATAATCTGTCCTACAATGCTAGGTTCAAAACAACACTGTCACATAGTCTGTTGAGATTAAAAGGGAAAGTAGTGCAGTCCATGGCCATTCCTATTCTGCTGTGCATAGTTAAGTTTATTTTTCAGACTAACATTTTTCTAGGAGTATCTCAGCAAGTAATCAAGCTGCATATCAATCAATAATCAAGCTGGGTAAAAACCACTGCATAAATTACGGTTTTGATGTATATAGAGAATTGTATTTACTGTGCTTCCATGAACCTAACACACACTGTGAGATGGGTTTTACATTGGAAACTTCTTGAGAGTTCAAGTTCTCCAGAGCAAGAGTTGATTTAGGTCTAAAACACTTTCACATCTGACAAGTCCCATGTTTCTGACAGGGTGCAGTTTATAAAAACAAGCAGAAAGGAGCCTTATTCTTTCAAAATAAGGATAGTTTCTACCCATCTACTTTTGATGTTCTTAATCCATGCTTGGGTTTTTTTTTGGTGGCAACAGTTAGGTACAAGTCTTATAATTTGAGTAACTCACTGGGTTACAGTCCTGAAAAACACTGGATGTTAGGTGTGCAGTGCAGAGGATGGTTAGGAACCCAAATGTTTTTGAGATTAGTTATTTATAAATTCAGAGTCTTCATAATTTGTATTTCTGATAAGGATACATGCCTAGATAAGGGATTATCTAGGCAAAATAATGTTTAGGAGAATCTTGATTTAGATGAGTAAAATTTCATGTGTGGGTGTAGACACAAAACAAGGGCAATGGAGTGAGAGACTGAGGTTATTTTGTAAATCTGGGTTGAGGTACTGAAGACTGAAAATGAAGTGCTCACAATTTAAATGGGGGGGGGAAGAAAAACATCATGAACACATATCATTGTGAAATAATGATTAAAAATTGGTGTAAGAGAAATAAAGAAAAGGTGGAATTGCTTTAGATTTTTTTAAGCTTTTTTACTTTACTGAATGGAGGAAAGGCATATATTGCTGAAATCTAGCATGTAGCGATATAACTGTGACAGCAGCATGATGACAGCATTCTCTGTCATGTGTGAGATATGAAACAAGGCCTGCCAAGGTGTGAGGAAACATCTAAAACTTACCCAAGCTCTGTCATAATCATGGATCACAGTCCTTTTCCAGTCATGCTGTTGTAAATCAGCACAATGCATTCTGGCATGACTTAAGCTATTCTGGGTTTATAAATGGGTGTAATGGGTTTTTAAAAATGGTTGCTTGTTATCGGAGTAGTGGCTGGTGTTAAGCAACAAGCTCTTGTGCAGGTCTCCTCAAAGTGACAGAGGGTAGTCCAGGAAGGCATGGAAGACGAGGTTTAATTAAATGTTTTTGCATTAATTATTGTCTTTCAGTAAAGCAAAAGTAGCTCATCAGGAGCCTAAGACTTGAGTTGCAAGGTTAAAAAATTCCTGTTAGTTTGTTACATGTATTCTTGCTGACGTAAATCATGCAAAATTCCTTAATGCAAAATAAGAACAGGATGTTTTAAAAACCAACAAATAGAAGTNTTTGGTTTTTGGTTTTTTTGTCTTATGAGCAGTACTGAACTTTTAAAGATAATTCATTAAGCTTTCGAATGTCAGTGTTACAAAAAAGCAATTATCACTCTCTTATTTCTGAGTCAGATTACACTTTGGTCCCATAACAAAGGTTTTCTCTATTTTAGCCTTATAAAGTTATAAGGGGAAACTGCACCCATCCCTTATTTGTTTATTATAAGTGAAAAGTAATATTCTCATAAAATCATATGCATCATGAGCTTAGGTCTTCGAGTCATTGAATACATTAAAAGTCTTCAAAAAGTTTTGAGCTTGCAGAAGTTACTATAAATATCTGGGACTGCTTTTGAGAATAATATGTGAAAATCTATAATAAAAATATAGATTTATTGACAACTGTGAGGAAAAAACCCTCAGAACATGAAACACAGAGTCTGACAAATAGCGAGCTGGAACATATCTTTTTGCAATTTTGCCTTCTTGCTCTGAGGTCACATTGAAGTGTTGTTTAGCAAATACTTACTTGACATGTTACTGAAAACCTCCAGCTTAATTTCCATAACCTTCATAGGCATTCCTGTAGAACTTTGCTGTCCTTGTGAATAAGTAGGAAGTTGCTTTAAACTCCAGTCTAGCTTCTAACCTTTCCCTGCTGTGAAACAAACCAATTACTTTTTGTTTCACTCTTTACAACCTTGGAGAATAGTTCACCTCTCTGCTCCTTTTAAACAATTTTAGGATACATGAGAACTGCTGTGTCTACTAACCACCTTGCTACCCTTTATGTACTTACAAATTGATCATTTAACATTTGGTCTGGCATCTTCCAGGATGTGGAGTAAGCTGATATATGATTCCCTGGACTCCTTCTATCCTAAGGAAAGCACAGTGCTTGCCTTTCACCAGCTCTCTGTGACTTCTCAAGGATAAATGATTCAGAGATTTCTTTGGCTTTAGGGTATATTTGAGCATGCCCCATTGACTCTATTAGAGTCAGATCATCCATTTTCTGCTGTGGCCTTTAGCTGTTTTGCCCTGCTCTGTACCTACCTGCTAACATTAATTGTGTTAAGTGGCCTGCCCTTTTGTGTTAGCAGGCGCAAAATTTGTGCCAGTTCAACCTTGTCTTTGTCATCCCTTAATGCGCTCACTCCCTGCTCCTTCATGGCAGCAGATCCTCAGGCTGCTGGAGGGATTCCTCTCCTTGCAGCATTCCATGGCTTCTGCTCTCCTGTCCCACACCCTGGGTGCAGGAGTGCCACCTCCTCAAATCCTCACCCATGAGGATTCCCTGCCACTGAGTGCTGCTGCTCACAAAGTGTTTCATCCAAAGTGAAGCATTCTGTCTTGAGGACCTCATGCATTTCTCAGCACTGAATGAAAAGTAACTGCCCACCTAATAAGTTCTTCTAACTTCAAATACGTAAATAAAGTAGTAAATTTGGGGACATGGGGACATCTCTGTCCTGCTCCATTACATTTCCTGCATCTCTCAAGTCAGTGACAGTCTTTATTACCAAGTTTGTTAAGGAAACCTGACTTCCATAGTTTTGTTATGTGTTAGAAAATCACAACAAGTTTTGAAAAGGTCAAATTAGATTTAGTTTCTCTCAAGTTCAACATTTTCAATAGACTGTCTTGAAGTTAATAAAAAGGATAATGCAGGATTATTCTCCTAGAAGAGAAATTTAATTTTTGAACAATTTGTCTTCAAAAGGCAGAGCTTTTAGAAAGATCTTGGAAAACCCAGATGGTTTGGTCATTACAGAAATCAACAACTCACTAAGACAATGTAAGTAAATTTCCCAATTTCAGATAGATAAAACAAAAGCAACCACTTTGTTTGACTAGTGGTCATAATAATTATTCAGATTCTGTAAGAAAATATTTGGGGTTTTTTTCACTTCTGTGGAGAAGTGATAAAAAGAAATTTATTTAAATTCTGAAGCTGCTGTTCTGAAAGAGACACTTTTAGGATGGAATGTGCACTCAGAGTCAATCCTGCATTTAATTAAATATTTGAGTTCTGCTCAGAATAGATTTCAGTCACTGTTTTCTGAAGCTTGGAGAAATTTTCTTGTGTCTTTGACACAAGTTTTCTTCTTTCCTGTCAGAAACTGCTCAAGTCCACATGTTATACTGTTGGTTAGCTTCAGATCAAATGCAGAAATTCTCTAAGACACAGTAGTTTCTTATTCACCTTCAGTCATATTTATGGCAAGTCTTCTTTAGACTGGTGTGTGTTAGAGAGATCAAGGGAAGAAAACAGTAGACATGCTGTTGAGATACCAAATCATATAACAGGTATTTAGAATGATCGAGGGAGAGCAGAACATAAAAAAATAAATTCAAACCATAGACCTGGGAGCAGGTGCTTGGCAAATTAATGTTTTATTATCTTTTTTTACTGCTAAACTGTGATTGTGCAGCAGATGGGAATATAGTAAAAGAATGGAAGAGAAGATGGGAAAAAACCTGCCATTCATCTCCTCCAGTCCTTTATGAGCGTGGTGAACCCCTGTGTGCTTCACAGGTTTTCCTTCACGGGGATTCCTTTCCCTCTTGCACTTCCTCAAAACCTGTGCCTTGGCAGTTGTGATTTGGAGGCTCTTCATGTGCATAACAATTGCTCATCTTGGATCTCCTCCTGATTGCTTCATTTATCTGTCTTTCAGGCACTCAAGTAAATTAATTTAACTTAAAATTAATATATTTCCAAAAGAAAATATTTCATAAATACTCATAGCCTTTGTGGGACTTATCTGAAGTATTAGTCTAGATGATGGCATTTTATTACCTTTTCATAATATTTTACTGATTGTGAAATAAAAATCAGTTTAAATGTAGTTTAGCATTGTCTTTCCAGTGATAATGAATATCTCTGAAATAAATCCAAATACATTAGCTGCTTGTTCAATAGACTTCATATTTCCATCTAGAAATTTTCATGTGTTGGAATATTTCACATTCTCCTTTGCACATTATGCAGGTAGAAGTATCAACACTATGACATCTATCAAGGGAATGCAAGAGATGCTGATTAAGCCAAGTTGTCTAGACTTCACCTATAATTAATGGATAATTCTTCAGTTTTTCTGTGTTTCTGTGTTTTCCTGATTTGAAGCAAAATGTAAGGGCATTACAATCCACAGTCATGTAGAAAGGCTTTTTTTTTTCTTTTCTCTTTACAAAGCTTTAAATTGTTTATAAACTAACAGCACACAGATACCTTGATATGAAAAGCTTATACATAGGTATCTTACATTTTAAAAATGGCACATAAACACGTACACCAAAAATGAAAGCAATTAATAACCACCTGTCCAAATAAAAGGAACAACATTTCATGTATTATTCTGGTCAGCTTGCTACCAGCAGCACCTCAGTCCAGGATAGGAAACCACTGAGATGCTTCCATCAAAAGAGCTCTCCTCCACCTGGCTGGCAGTGCCCAGTGGGATCCAAACTTAGGAAGGGCAATGGGACATATTGGCCCAAGTGCCATTTTACTTCTCCAAGTTGCTCCCAAGTCTGTGGGAACTGTGCAAAAGGATGCCATACACCTTCTGAGGATGCTTTTATGGCAGTAAAGAAACAGAAGTACTGATTCACTGCTGATGACAATGTCCTTAGGATGCATTTTCCACACTTCTTTAACAGAAGCAGAATATTGGATAAAAACTGTAGGATAGAAACCTCTGCATCTGACCCTCTTTTCACCTGAATTCAGGCAGCCTTTCACATTCCAGGAATACTGAAATAGCTGTCATGGTCTCTGAAAGCTCCTGTTCTACGAGTTCAAAGCCATATAGTTGACCAGCACTCAGGAATACTTGATTTAACTTATTTACAGCCCAAAAGTCTGAAGAGAGAGATTTTTTTTTGTGTAGTAGGATGGAAAAGCCTTCATTAACCGTGCTTCTTCTCCTAAAATAGCATTTGCTTTTTGAGTGGGGGAGGACAAAGGGATGCCAAGTAGTCCCAAAATGCCATCCATTCCTAGAAATGTTTCAGTGCAGATGGTGCTGTGAAAACTGAACTATTCCAGAGATTCTAAGTGGCAGATGGAAGTACCCGAGCCTGTGTGAGCAGACAGCTACCTTTTCTCTCTTCTAGCTGGGCACAAACCACACTGCCCAAGTGATTACAAAAGGGAAGTTGTTCTCAATTACCAGATCCTTGAGCTCAGTGCTTCCTGCTGTGTCACCTTATCCACATAAATTAAAAAGGGACTCCATCAAAAAAGGGTTAGGACAAATTTGAGTTGGTAACTGGCTATGTGAAGGAGGCCGAGGAATTATCTCTGCAACCTACCAAACAAGGTAAATATACTTCTCTGCTGTATATACATTATTCATACTACAACAGTTAAAGGTGCCATCAGCTCTCTCAAGCCAGTAAAAAAGGGACTGCAGACCAATCTATCTTTTTATTTTAAGTGCATTCTGATATCAGTTTTTGGTCAATAACTTTTGTGCACTCTCAGCTGCTGCAGGAGGATTTAAACTCTTAAATCTTTAACAGAGTCCTCAGAATTATGCTGACACCCTATGTATTTCTCTTGCATTATGTAGTGGGACTTTAAACACATGGGGTATTCAGTCTTCAGGTGGAAGTGTCATCAGCTTTTTATAAATTAGGTTCTAAGCCAGTTTGAATACAGTGTGGGAGCTGGCTCTCTGTCACTGTCAGTTTAGAGATAGATTTTTCTCTTTGCTAATAGATCAAAGAAAATATAGCTCCTAATAAAGAGATACAAGGTGTTTATACTTTTCAAAACTGTCACAGTGATCCATATGCAGGACATTTGCCATTGCATTCATAGATAAAGAAGGGCAGACACTGAAGATCCCTCACACCAACCTAAAGCACTGAACAACAGAAAATATTTCTAAATTAAATAAACTTGCAGGAAATACTGAAGTGTAAGCAGAGATAAAGATGTAGTTCTAAGGTAAGGAGGCCCCTTGAGGCAACTGCATGCAGTCCTCTGTCTCTTTCTCAAGGAAAGCATTCCTAAATGTTTATGTCTGTTTATGTTTTCATCACTGACTTAGGAGATTGTGGACAATGTACTTTGTCTTCTCTTGCTCTGCAGCTCAGAGATAGCACCTGTGTCTCTTTATCAAGGGCTGACAATTCTAAGGGAGAAGAGGCTGTAGCTAGATCACCTCTTTACACCCTCTCCTCCATGCTTGACACATAACTTACATCCAAGTTTTGTGAAAATCTTCTCTTTTAGTTCTTGAAGGGTGCTAGGGAAGGTTATCAGGTAATAAAAATGTTTGCCTCAACTATTATTTGTTCTGCAAGATGCATTTTCAGTTGAAAACAGCTTCCAGGGAAAAAAAAGGCACAGTCTTGAATAGTAAGAAAGCCACAAAGGGATTTTTATCAGCTGATATTTGATAGCTATGTCCTGCAGTCTACTGCCCTTCCAAGGCACTAAAAGTCAAGCAAGTTTTGTATTTTCTACAAAAAACAAACAAAAAGAAAACAAACCCTCAAACCACACTACATTTACTGTATGAGCCACATATTTAGGAATTATTTCATAATTTCTGGCATTTTATAACATCCAAAGGAGAATATATTTGTCATGTTTTTGGAGCCTGTAATTCCAATGGTTTGAGAATGACACTATAAGGCCTGAGGTGGCTCTAAAAATATTTGAATTTTGTGGAGTAAAATTTCTGTCACATTATAGTAAGAAACAGAACTTTTTAACTTTCGAGAAATTAAACCAGGAGCAAGTTCTGAGCAGACCATCTGCCTCAAGCTCTTTAAAAGAACATCTTCATCTCTCTTATAAAAATCAAATTACACTTAATGGGTATAGTTATGATCATGGTTGACAAAAAGGGAGGAATCAAGACTTTTCCTGACAAGGACAATTTTACAGGACCTGATATAAAGGTGAATCCACAGCAGGGCACAGAAAGAAGACAAAGAACAAAACATCAAACTGGTAATAGAGTTTAGCATGGGAGGACCCCAGAGCACAGTGCTGGGGAATCCAATGGGATTTTTTTCCTCTTTCTAGCAGCACTCCTGGCTCTCTGGTGGGGAGCACCCAAGTCCTACAGCAAGCACATCTAGGGTATTTTTATGGACTCTAAGACGCCATTAGAAGAACTCACA
This sequence comes from Regulus satrapa, assembly GCA_013396955.1. Classification (NCBI taxonomy): domain Eukaryota; kingdom Metazoa; phylum Chordata; class Aves; order Passeriformes; family Regulidae; genus Regulus; species Regulus satrapa. Next base: position 23,128 of record VWZN01022343.1, on the reverse strand, counting down.
GGAACATGGACACTGAAAATATTAAAATAGCTCAATCCCTATACCAAAACAAATGAAAACTGCACTAAGCTAGAGTTCTTGAGGCCTTTGTTTTCCATAATACCTATTTTGGCAAAAATGATGGACAAGAGGAGCCCAGTAAGCCCACAAAGTGGAAATTCTTTTCTTAGATCTTCCTTCTTCTTGTAATGGGTGGAGACACTATTTAGGTTACTTCTCTGTTGCTTGTGACACTGTGGTGATCCACAAAGCAAAAGAAACTGAATTTCTATGTCTCTTTCTGTGTGAGGCTCTCTGTGACCTTACTCTATTCTCATTCTTAGGACCAATATGTGGAAAAATCCCCAGGGTGTACCAATATTTAGACAGTATATCTGATTGCTTAGTCTATATTTTACAGTTGCTGTATTTCTTCAAATATCTCTCTTGATAAAAATTAAGCCAGAACATGGTCATCTATAATCATATGAAGAATTTAAATGAAGAAAAGTTTGTCATGCCAGTAAAATTTATTTTAAACATACATATTTTCTAATTCAGTGCCTGGGAAATTATGCTAAGGAAGACAGAAGAAAAATCTTCAGAATTTTTAGTGCAATATTCATTTTCAGATGAGATTAACTGTATCATGCTAATGAAGGTTAATATTTCGAAATTGTGAGGACACATAATAATCTATCAATTAATCTCAGTATCCAGCAACTGTCATGTGCAAAACAGTTCATAAAGCTAAACTAAACAACTGATTCATTGGCTTTTTAAACATTATTGCAAAGAATTAGCTTAATGGCATCCTATCATCCATGGTTTGCCTGCAGGGTCTACTTCATCATTTTTTTCAGATATTAGGATGAAAAGAACAGAGTTGTTATTCAAACAGAACTGTTCCCTACTTGCTATTTCTCACAGCATAACAGCAAATTATTTGTATGGGTCCAGTATATTAACTGAAATTGATAGACTCACATTCAGTAATGCTCATTCCCTCTCATGGCCTGGGGTTGTTCCTCTGATGTTGTACATTCAGTCTCTGAAGTAGTCTGGGGTCCTGCCCAGATTAATACAGAGGTGCTCTGTACACGCAGCCCATCTGCTTCTCTCCACCCCAAATGTATAGGGATAGGGACAATCAAATCCAGGGAACTCAGCCCTGGTGTGGCACATGTGGAGTGTTGCTGCAGCTCTGGCCTCCTCAGTATCAGGGAGACATGGAGTAGCTCCAGCTGGAGCATCTCTCTTAGGAGGAAAGGTTGACGGAGCTGGGCCTGTTCAGCCTCGAGGAGAGAACTGAAAGGGAACCTCATCACTGTCTGTCAGTGTCTGAAGGGAGGGTGCTTTGGGGGGTGGGGAAATAAGCAATAGGACGAGGGGCAACAGGCCTAATGCACAGGAACTTCCACCTGAACATGAGGAAGAACTTCTTTATCATGGAGATGACAAAATACTGGAACAGGTTGTCCAGAGAGGTTGTGGAGTCTCCCTCACTGGAGATACTCAAGCACCATCTGGATGCAGTCCCATGCCACGTGCTCTGGGTTGACCCTGCTTGAGCAGGGAGGTTGGACCAGATGACCCACTGTGGCCCCTTCCAGTCTTAGCCACTTTGTGATTCTGTGGGACTGGAAATGCCAGGCAGTATGTTCCATATGATACAGGTTCATTGTGTAAAGCCAACAAGCCTTGCTCCAAAATAGAAAAGAAAAATGACTGCACAAACTGGCCCACAAGGCACAACTAGTGAATGAATGATTCTGTTTGAGATTTTATTAATTTCTCACTGTATTCCTTCTGATTATTCCACAAAACCAGAAAGGACAGTATGGTTTAGACTTCAGCAATCACAATGCTGCATTTAAACCCTCCATAGGCAGAAAGGATCTTCTACATAAACATTATTCTTAGCTTATTTGCTTGTTTAAATTTTCCATGCAGTTTGTGTGCCATAGTCTATTTTAATTCCTCCATAGTTTGCTGAATTTTAGCAAGAGTTGTATTAATTTGAAATCTCCATATCCTACTATGAATACTACAAGAATTTTCCAACATGGAAAACATAATCGGAAGAGTCTTTGTATTTTTATGTAGAAGTTTATATAGGTAGAAAGAAGCAAATTAGTATTTTAAATTACCAGAGCAACATATTTTAATTTTTTTTTTTGATGAATCATTGGTCTCAACACTCTTCAGAGGATTGGGAAACTTTTATTCTGAAATCAAAAGCAAGTTGAGACTTTAGGACCTAGCATTAGGTGACAATGGCATCTATTATTTATGTGAACACTTCATTTATGCATCAAAAGACAAAGCAAAACCATTCAAAAGTAAAAAGCACACCTATGCAATCTGTGCCCCCATAGTTTATTCCAGGAAGGAGCTTTCTGTATCCTTCAAGCTCTGAACTCCAAAATTTCCTAGTGATGCTACAGTGCCTTATACCTAGAACCTGGTTTGGTGTGTATGGTACTTTGTAGTTTACAACTCATTATTAAAATTCAGTGCCAACAGGACAAACATGATACATAAAATATTTGGCTTTTTGTTTCTTAAAAATGAGTTGCCTGTGAGTGTTAAGTTTCTTTAATACGTTTTTAATGTGTCTCTATGTTAAAGAAATGGCTGGTATGCCAATGCTGTTTTCTTGTTCTAGTGAGTAATGCAGCTTGGCTGAAAGAAAGGAAACACAATTCTGATGAATAAAATCTGTTTACAGTGAAATTAAGCCTGGTCTGCTTTACTTCATGGTTATTAAACAAAAAGTGTTTGCTTTCTTAGCACAGATTCAAAGTTTGAAACTCTTTAGTCTCTGGTGTAGGAAGGAGAGGATTTTCTGCCACTTTAGTGCTGAAAATAAACAACTGCCAAGCGCAAAGCACCAGTGGTCGCCTCTTAACATTTATACATGATGCAACAGAGATGAGACCTTACCACTGTGGTTTTGATAGTTCATAGTTAGGCATTTCCTTGAAGAAAAAGTGAGTCTCTTCAAATAAATATGTTTATAATCAGATAAACATGGGATCCTTTCCCTAAAAGGTATTGTAAACACATCCTTGTTTACAGTGGAACGATTCTGAGCACAAACTTGTATTTGAGACTGGGGAAAACACACTCAAGTATCTAGTCAACAGCTACAAATTAATCAGGAAATGTTTGGAAGTCTTGATTTCTAACCAAGTTGATTTCAGTGTTTGTGTTAGAAGAGCTGACTTTCTCTGAAGTGCTTTTGGTGTCCTTATAAAACCTTGCTTTAGCAGTCCACCCATGCCTCTGCCCTTTATGTTGAGAACCATTTTTGCTCGTAGGTTTAGTGCCAAGAAAATGAAACAGACTATTGGAAATCTTGATGGCATCAGTACGTGAGGTGTCTGCTTTCATGATTTGTTTATTATACACTGTAATTTTGTTATGATAATAATATCAATTTTTGAGTGTTAATGAAAAAAACAGTCAAACTTTGATTGGTTGGGATTTTTTTTTCCCATTAATTTTTAGCCAGCTCTTTTCAGACTTAGAGCCTTAACCTTGCAATTCAACTTCTTCAATAATTCATAGTACAATAACCATGCAAGGGCTAAAACAATGGAATTCCCCTGCTTGTGGAAAACAGATCTTCCAGCTATATTTAATATTTAAACACTCTCAAGCTATTAGTCATTGGAACTGAGAAAAAGCAGGAAATCACTATTCAGACATGCTGATCAATAAAATATAATAAACTATTTATACACATTGGTCATTATCAGTTGCTCTTTTTGAACCTGTAAATTGACTCAGTCTTCAGAAGGAAGTAGTTGCCAGCAGAGCTGATTCACATCATTCTTGCATTCGACAAAACAGTGTAATTGCTTATTTATCTGCTTTAAAATTTGTTACAGCAAGGCTATAAGTAAAAAAGTTCTCATTGGAATGTCATCAGTGATTGGCTTTTTGAAGAATATCCATGGTGCAATTTTAAGAGCAAAACACAATCTGTATATCACAAAATACTTAGGGGTAAGACAGCTGAAAGCAATTGCTGCTGCCAAAAGCACTCCCCTTAATGAATTCAAAAGCCATGAGGATCTTCATGGGTGTGCAGTGTCTGTATCCTCATTTTCAGCTTCTGTTCTACATGTGAGAACTATAATTGTGCATGTATTACAGGCCTTGTTGTTAATCTTGCTGTCATTTGAGATGTCAGAGACTGTAGGTAATATTTATGGAATTGTTAATTATGATTACAGCATCAAAAGAAAAAAGAAATTCTTAACAGTGAACAAAATGTAAGTAGCACTGGGTAATATCTAAATATATTCTTATGTTCAGGTTTGGATGACATCTGCCAAATGCCTTATCCAAGTCCAGTACAAAGAAGATAAGGGTGTTTAAGTTGAAAAGAGCAAGGCAAATAACATTATAATTACTAAAGGGAAGGGCGAGAAAAGACTGAACAAAACAGTAATTCTGCAGGAATGAAAAGTATTAACAGAGATTCAGAAAGCTTCTTTGGTTTGATTTGGTTTTGATTTGTTTGGGTGTTTTTTGTCCTGATCTTAAAGGAATAGCACAGGGGTCACTTCTGCTGGCTCAGGAGGAGTTGTCCCCTTGTTCCCTGGCTTCTCACAGGGACCCTGTGTACTAGATTACCTCCTTGGCATTGCCAAAGTCATAGAGACAGATTGCCACTGAAATCTGTGTAATGAGCCAAAGCATCCTGGCCCTAATGTGCTCTTAAAGCATTAACTGTTTGCCTAAATTAATACAATATGTTTGCAGTCTATTGCAGAATTGGTGCAGGGAGTGTGAGGTGGGCAGTTTTTTATGTCCTTCAGGACTCAAAAGAACTGAGCCGAGATGTATGGGTCAATGATAGTATACAAAAATTCTGAAATTAAGAATTAATTGAGTTTTGTTGTCCAGATAAGGTAAAATGGAATTTCAGACCTTTCTTTCTTTTGTTCATTATGAAATGGCTTTTAGTCAGTCTCTAAGTTATAGCATTTTACATGTGGATAACAGCAGAAGCAGCACATAAAAGCATGGGTCTTGCAGACTGATTCCCCAAAAGACTCCTAGAATAATTTGAGATCCTAAATTAATGGGATATCCATCAAGTCCTTGTACCTGTCTCTGAATACTATTTTCTATGCTGTGGTAGTAGTGGACTTGGTTTTTGTTTTGAGTAAGTGGTCACTGAAAGGAACCCCTGTGGCCTCACAGCTGGCAGGTGGCCTATCAAACTATGCCTGGTGGAGATAAAGTTTCATTTTCAGTACCAGACCTACCTGAGTATTTAATCCTTTCTTCACTACCACCACAGAGGGAGAAGCATGGGAATGGTCAATGCAAAGGGAGTGCATTTAGGACATACTGCCTGACAATTTTTAATTTAACAAGTGACTGGCAATACCTAGTGATGGTGAAAACAAGTTCTGCCTTTACATCCTGCTGGGGGAAGGAGGGATTGTATCGTAAGAGGAGTAAAGCTTTATTGAAGTAGAAGTGAATATCTGAGCAGCAGGGGAGGCCAGCTTTAATTCTCTCCTTGCTGGGCTATAAATCACAGCTCTCCTTCCAAACGGGTTGAAGAGTGTTATAGAAATAGCTTTTTCAGACAGGTGTGGATTTTTCTTTGGGCATGAAAGCTGTAAAAGTCAGAGCACAAAGGAAAGCTATTTGAACTTCTCATCTAGCAAGTGTATTAATAAAGTCTGGGATATTGGTAAAGTGCTGCTATCTCTCCTCATTTCTAAATCAGCAGGGTAAGCTGAAATAACTGTCCCATAAAATGAAATGATTGCAAGAAAGAAAAAAGAACTCTTGCCTGAAATTTTGTGGTTCTTTTTGACAGTGTTTGCCAGTAGTCAAGCAACACTTTCTCATATGCAGCAAACTATGCAGGTGCTATAAACCTCAAGATTCTCAGAATACAAATTAACCCAAAACTGGGTTGCGTGGCCAATACTGGTATCATCATGCAGGAGAGAAACTAAGAGGGAAGCCCTCGGAAAATATGATGATAGTATACCGAAAGATAAAAACAAAGGCATCTAAGGCTGCTCTTTCCATGTCATCTAATTTGGGTGACACCACTAATTTGTACTGATCGCTGTATTAACAACCTTAGACTCATCCTGACAGCACACTACGGGTTGTTTTTTTCACTGTGAGCCATTTGCTACCCAGTGGAATTCAGATACCAGGATCAAGAAAACAGGGCATATCTTATCCTCAATCTTTTCTGAAATACATAAAGACCAACTGAAGAAGCCTTATCTTTCAGCAGAAGCTGCTGTGACTGATAGCCAGTGTCAAAGAAGACTGACTCACTCACAAATATTGGGGCTTCAGATGTCATCAACTATTGTAAATATTGTTAAATGGAGTTCTGCCAGTAGATTAAAGGGAACAAAGCCAGAAACATCAAAGATGCGATAATGTTCAGAAAATTCTGAACTAGTCAATTAACAAGAGGAAAACAAGCTATATAATCCTAGATCAAAAGTAACAAATTGAGACCTCTAGATATAATTAGCTGAGTTGTGTTGGGATTTCTTTAACAACTGCCATGGCATCTTTTTATATATCAGAAAGTTGCCCACTTTTGACTCCTTTGAATATGCTCTCTCTTCTCTAAGCTTGCTAATTAGCAGAAAAAATGCAAAGGAAGTGGGAGACTTTGCATTCAGTAAGAGAAAAGTAAGTAAATTTGTCATGTCTGCATTCAGCAACATAGATATAGTTCTGGTTTAAGTCCTTGTTTAACCTCTAGATGAGGCCTTGTTGTCTCCCTTTTGGATGTGAAATTATATCAATAAAACTGTTTTTACGCATGGTTTTCTTTACTCATCCTCCAGGACCTACTGATTAGATGTCTATGTAGATTTCAAGGTGATCATGGTTGTTGTATAACTTCTGCCCTTTTGTGGCATTCCACGTAAAGAAAACACATCTTAAGTTGAACAAAAAACAATTTCAGACTAGTTAAAGGATAAGCATATGCTTACCTATCACCTTCTACTGTGGGTGACCTTCAGGTGTGGAGCAGTGCCCACAGCAGAAATCACTTTGTGTGGATCTGAGAGAGTGGTGGTTTTAGGTGATTAATAAAGACTTCTTTATATAGTAGAAATCAGTGGACAGAGGAGACATGTCAGACTTCTTGGCTCTGGACTACCCTGAGCAACACCACAATTCTTGTTACCAGAAAGAAGAGAGTCTTTGCTTTAGGATTTTTCCTAATTGGAGACCAAATGCCTCTCTTGCCTCAGGGAAAGCTGAAGAGAGTCTATATGCTACCTAACTTCCACCAGTTCCTGGCAGTGTCTAGCACACCAGTTTACTATTGATACTAGAAGGCTAGAATGCTATCTTGGATGTTTCCCTCATGCTGATAGGGCTTCTGAGATGAGTCCAGAGTAGCTTTTCCTACAACAAGGACTAAATTCATAATATTGAAATAAAGTATTTGGTTTCTCAGGAGCCCCCAGCTATGTTCAAAATGTTCCAAATTGGCACAACCTGAAATTATCTTCTGAAATCACAAATGTATCATGTATTCCACCTCTGTTACCTCTTTTTGAATTAATCTTTATGGAGTCAAGAATTTAGGCTACTAAATTGTAGTACTATGGATTGGTTTGTATATCTCATTCTCCAAACATGTTTTTCTGAGTTACATTCTTTTTCATTCAGAAAAAAAAAAAAAAAATAATCCATTAGTATGCCCCCTTTAATTTTGTAGCAGCAGTACTGAGCAGTTTCCATGGAAATATCATTTGTGGGAGCAGGAAGTGTTCATTCTACAATTAAATTATAGGAAATAGTTAAATTTTTGATCAAACGCATATTAGAGCACAGAGAATTCCCAGTAAAGTGCTTCACACCGTTAAAAATAGGAGAAGCACTTTAGTATCCATGCAGTGCTGTCTGGTGTAATGTGTGGAGAGAGGAGGAATATGCAGAAAGTAGAAGAGGGTCTGCATTTTCCACCAGTGAAAGACTCCAGTTTTTGGTTCCCATATGGCAGGGATTGAGCATTGGCTGGGTTTGGCTCATGGTGGCAGGCTGACCTCAGCTGCACTCCTTGGCTCATTAGCCACAAGAACCAATGTAGGATGTGATGACTGCAGTGTTTTACAATTATCTGATTATTGGGCAGTGAAATTGTAATGAAGTCTGAAGGTCTGCCTGCACTGTGGTTACTGCTGTGCCACCTTCACTTACCACCGCCCATGTGGATTTGGTAGCACAGTTTACAGTGACCTGGCTCCAGCACATGTGGTAGCATGGCCACAAGGACAACATTGCACAGGAGAATCAGCTGCCTGCAAAGGTAGTTAATATAGGCAATTATCCTGTGTGGAGCACTCTATATTGCTGCAAGTAGGGCGCTAAGGATACTACAATTTTTTTTAAGCTGAAATCAGGCTTATATGTCCCAAAAGAGTACATACATGCCCTAGTAAATATTTTGGGGAGAAAGTGTTGAAAAGCTCTAAGAAGCTGGGCTGAAGGGAAGAGGCTCAGCAAAAAGGTAAAAAAAAAAGCTGTAAGTGGAAAGCTGCTGTGGGTGTGCTGCTGTAAAGGAGAATGTGTAAAGACTCTTGAACTAACATAAAAAAGGTCCAGATAACAGAAGAGGGCAGGTGTGAGGTTCATTGGCTGGGGAAGAAGCAAGTACAGGATGATCCCTCAGGGGTAGAGACTCTGGCCCAAGTAGTGGGAAGAACTAGTGGAGGTGGTGGCAGCCTTCTGAACATATATAAACCTAAGGCAAGATCTTGGAGCAGAAAGTGCAAGATCTGATGACAGATTTACAGAGATATTATCAGCACCGTGTGCGTGTATGCCCACAGAAGGTGTCAAGAAACCTTCTGGTACTTACCTTTGAAGAGGAGCCTGCCTTCTGTTTAGTGTCCTTGCAACTTTGTCTTTTCCTGATCTAGTTATTTCTCAAAACTTAAATCACTGCACAAACCAGTGCTAGGTAGTTGTCGTGTTTCTGCTTTTTTTTAAAGAAACAAAAGAAACATGGAATGACTGTTATTAGACTTGGAATCTTTCCTTATCTGACAGTTTTAATGGTCTTCCTTGTAGCGTATTGCAATGGATCAGTTGCTACTCTTCAGAAATCATGACTCTCACTTGTCACCTTCCAAATCATAAAACTGGGGAAAAAAAAAAAAAAAAAAGTGGGATAATTTTTATTTAAAGGCTCTTTTCTTATCCATCATAATATTTATATAAGCCCTAGAATTTCTACTCCTCTGGAATAAAATTTGAGAATTTTAGATGTATTGATCTTTAAAGAATGCACTATCATAAGACTCATGATAATAATGTAAGTTTTGGGTACAAAAGTTAAAGTCTATAACATAAAAGAATTAGGAAACCAAATAATTTTTTTTCTAGCATAGCCTTAGTCAACCTGGCTGAAACTTAATTCTGCAATGATAAAAATTCTTTGTAGACATTTGTACTCTACGATATGCTGGTCTGAAAGGAAATTGGATTGAGCACTGTTTCATACACATTTCTAAATATTAGGGAGCTCATTACCTAGTAAGTGCCAAGGAAGAATCCACTTCATTTTGGGGTTTAAGCAAGACAATGATTCTGTTGACTCCGGATACTCAGAACACCAGAAAAAAGCCATAATTCAGTCTTCACAGACTGTAAAACAGCTTTGGTATCCATTCTCCTTTCCCACTGTAAATTAAAGTACAGTAATTTAGTACTGTTTTCAGCAGATTGCCTCAGCAGTGTGACGAGGTATCACTAAGTGTTTTGTGAAATTACCTCTCTGTGTGAGATAAAAATCCCATGAAAAACGTGAATGATCAATAGGATGTGCATAACAGAAACCCATTTTCTAATGGGTTCATCATGACTTCCTACTGGGTATCAAGGGCAGAGATGTTAATTCCACACTTACTTGCAAGTAGAAAATTGAATTTGCTTGTGAAACTCCAACTCTGAACTTTTAGACGAAGTACCCTGTCATTTGAAACTCCTCTAGAAAATAACCTTCTCTGAAGATTCAGAGATGGAATCTTCAGACACAGATATTTTGAACATATGGAGCCATTCTCACAATAAGTTTGCACTAGCACAAAGAGATTTCCATGCTCAGTTGCAGCGATGGCTGTGAGGAGAGGACCAAGTCACACCCCCTGGCTCCCTAAAGTTCCCTGTGAGACTTATCAAGGAGCCCCAACTTTCAGAAAGTGGGGGAAGCCATCATGTCAGTCATTCCTTTCCTGTTCCTGGTGGTGCTTCAGAACTTTAGGTTAAAATATGATTGCTTATAAAATCATAAAACATTATTCTTTCTTATGATTAAAGATATTGTCTTCCATGTGGATTTTCTTCTCTTCATTTTTGGAGTTGTGAATGAAAGGGGAGTTGAATGGATTTTGAGCCTTCCTTGGTCTTTTGCAGTAGTACAGACAACATGCTGAGAGGAAATTACCTTGTAAATAAGAGTGCTTTGGAAAAATGGCATTTTCCTTAATAGGAAGGCATCATGATTCTCCCAAGAATATGTGTTATTACTGCTGTTAGGGGACACTAAGCAAACATTACCACATAAAAATAAGGCTTGACTTATGGTCAACAAAGGCTAAATTTCTCTCATTAAGAGAAAAAAAAATCATTCACAATACAATTAAGTCTGGCTCAAGCCATGTGCCGTATTGCTACTATACTGGCAAGAGGTCACATGGAGGACAGGAAAAGGGCTGAACAAAGAATCAGTTTCACCATCTTCCTTGCTCTTTCTGAAAATAAGGTGAAGAAGAAAAAGAATTTTCTAGATATGTAAGAGAAAACTAGCACATAGATTTCCTGACTGAATAGGGGGGAAAACAATGTTTTTGCTCTGTTAAGGGTACCAGTGTTAAACTTCTCAGCCTGAGGTTGGGAATGAGGAGCTCCAGTTCTGTGAGGTTTCCCTGGAGCAGGAAGTCATGTAGAACTTCAGATAAACTTAGAGGCTGTCAGGAAAGAGTGTTTCTACTTTCCTTACAATTATTTTTTTTTTAGGTGCATCAGTGATTATGCATAGTAACTAAACATAGCTTCATTTCTCCAGGTGTGTTGCCAGTTTCCAAGGGATGTTTGATTTTGTCACAGCTTGCATATTTGATTGACAAATTAGGAGCATCAGATCATAAATCATTTGGTTTGGTGCTGTGCAATGCATGACAGGCACAGTGTTTCAGCAGTGTTTTGCTGCAAGGGAAACTTGTTGATTGAAACCAGAACAGAAAACTATCCAGTGCACACATTTTTTTGGGTGAACATAAAGGGTAAATAGCTTCCAAAATGACCCGAAGCTGAAACGGGGATATTCCCACAGAGTATGGAGTTATATATTTTTTAAAAATATTTAATTACCCATAGACACCTCTTGCTGGGTTTGACTTTCCAATTGAATTCTATAACTTGTTTCTAAAACCCTATTGCTAATAGGTATTTTTTTCTATTCCATGTAAGGAATAGAAAAAAGGAGAATGAACTGGATAGAGTTTTTTAATTATTATTTGCCTAGAGTACAAATATTTCCTAAAGCCTGTTAACACTGTAAGGAATATAATAACATGAAAATTTATAGATGTTTAAAAAGTTTTTTTCTGCATGAATTGTCATTTTCCATGATAGTGAATATGAACAATGACAATTTTGTAAAACAGTCAGAGCTTTATTCTTTAAGCTATAGTGTTAACTAATTTATTTAGCCAAGAGGAGGAAAACTGCTGCAGGGAACATGTCCTGCTTTAGGTACAGATACCCTTTAAAATTTTTCTACATATAGGCAGGTATTTTTGTAATAGATTTTACCTGGAAGGTCTCCTTAGGGGTAGGATCTGGTTCTCAAAGGCAGTGATTGATGCAAAGTGCTTCTATGGAAAGGCTAGTTCCCTTCATGGCTATCCCATAGAAAAGCACAGGATAGCCTAAAATTTTTCTAATAGAATAAACTAATCATGGTAAAGTCAGATGAGACACTGGAGGTTATAAGAAAAAAAAAGTTATAATAAATTTGTGGCCTCCTAAAAGGGCCAATTGTCTGTAATGGACATCTTTAAAAGTCCTCTCTTAATAGAAATTAAAGAAGTTGCCTCTCTGGTGACAGTTCACTACTGAGTGGGTAGCGCAAGACTCACTGTGAAAATTTTAGTGAATTCCGAAAACACCCTCCAAGAGAAATCTGATATTTCATATTCAATGTAACATCTATCTAGATAAAATATTATTCTTCTTCTGTTTACATTTTTATAGTCTCTCTACACCTATACCAGATGTCATTTTGAAATTGCTGACAACCTCCACCTCCATAAAGAGACTGTAGAGGCTGTTTAAATTTTCCTACTTTTGGTGGGGAACATATATAACACTTCTATAGTTTAATTTATACCTTTCTCCTGGTAATTAGAAATCCAGCAGTGAAAGAATTTGGATCAATCTTGCTGGACTGCAAGACAGAATTATCACACAGTGTGAGTATATAAAATCTTAGGGATTTTGTTGTTCAAAAGAGGTTGTGTGTTGTTCAGAGAGGGAAAGGAGGTGTGTCTGTGTGCATGGGGTTACCCACCAGTCTGGCAGGTCCTGCCGCAGGGAAAAGGGAAAAAAGGAATGTAAGGATGAGAACCATCTTCTTTCCATGGCACTTTGGTATTACTTCCTCATAAATACGCCAGCTTCTCAACTGAACTGAGACAAGTAGACAATAAAAGGAGTATGAGAGTGAATTATTTGAGGCCTTTCAGCTGAGGTGGTACAGGAATTTGTATGTTCGTCCATCAAGCGGACCAGATCCTCTGCTGGTTATCAGCCAGTGGTCCTCTCAAAAGTGTCCAGGTCTGCAGGACAACCTTGACAAACAACCTTCCTGAAACAGAAATATTTCCATTCTCTAACCTTTCCTGCATAGGAGTTAAATGTGTCTCCTGGAAAACAAACAAATGTCCAGTGGTAATGTACCAGAATTCTTTCCCATTAGGAAATACATGAAGATAACCAAGGTCAGAAGATGACAGAAAAAAGAGGTGAGACCACAAAAAAACTCTCAGAAAACAGTTTCTGTGGTCCTTCAGCAATAAAATTCAAATGGAAAAAATAAGAAGGAATTCAGGGAAAGGAAAAGAGGTGCATGGAAAAATGAAAGGAAAGGGGCTAGATGACGATTGAAACAAAATCTGTAGAGAGTATCTAGAAAGGAAACTAGTCTGGAAATAGGAAAAATGATAGAGCATATGGAAGCTGGGTGGACAGGGAGCTGGAAAGGGCAGATGGATGTGGCTTTGCCAGGACAACATGTTCACGTTTATGAGGAGATGTCTGTCTCCTCATAAGTGAATTGAAGGTCCTAAGACTTCTCTGAGATTTGCAAGTTTTGGGTTTTGATGAAGCTGGCAGATGTCTCCCAGAAATATTAATGATATACCAGTCTTTTTGAAGTTCTATTTCCCTGGAGTTTGGCCCCAAAAAATGTAAGTGGACTCTTTTGCTATCACCTTTGTGTCTTTAATTCTGCACTTCACATAATGGCCTTATAATATTAACAACCTGATGACAGCTCATTATACATTATTAGACAAAGATTTTATTGTCGTGGGTGAGGAATATTCACATTATTCATAGGTATCGAGGGCATCATTTTGTTGCACAAATAATTTTGAGTAAGTGTTGATAAAGTGACATGCCCTCATGAATTTTGCAGCACCATATTTCAGAGAAATATGTGTAACCTCGGGGAGTTCAAGTTCTACCAGTAATGTGACATGTAATTTCTATTCTCTATCTTAGCAAAATGTTATCACATTATTCAATCCTGGGATTTCTTTATAAAGGAAGTTTAAAATATGTTTTGAAAATCCTTCATGAACTTGAGGTCAAATAGTTAAACCATTGTGTACCACTGTACATCTCTGGACACTCTTAATCTAAAGATGTCCGACACACATTTTTGACCCAGGAAAGAGAAAGATGACTTCATGCTGAAGCCAAAACTATGCTACTATTAGCTTGTCTTCAAAACAAACTTTGTTTTTAAAAAACGAACATTGGCCAAAAAAAAAAAAAAACTGTGATATTTCTACTACTAAAAAAACCTTCAAACCCCTAACCCCCCAAATGACTAAAAATAAGCAAACAAAAGCAAAAAAAGTACAAAGATACAACTAAATGTTCTGCATGCGCAATATTTCTTTCTAAAATACCTGTTAGAAGCATGCCTAACACATCAGGTTGGCTCTGATTTTTATCTTAGCATGGGAATTGGCTCGTGTGGTTCTGTAATCATTCTAGGAGGAGGCTTTTTGTAAGTCATTAGACTCTTTATGACAATTTTTGTACTTCATAAACATCCAATCTACTGCAGAAATTACTTCTTTGTCTCTTGGTTTTCAGTGGTATATGATATAAATGGTGAATGATAAAATTGTTTAAATAATGGGCAGTAGAAACTGATCTCTGTAGCATGGTGAAGATGCCTCTTTCAACCAGCATAGTGTTAGCTGCAACATCACTGACCAGGAGCCAGCCTCAGGGCATGGCTCATATTTTATGGGATGAACATGTTTATCTCATATTCAAGAAGACTAAGGAAGACAATAAATGGCAGTTCTTAAAAAAGAGATGTTTAAAGGTGAAATGGTCTAAACATACACAACTGAACATAGCACCTTTTTTGAGATCAGTCAACTGTAGTGATTCCCACTACCAACTTTGTAACACATCTACTAATTAGGTTAAAAGTCTCAGCTAAACCATGGTATTTAACAGTCTGAGATGAGAATAAAATAACCTAGATCCAATTTAGATTAATAATAAAAAATATGACCTAGATGTCTAAAATACAATAAGGAGGGATTAACAAAATATTCACAAATTGAAAAGCTGTAAGAATATTCTGTGATTTTTGCATAAGTGTATAAAGCTCTGGCATGTGCTCCAAGATCTAGGTGCAAATTCAGAAGAGCACAACAATAGATACTCAACATTAGACCAAATTCTTGTGTGCTTTTACACAAGAAGGTGAGCACTATTAAGGAAAAACTGGTTTCGTGTGCCTAATGTCGGAGTAAAAATATTATGAAGGATTCTCAATGAGAGGCCTTATAAAGGGTTAATAAACATCTTAGCTTAAACCATGCATCATCCTTTAGAGTTCTATTCAGTCATCCTTTTTCTCCAGGATAACGGGTGTAATTGGTAAAGAGAAACCAATACTCTACTCATTATAGCTCCCACATATTTCAGATTGCATCATTTTTCTTATTAAAGTGGGTGCATTTCTGAAGAGGTAAAAATGAGATGACAAATATCTGTATGCTACAGTGTAGAAAGTCACTTCAAGCTTCATCTTGTTCAGTGCAAAGGCGAATAAAACAAAATCTTCATCTTGGGGAAAAATAAAGATATCCCTGTGTGCCAAGACACTTAGAGATCAAAGGTATCACTCAAGTGTGTCTGTGTTTACAGAGATTTGTGGCCTCATAAAATGAGAGAACACGACAGAGTATTTTTCTAGCCATTTTTATGTGTTCCCAAGGAAGTAAAGCTGCTTCATGCTTCCTACTTCTGTTCTCCTTGATGTTAGTCATCTGCAGGAATTATTTTACCAGTGACCATATAAACTATGAGAACCAGTCTCTGAAGGTTCTTCTACCAGCTTCTGGAAGGAGAATGTCCACTGGCACAGTACGAGACAGTGCTCTTTGCTTTCCCCTGGGCAGATTGGTACCATGAGGTGGGTTTTGGTGGGAACTGCTCTGCCACGAGATGTGAGCGTTTGGCCAGGCACAGGGATCTGGGTGACAGTGATGAAGTGTTTGCCCTTGTCATGAAGCAACTCCTCACCCTGTGCAGGTTGGCAGATAGATGTGAGGAGTGGTGCCACATTCTGCCTGAGCTACACATGTTATTAGTTTTCACAAAGGCTCAATTATAGCCGGGATTGCTTTCAAATAATTAGCAGCAAATTTCCTCCTTGTAACAACAGAAATCTAATCTAAGCAAGAGCCAGAAGCCCCACTTCCTCTCTCCCTGAAAGACACTGCTAGGCTCAGATCAGACATCTTCTGATGTCAGACAGATCTTCTCCTCAGACGCTCACTGAAACCAGAGACTGAAAGCAGAGCCACTGTGCTCTGTAAGCAACACTGAACTCGCCTCCTCACAGAGGCTTTTGTCTCACCAAACTCACTGGGTAGGTTGCAAGTTCTCTTTTTTTCAGCACATACATAAAGCTCATGGAAATAGTTGCTGAGTGTGGGGTTGTTTCTTTCAATCCACTCCCTTGAAGGTCACTGGATTTCTAAGAAATACTGTGAGTAGACACTGACATGTGCTCAAACTTAGAATTTTGTGGGGCTGAAATTGGGAGGCACAGGTTTTCAGTGCCAAGACAGTTCTTGGCTCACATTCGAGAGTGTTCCAACTAAATGACTTGTAATTCTTTGCACTAGTATTTTTGTTCTATTTCCTTTACCTTGTACTGCAGTTTTTCAGCTTTTCACTAATCAAAAATGGTCCTAGGGGAGTCAAGACGAAAAAGCAGAAGGTAAGATGAAAAAAGTCCCTTTACACCATGACGGGCAGAGATGTCTGCCAGTATCTGCAGATGAGTTAGAAGTCAGACTGCCAAAATGTCTTCTGTCATAAGAGGGTAGGCCAAAAGTGCCTGTTTCCTAAGAGGACTTGCAGAGATCTGCTCAACTTTTCCTTGCTGCCTACAATTGTGATGGCTATGAAGCCCTGCAGAAGGACATACAGGACAAGACTTAGGGGTGGCTCTCAAATCTAGCAGTGTTCACCTAAGAAAAAGTCATCTGTATTTTCAATCTGTTCAGTCTTTATTCTCAGAGTAAGTATTTTTTCTAAATATATTTTTATGAAGTCTGGAAACAGCCTTTAAAGACTAGGAGACCTTCTCTTTCCCTTTGTGTAAACAAGAGGAGGAAGAAGAAGGTGATTTTCTTTGGCCTGTGCGCTTCCTCATCCTTTTATTCCTGTTTTTTTATTATGATGTGCTCATACTATCTCAAGATTAAAACTAGCCCATCACAGTTTTTCCAGCTAGCTTTAATTATGGGTTTAATCTGTGTTTGCAACACATGGAGACATGATTCTTATTTATATGCATAGAAGCCTTTCTGATTCATTACCAAGGCAGACTTGAGGTTAGCATCTATTGTTGTCAGGCTTAAACTTTTGACACAGGCTATTATTTTACTAAACATTTAAATTATTAATATGAAAGAATAATATGACAATATGACAAATAGAGTCCCTGGAAAATTACTTTTTTCTGCTTAATACGATTTTAAATAGGAAAATAACTCTTAATCAAATCTTTCATCCCAAAATTCTAAGTTCAGCACCTCATAAACAGAGATGTTCACACCACCTGTGGCACATATAACACAATTTATGGCATCTCTAATGCCATATGCTCTTTCTTCTTTAGGTAGGTAAGGATTAAAGGCTCTCAGGCTCTGAGTACCCCAATGGGCAATCAGGTGTGAAGATAAATCATGCCTCTACATACTCCTCTATCTCCCTCCCAGGGACTGAGTGGACCATTTCGTTTGTTTGCAGAGGTCACAAAGCTGGGCAGGAATGCCAATCTCCTGAAGAGCAGAAACAATCTACACACAGATCCAGACAGGCTGGATGGATGACCCAAGGCCACTGGTATGAGGGTCAATGAGGCCAAGTGTCAGGTCTTGCTCTCAGGTCACCACAAACTCAGGCAGTGCTACTGGCTTGGGGAAGAGTGTCTGGAAACTGCACATGGGATCTGGGAGTGCTGGTGGCAGTGACTGAACATGACCCAGTGTATGTCCAGGTGGCCAAGAAGGCCAGTGGCATACTGGCTTGTAGGAGCAATATTGTGGCCAGCAGGACCAGGGCAGGGATTTCTTCCTCTGTACTGGGCACTGGTGAGGCTGCACCTCAAATTCTGTCTTCAGCTCTGAATTCCTCTCTACAAGAAAGACATTGAGGTGCTGGGGTGAGTCCAGAGAAGGGCAACAGAGCTGGTGGAAGGTCTGGAGCATGAGACTGATGAGGAGCAGCTGAGGGAGCTGGAGGTGTTCAGCCTGATCACCTCAGAGCAGAGCTTATTTCTCTCTACAAGTACCTGAAAGGAGTGTGTAGTTGTCATGAAGAGGGTTGGTCTCTTCTCCTAAGTAACAAGGGAAAGAATGAGAGAGGAAATGGCCTCAAGTTGTGCTAGGAGAGGTTTAGAGGGGGGTTTAGAGGTTCAGAAGGGGTTTTCAAGCACTGGAACAGGCTGTCCAGGAAAACGGGGGAGTCATCATCCCTGGAGGTATTTAAAAGCTGTTTAGATGTGATGCTTAGGGACGTGGTTTGGCAGTGGATGTGATAGTATTAACTTACTGGCTGGATTAGATGATGATAAATATCTTTTCCAACCCTGACAATAATATGGTTCTATGTTTCTGGGATCATTATTGCTGAGTACTGGGCTCAGAATAGGACCAGCAATCAGCTAAATAGGGGTTTGTAGGAGTATGGATCAGTATTGCATCCTGCTGCAAGTACTCCTTTCTGACAGGGAGCTTTTCCAAGATGTTTTTACTGAGAAAATGAAAAGCTAATAGAGGCTGTTTTAAACAGTTGCAGTAAAGAGAGAAGGCTTAAGGGAATTGCCTCATGGCTTATTTTTTTTTAAAGAAGCTGGAATTAACAAGCAATTTTTTCTGGTTTTATTTCTGAGTAGAGATGCCATTGAACAGATGGGTGTTTCCATGTTTTATGGCAGTCTAGTAAATTAATTTTAATATCTTGAATGTAAACAGCAATAAATAAACAAAAGTGCCTCAAGGTTAACAAATGCTTAAGAGTTTGTGCCAGTTCAGATGGTTTTGTATTGGGCCTTCAGAGCAAGCAATTAATTCTAAGAGCCTGTATCAGCGACCAGGANAAAGAAAAAAGGAAAAAAAAAATAAAGAAAAAAAAATAAATTATTTGGTCTGCTAGTATTCCTTGACAGAAACTCTGTGGTTTAGCAATGCAAATAATACCACGAAAAGAAAACTGCACAAAAAAAGAAAGCAAACTCAATCACAATAAAAAGTATTAACTCTTCAGTTCAAAAAAAGGGTTTCTGCTAGTTGTCTAAGCCACTGTCAGGAATGAAGCTGACACTGTTGTTATAATATGTATAAAGCAAAAACACAACATATGCAACGATTTCTCAATCCTCTAGGCTCCACTAGTTTTAAATCAGAGAGTGTTATGATTGATAATCTGATACAGATTTTCTGGGTTTAGCTTCTCCTGTGACAAGTGGGGTTGGTCTGTTGAAAAAAAAATATTTACACAATTTTTTAAAAAGTGTCAAAGTGCACATATCCTCCTATCAAGGCAGAGGAGATACAAACAACAGCTAATACCCTGTTGATACACTGAAAATTCAGTGTCATGTTACAACTAATGGGCCAAAGAAGCTTATTTAAACTATTTCAGTAGAGCTTTCTCATCACAGTAATCAAATTCAAGGCCAACTGAAGTCCTGTGGGGGAGTCCTTCTTGTACTTTTTGTGCTTTGGGAGAAAACCATACCACCTAAGCAGCATCATAGCTTCTAACAGAGCTAGAAGGTGACCAAGAGCCATAAAATACAATCAGTAGCAGAAATACCTAAACAAGAAAATAGGGATTGCACAATGGCTTGGGAATATCTATTGCAGCAGCTGACTGTTATACAGAGCTCTCAGTAAGGAGTGCAGTGATCTGTCATCTGAACTATAAAATCAGTTTGTAGTTTCAGTTAAATTAATTTATAACTGCTATCAATCCTGTTAATAGGTCAGCATGGAACATGAGTAACAACAGCATCCCTGCACTTGAGAGTTAGCATGTTATAGAGGATTTAATTTTAGTGTGTCAGTGAGTATAAAATTATTCCCTGACCATGAAGATAAATTTATAACACCATTGGGTTCCTTATTCAAATAGATTCCCCAAGTGTGTAACAATCAATCGTTTTGATTGTACAGATAATGAAGCACGCAGCAATCTCATGTAATTGCAGCATAAAATTACATTTGTTCTAGTTCAAATCATAGGCTTTTTTCAGGCCTAATATTACAATCATTTGTCTAAGCATGTAATTTTATACCCTGATGGTCCTTCCATTGTTTTATGCAGAATCAATGTATTTCTACTGAGGGCATTGAATCTCTTTAATTTCGCATGACACAAATTCTGCAGAGCTTTTACTTGTAATAATCTTGAAATAATGAAATAAACAAAATATTTAGGAATATTTTCTTTTAAGATATGCTTTGCCTAACATGATAGAAACAGAATAAGATGCTCAGGTCCAGAATGGATATAGCATCTCTTCCAGCTGATTATTTGCCTGCTACTGACAGAAATTTAAACCCATAAATGACTGTGAATGTTGCCCAGTGTCGCCCAGCTATGACAGGGCTGAGGAACTTCAAGTGTCCTGCTGGCGTCCTAAAATGGGCCTTTCCTTTGGGATGTGGGGAGGAAATCCTCTGGTCCTCTGGCACCTTTCTGGCAAAGCCTCTATGGGAAGCCCATGACCTTCAGAAAAATCTGGAATCCTGCACATTTTGTTGTGCCTATGGCAGGTAAGAGGTGCACAGAAGTCACATGTTTGATTTTACAGTTTTATTGCCATAAAGGGGAGCATACAGAAAATAACTGTTGACTGTAGAATCAAATTTTAATAAAGGAAGTTTCACATTATTTGAAGGTCAGGTTCCCTCTGCTAATGGGAAACACAAAGATTCTATACTCTTTCATCTAAACTGAATGTCAAGTTACAGTCATAGAACAGTAAAAAAAAAATCCTTCAAAAAAACAATTGACAGCACCCCCCAAAAAATCTCCCACAAAACCTCCCACAAACTCTGGGGGTTTGGCTTGGTGTCTGAATGATGCTGACAGTTCTAATTCTGCACTCTGAGCACTTGCGTCAGTCTGCAGTTTACAAGAAAAGGATTAGATTAAAAAGGAGAATTAAAATCAAGATGCATTAACATGGTGATTGCTTTCACCGTGAAAACCAGCTTGGCTTTATTCAGTAATGTTTTTTACTTTCTTTTACCATTGCTTTTGCATTAATTTTGGATATTGTTACTTCCTAGAAAGTAATTATCCTGCCTGTGTATTTCCTTGATTCAATGACTAGATAAAAGTCAAAATTACTAAGAATAAATTTAGACATCTGACAGAATGTAGCGGTTTGAGTCTGTAATTTTGACATAACTTTTATCTTGTGCAGAGGTTGCACTTGCCAGAACAACTTTTTTTTTTTTTTTTGCTGTGAGATAGGACCAGGAGAAAAAGGAAAACAGGCTTAAAACTTT